>JAMPIV010018270.1:70000-247822 GCA_024509875.1 Oreohelix idahoensis | reverse complement strand
TGGAACGCATTCAAAATGAAGGGATGCGACTAGTTTTGGGCTGTAAGCGTGACACTCCCATTGTGACAATGAGATACATGCTCGGATTTCTGTCAATTAGATCCAGATATGCGATGGCCCAGGAAAAAGCATATATGCGGGTAACCACCGACAAAAGAACTGGATAAACTACCAGCAGGTCATCATTATCCTTCACAGAGAGTGCAGATCTTGGGGCAATGGAAAAGCAGAGCTGGAGATTAATCAGCTGATAAGTGTACGTGCTGGGGATGATGACGTCTTTGTGTACACTAATGGGTCTGTAGTGCGTGGTGAGAAATCAAGATGGGGTTTCTCTGCGAGTATAAAGGGCAGGGTCGTCGCTGAACAGAGTAGAGCCTACATGACAACAACCTCCAGCATGAGAATGGAGGTAGAGGCAGTTACTGCACCACTGAGGCGGCTGTCTGAATCCCCATTAACCAGGGCAGTTATATTGTCAAACTCTCAAGCCATGCTTCGGAAAGTTCAGAACGGATGGCTGCGGCAGGAATGGAAAACATCAATAGAATCCTCAAGTCTTCAAAAACTAGTGTAGATCTACTGTCCTGTTCATGCAGGGGTAAGTGGCAATGAGAGAGCTGAGAGACTGGCCTTGAGAGCACCCATAGTGGGCACACTCGACATGGATAAGGGAGAACGAACGAACTAACTTTATTATCGAAGGGTTAAGAATTGGGCACGCAGGCCCGTCTTACATTCTGCCCTTCCTCTCTCATTTATCTTGCATACTATATCCTTTCATTCCCACATGTTACTTTAAGCATTGATTTAAAGTCATCCAACATTATAAAGTTAACATAACAGCATTCATTTACAGTAAGCAATCATAATAAAAAATGAGTAGGTTTTTTTTTAAACAAACAAGATAGTAATTGGAAATAAATAAATAAAATAAAATAAAATAAACAAAACAATAAATAAAAATAAATAAATTATGTATACCGACAATCACTTGTCATAAAATTAACCATGATACAACGTTAAAATATCTCCAATGATACAACGTAGGGATAAAAACTAATGCGTAAGCTACTAGAATACATGATCGCCCACGCCGCGGGTCATCACCCGCCATGGAAATTAAATTGTTGGACGTGAAGGCAAAACGTTACCCTTGGAACGGGATGAGAACGAAGATCAAAAGGAAAAAATATGACTGAACGTGTGCTTGAAACTAGCAAGGCTAAAAGACGCAATTGGTGGGGAAAGGAGGAAAAGTCACGTCCCCAAGTTGACACAAGGTAAAGAAATCGACAAAAGGGACCTTAGCTATTATACGCAACAGTCATTTCTTGGACGCTTTTGCGATAACTTAGTCCGTTTATTTGAATTCAGCGGCAAACGCAGTATAGAAGATGCTAGAAATCTTTCGAAAAACAAAATAACCTTGAAAAGTAACTTTTTCTTAATAATAATGTTAGGAATATAAAACCTAGCTGGCCGGATGGCCCATCTTGAGCAGTGAAATAATATGCTTTCATTTATACAGACGGATAGATAATAAGAAAGATATTGACAAAAGACTGTGTTGTTCATATCAGCGAGCGTCTGCATTGAAACAAAAATGTCCCAAATTTTCAAAAAAAACTGTAGCCTTGAGACTCAAGTGCTAAAATCTAGTTGGAATGAAAGAGACGGGATGGGATGGTGAACTGTGGCTAAAAATAACTTTAAAGGCAAAATTGTGTAGGGGAAGGCGGAGTTGGTTCAAAAAACAAGTGTGTTTTTTGTGAAACGCAAGTAGAGACGGACGGACCAACAGACAATAAGGCATACTTGACTGAGGTATGACTGAAATGACTTTTTGGTAGGAGGTTTGAATTTGAAAGGAAAAAAGGCGGTGATTGGCCATAGATGAATATATCATCGGCGCTCAGACGCGCTTTTTTGCCATTCGTCATAAGTTGTCCTAGTAGACACAGTGAATTATTTAGTGGTGTAATTCCCAGAAGCTAATTGAAATATTTAGAGGGACGCCATACTAAAGGCAGCAGCTCAGCTGAGTTTTGCTAGCAATTAACTGTGTTCTATATTCATAATTCTGGTAAGACTGAAATTATTTCTTTGTATATTTTAATATGTGTTTAATGTTTCGAGTGATTTGATACTGCCATATCAAAATCTATCCCTTACAACAAGTAAGGATTCGCTCTAGACCCCCCGCCCCAGTTCAGGGTCTAGAGACAAATAAAATACATAAACTCCAGCAAGGATTATGAAAGACAGATCAAGTGTTGAGATCAGTGGAACATATCACCTATCCTATTCTATGGCAGGAAGCTAATGAACATATTTCAGAATATGTAGTCTGGGAGAACTTATCCTATGTGAAACCAAATTGGTAAGATGTGTTGTTTGGTCAAAGAGATCTGACCCGTCTATGTGGTGTTGTTGTTGTGTGTGGTGTTGTGTCCAGAAATGGTTTAGAGGATGGAATTCTGACACATGACCAATACTTTATTGCAGAGCTGTGAGTTTTTTATTTGGCACCAATGTGGTGTCAAATGTGATGTTGAAGATTACAAGAGTAGACCCGTGCAGTTTATATCTTGGCAGAGCAGCCGTATATTGCCCCCAAGCACGGAGAGGTGGGGCCACCATATTCCAGCACCAGAACTACTCATTCCAGATACGTGAGCGTCTGGCCTGCTGGAGATTCACAAACTCATTTCCTAACACACCAATTATATTTCCATCAATAAATGGACCATGTTAGTAACCATAGACAGGGAGTGATGAGGCCACCCCAACAGCACATCCATAAATCGTTCTCCCATATAGATTACAACTATTAACTAGTATTGTAAAATCCATATGTACACTCCTTTCATTTATTATGCCATATCTTCATGCATTTCATTAATAATTGCAAAACCTTTCATATGTTCTGACCAAAATAAAACCTTGGTTCAGAACAAATAAATTTAAAGAAAATTTTTCTATCAAAATTTTACACAACTTGAGTTAGTTCAGTGTGTTATAACATTTTATTAATATTATTAGACTTATTAAATATCTGTGTGTGTGTGTATGCAAACTACCACAACACATTACATATCATACCCTAGAATTTTAACGTAGCCACATTCATTAGAAAAAAAGATAGGTGTGAGGTCGTAGTGGTAGCAAGAAGGGCCTTCTGAAAATTCACAGCTACATTTATCTCAGGAGCCTTCACAGCTGACCTCATGCATCACATTAAGTAATATCACAATCATACAATACCATCAATCCACTACATATATTGGGGTCTCTGGTCCCGGGATAATTAGCCTATCAATAATATTAGGATCTCCTGGGGGGAGAAATAAATTAGGGGAACACATTTTAAAAATTAAAAGTGTCCCTGAAAATGAAAGTTGGTGAATCTTCACAGCCAGTGGTAGTTAATTGATTAATTAATTAATTAGAATTATTTTAGACTAGAGTAATTAGAATTACTTTAGTGGTTGGAAATTTTACTTTGCTCATTGCTAGATTTGTTTAAAAAGTATGGCGGAGCTAGCCAAATTCAGATCAGCTGCTGTGCTAACGGCAAAGGATATGGGAATGGATGGTCAGGTTTTAATTCAATATGTAACGGCTGAATATGATAAGTATATTGAACGGGAAGAAAGAAGATTAGAAAAAGAGGCTGAAAGAAAATTAGAGTCTGAAAGGTTGGCTGAAGAGAAGAGGTTACAAATTGAGGCTGAGACTAAGAGGTTACAAATTGAGGCTGACAAAGAGGCTAAAGCATTGGAGGCAGAAGAAAAACGACAGCAAAGGGAGGCAAAAGATAGAAGGTTGCAAAGGGAGCACGAATTACGACTAAGGGAGCTGGAGCTACAAGGCCAGGCTCCTGAAAATGGTGCCAGCCCTTTTGCCTCAGATGCTGCAGCTAGTCTGGGAGCCTCAACATCAGCTATGGGGTTTCATTTAGACCATTTTGTTGAAAAAGACGATGACATAGAGGGGTACCTAGGACGTTTTGAGTTATTAGCTACTACATATGGGTTAGAGAGAGAGAGGTGGAGTTTAAAGCTATCACAGGGACTGAGAGGGACTTCTTATGAAGTCTTCGCAAAAATGAACAGAGAAGACCAGGACAATTATGACATGTTAAAGCAGGCTTTGTTATTGAGGTACGAAAAAAATGGTGAATTTTATCGTAAGAAATTTAGAAATGCCAAACTGTCGTCTGGGGAGACATACCACCAATTCTCTGCCAGACTGGAAACCTACTTGGAGAAATGGACTGCTCTGGGGAAGACCCAAGATCTTAAAGAAATGATCATGATTGAGCAATTGAGAGAGTCCATGGCTCCAGATATGAGAAAATTCCTCATGGAACAAGGTGCAGAGAAGTTGGGGGAGGTTTTAAATGTCGCTGAGAGGTATCAGGCAGCCCAGGCAGAGGTAAGTGGTGCTAAAAAGAAGCACATAGACAATTTTAAAGCTCCACAGCAATTTAATAAATTTGATAATAGAGAACAGGGAAATAAAGGTAGGACAAACTTTGAACGGCCAAGAAATGACTACCGAGACAGAAACTCACAGTTCAATGACCAAAAATCCAATGAAAGAAAACCGTTTAACCAAGGAAAAAGATGGTGTAAATGGTGCAAGAAAGATAACAATAACACCAAATTTTGTAGAAGGAAACCTTCAAACATTGCTGCAATGAAGTCGGGGACGCAAAGATTAAAGGTTAATCCTAAGGGACAGCAGGAACCTTATCACCCCCCAGTTTGTGAGGATGTTATTTGTAATGGGGTCACCATAAGGTGCCTTTATGATACATGTTTGGATTATGATTCAGTTGTGAAGTCTAGCCTAGTGGACCCAAGTCAGTATACCACAGAAACAGTGGAAATACAAGGGGCAACTAAGGACATACCACTCATGACACTTCCCATCGCAAGGATAACGGTGAAAACTCGCTATGTGGAAGGAGAAATCAGAGCAGCAGTGATAGATGAACCAATCTACCCTCTGATATTGGGGTGGAGATACGTCTTCTTGGGGAATCCCGAGAGACCTGTGATCATGGCGACAGTGCAGACCAGGTCACAGAAGAAGGAGGAAGAAGGTGAACCTATAAATGCTCATCCAGAGGAGATGAGGAAGGCGCAGGCTGAGGATAGGACACTCAAGCCATGTTTTAAAAATTGCCCAAATGCCACACACCTCCGAGCAAAGGGGAATATTTTATGAAGAACAAACTATTATACAGGAAGACAGGAACTAGATCCACTGGTCACGGACAGTTGGTTCTTCCCAAGATATATAGGGCAAATTTAATAAGGAGCTTACATGTTGGAAAAGATGGGGGCCATGAAAAAGTCGGTACCATCTGCCAAAAAGTTGCTCGCAAATACTATTGGCCCGACGTAAGTGTCGATATTGAAAACTTTGTAGAAGCATGTGGCATATTTCATGAGGGAACACCCACAAAGGGAAAATATGTGCAGGACCTAGAAACGCCACGGGGCAAAATTAGGCCTGGAAAGAAAAATTATGATACTCAAGGAGACAAAGTGCAATGGGAGCCCCCTTTTCACACCCAGTCTTCACTTGAATGGATTAACATGGCCACTATGCGACGAGTACAAAGAAGAAATTTTACCCAGGATAAGATGACAATCCCTCGGTCAGACTTATATAAACTGGAAGAACAGAAAAGAGAGCGAAGATCTCTCATAAGCAATCTAAAGTGGGGAGATAAACCCAAGAAAAAAATATGTAGTGGTCGATTTGTGAGTGATGATTCTAGGAAGAAAAGTCCTCACTATAGCGCTTCTAATGGAAGGGACCCGACGGGTTCCATGAAAAATACGTATGATAAATAAAAGGTCCAG
Organism: Oreohelix idahoensis; assembly: GCA_024509875.1. Lineage (NCBI taxonomy): Eukaryota > Metazoa > Mollusca > Gastropoda > Stylommatophora > Oreohelicidae > Oreohelix > Oreohelix idahoensis. The sequence goes on along the minus strand of JAMPIV010018270.1, from coordinate 241,940 downwards.
ATGTAGCGCTGTTAAGGACCTGGACAGATGAGAAGGCGGAAGAGACTGTTACCTCATCTTATCAATACATGAACGAACTGACCACTCGTTTGAAAGCTGGATGGAAACTGGCAAATGATAATTTCAAACAAGCCAGGAAGAAACATGCAGCATATTTTAATAGGAAGGCAAAGGACAGAGAACTAGCTGTGGGAGAGAAGGTGCTGCTTCTACTACCCGGTAGCCAGAATAAATTACAAATTGGATGGCAAGGTCCATATACGGTTCTAGAGAAGGTGTCTATAACAAACTATAAAATTGACAAAAAGGGGAAGGAGAAAGTTTATCATGTAAACCTGTTAAAGAAGTATCTGGACAGACCACTCCAGGAAAGCACCCCCTTACTGACCTTAGCTATCGCAACTCAAATGCAAAAGGAACCACTCACCTCACATGAATACCCATTACATCCTTGTGAAACAGCAGCACAGGTAAAAGTCAGTAAGCACCTGACTAAAAACCAGAGGGAGAGAGTTCAACAGGTTCTGGAGGAACATACAGATGTATTAACAGATAAACCAGGCCATACAAATTTGCTACAGTATGACATGAAACTGGTAGACTCAAACCCAATCTGTATGAGAGCCTATTCTATTCCATTCGCGAAGGAGAAGGCATTGAAGGAAGAAATAGATTATTTGTTGAAGGAGGGGATTATTTCACACAGTGAATCATCTTTTAGCTCTAGTGTCGTTTTGTTGAGAAAACCGTCTGGGGAACACAGACTGTGCATAGATTACATGAAACTGAATGCTGTCACAGAAGGACAAGTGGATCCATTACCAGACACAAAACAGTTATTTGCCAGACTGAACAAGGCAAAATACTTTTCAAAGGTGGATCTATAAATGCTCATCCAGAGGAGATGAGGAAGGCGCAGGCTGAGGATAGGACACTCAAGCCATGTTTTAAAAAATTGCCCAAATGCCACACACCTCCGAGCAAAGGGGAATATTTTATGAAGAACAAACTATTATACAGGAAGACAGGAACTAGATCCACTGGTCACGGACAGACTGAACATGGCTATTACCAGATCCCAGTGAAGCCTGAAGTGAGACCTTATTTGGCTTTTAGCACTTCGGATGGACATTATGAATTCAACATGCTACCATTCGGACTGAAAAATGCTCCGAGTGTATTTTCAAGGATGATGCGCAAATTGTTGGATCCCCTGAATAACCCATGTATCACGAATTTCATGGATGATATTCTCGTCGCCACAGAGACATTTGAAGAACACATTGAAGCTCTAGAAATGTTATTTAATAGGCTTAGGGAGGCGAACTTAACTGCTAGGCCAACAAAATGTTGCATTGGATGCAAAGAGTTGGAATTCTTGGGACACACTGTATATCAGGGTAGCATGACCCCTGATCCCAAGAACTTGGAAAAACTGCAGAGAGCACCTAGACCACAAACAAAAAAAGGACGTGCGATCATTCGTGTCGTTATGCGGATTTTATCAAAAATATATCAAAGATTTTAACTCTATTTGTGCTCCTCTGACTGATCTGACTCGCAAGGGACTTCCAGATAAAATTAATTGGACTGCGCAAAATGAATTAGCGTTCCAAGACTTAAAGGAAAAACTCAATAGCAAGCCTATTCTCAAACTGCCTGATTTGACACAGGACTTTGTCTTAAGAACCGATGCCAGTAATGTAGGACTAGGAGCGGCTTTGTTGCAAAGATCATCTTCACCTGATGGGGAACTGAAACCAGTCGCTTATGCAAGCCGCAAATTGAATAAGGCGGAACAAGGATATTCCACAAGCGAAAAAGAATGTTTAGCGTTAATCTGGACAATAAAGAAGTTTCAAATCTATCTGTATGGTAGGACTTTTGTGGTCGAGACGGATCATCAGCCTCTCGTATTCTTATCTCAGGCTAAGCATGAAAACGCAAGATTGCTAAGGTGGTCTTTATTGCTTCAACCTTATCAGTTTAGTATCCAATATATCCCAGGCAAATTGAATGTCGGTGCAGATTTCCTCAGTCGGCACCCCTGTGATCAAAATTAGAGTAATGGCAGGCGTAGGGAGAGATTTTATCTATGTGTATCACTGGTTTTAGAACTTGCCGTAGGCATGTTTTCAAGTGAGGAGATGTGTCATAAAATTAACCATGATACAACGTTAAAATATCTCCAATGATACAACGTAGGGATAAAAACTAATGCGTAAGCTACTAGAATACATGATCGCCCACGCCGCGGGTCATCACCCGCCATGGAAATTAAATTGTTGGACGTGAAGGCAAAACGTTACCCTTGGAACGGGATGAGAACGAAGATCAAAAGGAAAAAATATGACTGAACGCGTGCTTGAAACTAGCAAGGCTAAAAGACGCAATTGGTGGGGAAAGGAGGAAAAGTCACGTCCCCAAGTTGACACAAGGTAAAGAAATCGACAAAAGGGACCTTAGCTATTATACGCAACAGTCATTTCTTGGACGCTTTTGCGATAACTTAGTCCGTTTATTTGAATTCAGCGGCAAACGCAGTATAGAAGATGCTAGAAATATTTCGAAAAAACAAAATAACCTTGAAAAGTAACTTTTTCTTAATAATAATGTTAGGAATATAAAAACCTAGCTGGCCGGATGGCCCATCTTGAGCAGTGAAATAATATGCTTTCATTTATACAGACGGATAGATAATAAGAAAGATATTGACAAAAGACTGTGTTGTTCATATCAGCGAGCGTCTGCATTGAAACAAAAATGTCCCAAATTTTCAAAAAAACTGTAGCCTTGAGACTCAAGTGCTAAAATCTAGTTGGAATGAAAGAGACGGGATGGGATGGTGAACTGTGGCTAAAAATAACTTTAAAGGCAAAATTGTGTAGGGGAAGGCGGAGTTGGTTCAAAAAACAAGTGTGTTTTTTGTGAAACGCAAGTAGAGACGGACGGACCAACAGACAATAAGGCATACTTGACTGAGGTATGACTGAAATGACTTTTTGGTAGGAGGTTTGAATTTGAAAGGAAAAAAAGGCGGTGATTGGCCATAGATGAATATATTATCGGCGCTCAGACGCGCATTTTTGCCATTCGTCATAAGTTGTCCTAGTAGACACAGTGAATTATTTAGTGGTGTAATTCCCAGAAGCTAATTGAAATATTTAGAGGGACGCCATACTAAAGGCAGCAGCTCAGCTGAGTTTTGCTAGCAATTAACTGTGTTCTATATTCATAATTCTGGTAAGACTGAAATTATTTCTTTGTATATTTTAATATGTGTTTAATGTTTCGAGTGATTTGATACTGCCATATCAAAATCTATCCCTTACAACAAGTAAGGATTCGCTCTAGACCCCCCGCCCCAGTTCAGGGTCTAGAGACAAATAAAATACATAAACTCCAGCAAGGATTATGAAAGACAGATCAAGTGTTGAGATCAGTGGAACATATCACCTATACTATTCTATGGCAGAAAGCTAATTAACTTATTTCAGAATATGTAGTCTGGGAGAACTTATCCTATGTGAAACCAAATTGGTAAGATGTGTTGTTTGGTCAAAGAGATCTGACCCGTCTATGTGGTGTTGGTGTTGTGTGTTATGTTGGGTCCAGAAATGGTTTAGAGGATGGAATTCTGACACATGACCAATACTTTATTGCAGAGCTGTGAGTTTTTTATTTGGCACCAATGTGGTGTCAAATGTGATGTTGAAGATTACAAGAGTAGACCCGTGCAGTTTATATCTTGGCAGAGCAGCCGTATATTGCCCCCAAGCACGGAGAGGTGGGGCCACCATATTCCAGCACCAGAATTACTCATTCCAGATACGTGAGCGTCTGGCCTGCTGGAGATTCACAAACTCATTTCCTAACACACCAATTATATTTCCATCAATAAATGGACCATGTTAGTAACCATAGACAGGGAGTGATGAGGCCACCCCAACAGCACATCCATAAATCGTTCTCCCATATAGATTAATACTATTAACTAGTATTGTAAAATCCATATGTACACTCCTTTCATTTATTACGCCATATCTTCATGCATTTCATTAATAATTGCAAAACCTTTCATATGTTCTGACCAAAATAAAACCTTGGTTCAGAACAAATAAATTTAAAGAAAATTTTTCTATCAAAATTTTACACAACTTGAGTTAGTTCAGTGTGTTATAACATTTTATTAATATTATTAGACTTATTAAATATCTGTGTGTGTGTATGCAAACTACCACAACACATTACATATCATACCCTAGAATTTTAACGTAGCCACATTCATTAGAAAAAAAGATAGGTGTGAGGTCGTAGTGGTAGCAAGAAGGGCCTTCTGAAAATTCACAGCTACATTTATCTCAGGAGCCTTCACAGCTGACCTCATGCATCACATTAAGTAATATCACAATCATACAATACCATCAATCCACTACATCACTCAAGCAGTCAAACCATCTACAATTAATCTGTATTTTTGAATGTGTCATCAATCATCAATACAAAAATTACATAAACACATTCTCGCTTATACCCATTCATTCTTGGCGGAAAATGAAATAATAATAATAACACTTTCTTACTCACTTCTGTGGTAGGTAAATTCTTTGAGCAGTTAAATAAAAAAAAATTATGTAATATCTGCTTATTCTCATATACATCATCCCGTTTAAGCAAACGAAAACATTCACATTTCTAAAGTACAGTGGTATGCGGGTACATTCTCACGACTCACATTTCTAAAGTGCAGTGGTATGCGGGTAGATTCTCACATACATTACATTATATAATAATATTTTAAAGTGAATATAATAATATTACATGGATGTAAAACAAATTATTCACAAAAAACGATCGGAAGAGGAAAAGAAATGTTGACCTATGGATGAGATGTTGACAGGCAAATGCTGTTTCTATGGGGGTAGATAATCAGTGTTGAGGAAGTGTTTGAAAAGTGCTTTGTTAAATGAATATTGTGTAGGTAGGCTTTTTGGGTGGTGTGGAAGGCTGTTCCAAAAGTAGGCTCCAGAGTAAGATAGACTCTTTTTGAACAGGTCGATCCTAGGTTTGGGCAGACGTAACTGATGTAATTGTTGTCTCTCTCTTCTACTGGATTGAAACAATGATCGTAGGTACGGCGGGGCATTGTTAGATAGAATTGCGTGAGCCAGCTTGGCTTTGTTGTAGAGAAGACGTTTTCTTAGGGACAGTATTTTGGGTTCTTTTCCTGTCCTTGTGTGTGGTGTCGTGCGATTATCGGTGATCAGACGTACTGCTCTCTTATGCAGGGAGTGCAGTCTCTTCGAGGTGGAAGCAGGGCAACCATCCCATAGTGTAGAGCAGTAATCTAGATGTGTCTGTATATGTGAGGTGTAGAACAATAGTCTAGTGTCTGCGTCTAAGAAATGTTTTATTTTGGCTAGCTGGTACGTCTTTTGAGCTAAGTGTATGATTAAATTTCGTACATGGGAGTTCCACGTTAAGTGCTGGTCAATCGTGATTCCTAGAACTTTGTGTTCTGTTACATATTCAATTTGTTTTGATTCCGCGAGTAGCTGTAGCGATCTTTTGGTGCAGCTTAAGAGTTTCTGTCTGGTGGTAATCAACATAGATTTCGTTTTTGCTGAGTTTACTGGCATACGATACATATTACTCCATTTTGTTAGATTGACAACATCGCTTTGAAGAGTCATTTCAAGTGCCACGCAGTCATTGTCACTAGTATAGATAGTACAATCATCTGCAAAGAGGTCACATGTTGAATATTTTAGATGTAGTGGTAGGTAGTTGATGAACATTGCGAAGAGTAGGGGCCCAAGAATAGAACCCTGCGGTACTCCTGTATCTATCTTCGAGAAATCTGATGTCGAGTTGTTGTGAAGCACTAACTGTTGTCGATCTGCCAGGAATGATTTGATGATGTGTAGTGGATTAGGGCCTATTCTGAGGGTTTCTAACTTTTGAACCAAGATAGCGTGGTCAATCATGTCAAATGCTTTTTTGAAGTCAATAAAAACAGCACCACCTAATTTTCCATCATTTACGTTCGACAGCCAGTTGTCTGCCATTTTTGTGAGAACTGTGTGACAGGAATATTTGGGTCTGAAACCTGACTGGCTATCAATGAGCAGTTTGTATGTTGTTAAATGTTGAAATGTGGTGTTGTAAATGAGTTTCTCAAGTGGTTTTGAAAGAGATGATAGAAGGGATATTGGTCTGTAACTGTTGGGATCGCTATGTGAACGAGATTTATAGAGAGGATACACTTTGTCAGATTTAAATGCTGTGGGGAAGTAGTTGTGTGCAATACATTGGTTGTACACATAGGTTAAGGAGTCGCAAATGATGGGGGCAGCGTAACGTAGAATCGTATTGCTGATACCATCAAGCCCAGATGAATTGTTGTTTTTTAATACCAAGATATATTTGAGAACATCGTGTACTGTTAGAAAATGAATATGTCTTAGATCTGTTATGGTGTGTTCAGTGTTGCAGAAGGCTGTCAATTTACGAATATCGCAGTCCATTGGCTTTAGTGTCGACTTGAGATGGCCAATTTCTGTTTTGAAGTAGTTGCTAAAATGAGTTGCCGTGAGGGAGCAGCTTTGTGGTAAAGAGTTTAGTGACTTTGATTTATGTGTTAGTGTTCTAAGAGATACTAAGAGCTATTAATGATCGCCTGCTGGATAATGACACTGCAATGGATGAATCAACAATGCTGAGGATGTTGGGGTTTGGCATCAAACGTGGGACTAGCAGAAATGGAAGTGAGAGAGGATCCATCCGTCGTATGTACAACCAGCGTGCTACAGGTACAATTAGCATTCATACTCTTCGACATTTGCTGAGGGATAGTAAGCACCTATGGGTTTGCCCGGAGTGCAGTGAGGTCTATTCTGGTTAATAATAAAAAAACAATAGTCTTTGGATTTACGTGACCTCCCTGCGTGGTAGTAGTTGTTCGTCATCAGAGTTGTCTCTCCTAGGAAAGCTGACTTTACGGACTAACAAGCCTTTGCTACCCAGGTTTGCAGAAGGAGCATGATCGTCTTGGTTGAATATCCACCTAAAAGAAGAAAAACTTCACAAAACTTTATTCGAGTTAACTGATGGTTTATCGAAACATGCCATGACAGCACTCTCCACTACAGATGTTGATTCATAAATATACAGTGTATTCAGTGGCGTACTAATGAGGGTGCGGTCCGCCCTGGGTGAAAGCCAGGAAAAGGATGCCATCGGATAGTATTTTGATAGAACTTATTGTTAAAATTTTACTTGCAACTGAGTTTCTTTATAGGAGGGGGTGTCAAAGGTAGGTTCCACCCCGAGTGCCAAATACTTAGTCCGGCTCTGAAGGTATTTATGAGGTAGCTTTCTTTATTAAGTTGTTATTTCTTCACGCCTAGCCTACTAATTTATTTTAAACGAACGTCAATATTAAGAGAAATAATTGTCATTTTTAAAATAGTACATGTCTCACTAACGACACAACGCAACATGACTTAATATTGGGCTTCAATATGTTGCAGTCTCTTGTAACGCCGGCTTAACGCCCATTTTATTGTTTTGTTTTGGGGAATTTAAAAAAAAATAAAAAATTAAACTGATTTATCAACTGGCAGATATTGCCCAGTGTTGTGATATTTGTTTCGAGTAAATCCAATAGAACCAATTGAGGATATCAAAATAGAAAGTTGCTCGTAAATCACCCTGCGTATCTTAGCAACAACATAGATAATGTTTGGTAAAGCACGGGAGAAATAGTAAAACTAAGAATGCAAAAGGTAGAGACGCTTTCATTACTTTAGTAAATACCGTACATGGAAATAGAAAAACATCACGACTAACGCCAAAACGAATCAAATTCTTCTTCTTCTTCTTCGTACATTGTCAGACGTCAACTTGAATATGTTCGAATAAAGCAGTGGTCAGCTTGAGACTATTTGTATCTCCATAGAGTTTTTCCCGGAATGGTCTGGTGACGGCCATCTGTACGTTGAATGTTTTGGGGCTTTGGTCAATAGCTCTTGCCCTTTCCCTCGGTACCTTGACACCACAGTACAGGGAAAGGTGACCACCAGTAGTACAGGGAAAGGTGACGACTATTAGTACAGGGAAAGGTGACCACCAGTAGTACAGGGAAAGGTGACCACTATTAGTACAGGGAAAGGTGACCACCAGTAGTACAGGGAAAGGTGACCACCAGTAGCACAGAGAAGGTGACCACCAGTACTACAGGGAAAGGTGACCGCCAGTAAAACAGGGAAAGGTGACCACCAGTAGTACAGGGAAAGGTGACCACCAGTAGCACAGGGAAAGGTGACCACCAGTACTACAGGGAAAGGTGACCGCCAGTAAAACAGGGAAAGGTGACCACCAGTAGCACAGGGAAAGGTGACCACCAGTACTACAGGGAAAGGTGACCGCCAGTAAAACAGGGAAAGGTGACCACCAGTAGTACAGGGAAAGGTGACCGCCAGTAAAACAGGGAAAGGTGACCACCAGTACTACAGGGAAAGGTGACCGCCAGTAAAACAGGGAAAGGTGACCACCAGTAGCACAAAGAAAGGTGACCACCAGTACTACAGGGAAAGGTGACCGCCAGTAACACAGGGAAAGGTGACCACCAGTAGTACAGGGAAAGGTGACCGCCAGTAAAACAGGGAAAGGTGACCACCAGTACTACAGGGAAAGGTGACCGCCAGTAAAACAGGAAAGGTGACCACCAGTAGCACAGGGAAAGGTGACCACCAGTACTACAGGGAAAGGTGACCGCCAGTAAAACAGGGAAAGGTGACCACCAGTAGTACAGGGAAAGATGATCACCAGTAGTACAAGGAAAGGTGACCACCAGTAGTACAGGGAAAGGTGACCACCAGTACTACAGGGAAAGGTGACCACTAGTAGTACAGGGAAAGGTGACCACCAGTAGTACAGGGAAAGATAGCCACCAGTAGTACAGGGAAAGGTGACCACCAGTAGTACAGGGAAAGGTGACCACCAGTAGAACAGGGAAACGTGACCACCAGTAGTACAGGGAAAGGTGACCACTATTAGTACAGGGAAAGGTGACCACCAGTAGTACAGGGAAAGGTGACCACCATTAGTACAGGGAAAGGTGACCACCAGTAGTACAGGGAAAGGTGACCAACAGTAGCACAGGGAAAGGTGACCACCAGTACTACAGGGAAAGGTGACCGCCAGTAAAACAGGGAAAGGTGACCACCAGTAGTACAGGGAAAGGTGACCACCAGTAGCACAGGGAAAGGTGACCACCAGTACTACAGGGAAAGATGACCACCAGTAGTACAGGGAAAGATAACCACCAGTAGCACAGGGAAAGGTGACCACCAGTACTACAGGGAAAGGTGACCGCCAGTAAAACAGGGAAAGGTGACCACCAGTAGTACAGGGAAAGGAGACCGCCAGTAAAACAGGGAAAGGTGACCACCAGTAGTACAGGGAAAGGTGACCACCAGTAGCACAGGGAAATGTGACCACCAGTACTACAGGGAAAGGTGACCGCCAGTAAAAAAGGGAAAGGTGACCACCAGTAGTACAAGGAAAGATGATCACCAGTAGTACAGGGAAAGGTGACCACCAGTAGCACAGGGAAAGGTGACCACTAGTAGTACAGGGAAAGGTGACCACCAGTAGTACAGGGAAAGGAGACCACCAGTAGTACAAGGAAAGATGACCACCAGTAGTACAGGGAAAGGTGACCACCAGTAGTACAGGGAAAGGTGACCACCAGTAGTACAGGGAAAGGTGACCACTAGTAGTACAGGGAAAGGTGACCACCAGTAGTACAGGGAAAGATAGCCACTAGTAGTACAGGGAAAGGTGACCACCAGTAGTACAGGGAAAGGTGACCACTAGTAGTACAGGGAAAGATGACCACCAGTAGTACAGGGAAAGATAGCCACCAGTAGTACAGGGAAAGGTGACCACCAGTAGTACAGGGAAACGTGACCACTAGAAGTACAGGGAAAGATGATCACCAGTAGTACAGGGAAAGGTGACCACCAGTAGTACAGGGAAAGGTGACCACTATTAGTACAGGGAAAGATAACCACTATTAGTACAGGGAAAAATGACCATCAGTAGTACAGGGAAAGGTGACCACCAGTAGTACAGGGAAAGGTGACCAACAGTAGTACACGGAAAGATGATCACCAGTAGTATAGGGAAAAGTGACCACCAGTAATACATGGGAAAGTGACCACCTGTAGTACAGGGAAAGGTGACCACCAGTAGTATAGGGTGGGCCCATTCGAGGCGGATGGTCCGGCACTCTCGTAGCCAGGCGAGACTCCGTGGGATTAACCCGATTGTGCATACTTTTCATTTATAATGTCATCAGCAAGCGAAGTAATTTGCACTTTTTCGTTAGGCCTGTGGCCCAGTGCATTCGATTCCAACAGGCTTTTCTGTCGTGTTGCCTTCCTTAACCTTTGGCTGCCTCCAGCCTACCTGCAAGGCAGTGGTGTTGTGTCTCTACTTTTCTGGTCCCTACAAGAAAAGTAGACATTTGTAAACGTCAATATTTAAGTCGCTGTGGTGAAATTACAGTGATGCAACGTTAAAATTCCTCCATTTATAAAGATAACAGGTAAAATAACATGTAGGGATAAAAATATAGGTAAGATATGCCGCTGCTTCTTCACCTACGCCAGCGTTTTCTAGGGTCATTGAAAACTAACTAGTTAGGACATGCAAACTAACGGCCTATCCTTTTAGACGGGGTAGAAACGGAGATAAAAGAAAAAAAATGTGACGGTCTGAACACGTGTTTGAATCTAAAGTCTAGAAGACGCAATTTGTAGTTTTTACAGAAAAAATTACGCCACTAGTTGACACAATGTAAGGAATTGGAAGAAAAACGACCTTAGCTCTTGTTAGAAACAGACGTATCTTGGACGTTCTACGGTAATTAGTCGTTTTAGTTTGAATATAGCGGCAAACGCCGTGAACGAAGGTACCAAAAACAAATTTCAAAACTAACCTTGAAAAAAGTAGGTTTTTTCTTAATAATAAGTTTAGAAGAATAAAAACTAGCTAGCCGGATAGCCCATATTAACCTGAGAAATAATATACTTTTAATTACACAGGCGGACAGATAACACGGAAGATATTGACGAAAGACTGTATTGTTCAATACAGACTAGCAAACAGTTATTTGTGCATACTTCTCACAAAATTCACTTTTGACGCGTCCTTGAGCCTAACGCATAAAAACAAACTGCATGTGGACAAGGGGCAAAAAGGGAGGATAGTAGCTAAAAATAACTTAGCATAGAATCTTAGAAGTAGGGGGAGACAAAATTTGTGTAGTTTTTTTCTTGTAGTTAGTCCAAAAACAAGTGTAATTTTGGGAAAAACCAAGTTGGGACGGACAGACCGACAGAAAAATATTACACACTAGACGGAAACTGAACTTAAATTAGACATTGTAGTTTGAATATTTGAACGGTAGAGGGGAAGTCCGCTGATTAGACGGAAGCTTTTATATTGTAGAAAAAACAGTAGAGGCAATTGCCATTTTGTAGAAGACTGTCCAGATGCACAGTACGTTAATGCTAGAAGAGTGATTTCTAGGAGATATTATATATTATCAGTGGGACGCCATAATCTAGCCAGCAGCTCAGCTGAGTTTTGCTAGTAGAACGTAACTGTGTTTTCAATTTTGAATTGTGGTAAGGAGAAAAATTCATTAACCCTTTTATTTAATATTTAATATTTTGAGTGATTGATACTGCCATGTCATGAAAAATGATTACGACAAGTGAGTGCTTATTCTAGGTCCCCAGCGACAGTCCATGGCCTAGAGGCAAACAAATAATATAGGAAAACATATCTAAGACTATAGAAGACAGATCTATATTTGAGATCAGTGGGAACATATCACCCACCTTATTGGATGGGAAAGGAGACTAATGAACATATTTCGGATGCAATGCAGTCCTGGGAAACTGGTGCTATTTGATACCACCTGGGTGAGATGTGCTGAGTTGGTCAGAGAGATCTGACCCGATCTTTGTAATTTTTTTTTTTGCTTTGTTGTGTGTAAAAATGGTGCAGTAGGCAGTGTGTTGACACATGGCACAAATTTTGGTTTCAGAGTTTCTGGTCTGGCACTACGCTAGTGCCAGATGCTTTGTAGAGGTCCAAGAGTGGATGCCTAAGAAGCCTACCATTTTACTCCAGCTACTGTGAGGAGTGGGCCACTTGAATTCTTTACTGCATCGTCACAGGCCAGATAAGTTGAAAACCTGGCCTGCTGTGGATTCATCAAACTTTTCCACAATAAAATAAATAAACAAAATCCTGGTGTATAAAAACTATACCTCAATTCCATATTTCAGAGACAATGAACATTGTAAACAGAGATCGGGGATGATGACACCACCCCGACTAGACGTCCAGTGCTAGTTTTCCCAAGACACTGTACTTAGTGTTAATATTAACCAATGTAACAATATATCTATGTAAAAAAATTTCATTTTGATTATTCAATATATATATATATGCACTTTTATTGATAAATACATATTGTTTCATACGTCCTGACCAGAAGAACATTTGGTTCAGGACTAAATAAATTTAAAAAATTGTAAAATTTATATTCTAAAGCCAGTGTTAGTTGATTTGATCATAGAGCTTATTATTATTAGACTTAGTGTTTACATGTGTGTGTGTCTGTGTATTTAATTACCTACACATCACATGTCATTACCCTAGACATTAAACGTAGCTAACATACATAATAGCAGAATAAGTCTGTTTGAGGTCATAAGTGGTAGCAGAAAGGCATTCTGTAACTCACATAAACTGTTATCTTCAGGAGCCTTCACAGCTGACCTCATCCAGTACACTAGGTAACATAGCAACCACGCAATAACATCAAAAACCACTACAAATATTGGGTAGCTCTTGTCCGGGATTTAAATTTATCAAAGATATTAGGGTCTCCTGGTCCGGGAATTAAACTATTGGGGGCATAAGTTGTATAAATTTAACAGTGTCCCTAAAATTAAAAGTGGAAAGTAAAAGTTGATGAATCTTCACAGCCAGTGGTAATTAATTAATTAGTATATTACCATTGTAATTAGATTTTGTAATTTACCTTAGTCATTGTGAAATTGTGTGATATAGTATGGCAGATCTAGCCAAATTCAGATCGGCTGCTGTTCTGACAGCTAAGGAAATGAACAAGGATGGTCAGGTTTTATTTCAATATGTGACGTCAGAATGTGACAAGTATATTGAAAGGGAAGATAGGAGGTTAGCTGAAGAGAAGAGGTTACAAATTGAGGCTGATAAAGAACTTAAAATGCTGCAAATTGAGGCTGACAGGGAGGCTAGGGCATTGGAGGCAGATAGGGAGGCTGAAATAAAGAGGCTGAATTTGGAAGAAAAAAAGGCTGAAAGGGAAGCAGAGGAAAGGAGACAGGCTGCTGAAAGAGAGGAAAAGAGACAGGCTGCTGAAAGAGAGGAAAAGAGACAGGCTGCTGAAAGAGAGGAAAAGAGACAGGCTGCTGAGGCAGAAGATAGAAGATTGCAAAGGGAGCACGAATTACGACTAAGGGAGTTGGAAATTCAAGGCCATGCTCCTGAAAATGGTGCCAGCCCTTTTCCCTCCGATGCCACGCCTAGTCAGGGAGCCTCAACCTCAGCTATGGGGTTTCATTTAGACCATTTTGTTGAGAAAGACGATGACATAGAGGGGTACCTAAGTAGATTTGAACTATTGGCTACTACGTATGGGTTGGAAAGAGAGAGGTGGAGTCTTAAGTTATCGCAGGGGCTTAGAGGTACTTCTTATGAAGTTTTTGCTAAAATGAATAGAGACGACCAAGACAATTATGACATGCTAAAGCAGGCTCTGTTATTGAGATATGAAAAGAATGGTGAATTTTATCGTAAGAAGTTTAGAAATGCCAAACTTTTGTCTGGGGAGACATACCACCAATTCTCTGCCAGACTGGAAACCTATTTGGAGAAATGGACGGCTCTGGGGAAGACCCAAGATCTCAAAGAATTGATCATGATAGAGCAATTAAGAGAGTCCATGGCTCCAGACCTGAGAAAATTTCTCATGGAACAAGGTGCAGAGAGGTTGGGGGTGGTTTTGAATATTGCTGAGAGGTATCAAGCAGCCCAGGCAGAGGTAGTTGGCTCTAAAAAGAAACATATAGAAAATTTTAAAGTCCCACAGCACTTTAATAAATTTGATACCAGAAAACAAGGTAATAAAGGTAGGACAAACTTTGATAGGCCACGAAATGATTATCGAGATAGAAACTCACAGTTCAATGACCAAAAATATAATGAAAGAAAACCTTTTAACCAAGGAAAGAGGTGGTGCAAATGGTGTAAGAAGGACAACCATAACACCGAATTTTGTAAAAGGAAACCTTCAAACATTGCTGCAATGAAATCGGGGAACCAGCGATTAAAGGTTAATCCTAATGGACAGCAGGAACCTTATCACCCCCCAGTTTGTGAGGATGTTATTTGTAATGGTGTCACCATAAGGTGCCTATATGATACAGGTTTGGATTATGATTCAGTTGTGAAGGCTAGCCTAGTAGACCCAAGTCAGTATACCACGGAAACAGTGGAAATACAAGGGGCGACTAAGGACATACCACTAATGACACTTCCCATTGCAAGGATAACGGTGAAAACTCGCTATGTGGAAGGAGAAATCAGAGCAGCAGTGATAGATGAACCAATCTACCCTCTGATATTGGGGTGTAGATACGTCTTCTTGGGGAATCCCGAGAGACATGTGATCATGACGACAGTGCAGACCAGGTCACAGTCAAAGGAGGAAGAAGGTGAACCTATAAATGCTCATCCAGAAGAGATGAGGAAGGCGCAGGCTGAGGATAGGACACTCAAGCCATGTTTTAAAAAATTGCCCAAATGCCACACACCTAAAAGCAGGGGAGAGTATTTTATGAAGAACAAATTGCTATACAGTAAGGCCGGAACTGGAACAAATGGTCACAACCAGCTGGTTCTTCCCACTTCATATAGGGAGAAAGTGATGGAACTAGGGCATGCGATTCCCTTCAGTGGTCACATGGGGATCAGCGCCACAGGACAGCGTATAGCTTGTCATTACTTCTGGCCAGGGATAACGGAAGATATAAAAAGATATGTCAAATCCTGTCCAGAATGTCAAAGGGTAGCTCCAAAGCATTGGACTGCTCCTGCAACTCTAGGTGAAATGCCCATAGTGGGAACACCTTTTGAGAGGGTTGCAGTGGATATTGTGGGACCTCTCACTCGGACCAAGAGGAGGAACAGTTACATCCTTACTCTGGTGGACACTTGCTCTATGTGGGGAGAGGCGGTAGCCCTGCCATCAATTGATTCGAAACATGTGGCAGAGGCACTACTTACAATATTCACAAGATTAGGATTCCCGCATCAAATCTTGACTGATAATGGCTCACAGTTCCAGGGGAAACTAACGGAAGAAGTTTTTAAGCTATTTCAAGCCAGACACTTTCATTGTAGTCCGTACCATCCACAAGGGAACGGCCAGGTAGAGAGGTTCAATGGGACACTCATTTCTATCCTGAGGAAGCTGGCACATGAGAAACCTGATATTTGGGATCAATTTCTGCCCGCTGCGTTGTTTGCGTACCGGGAAGTACCACATAGTTCAACCGGGATGGCTCCCGCAACCCGGTTATTTGGGAGGCCAATAAAAGGTCCATTAGAAGCATTATTAAGGACCTGGACAGATGAGAAAGCAGAAGAGACCGTTACCTCATCATATCAATATGTGAACGAGCTGACCACTCGTCTGAAAGCTGGATGGAAACTGGCAAATGACAATTTGAGACAAGCCAGGAAGAAACATGCAGCTTATTTTAATAGGAAAGCAAAGGACAGAGAATTAGTTGTGGGAGAGAAAGTGCTTCTTCTACTACCCGGCAGCCAGAATAAGTTGCAAATTGGATGGCAAGGTCCATATACGGTTGTAGAGATGGTGTCTAGAACAAACTATAAAATTGACAAAAGGGGGAAGGAAAAAATATATCATGTGAACCTTTTAAAGAAGTATCTGGACAGACCAATCCAGGAAAGCACCCCCTTACTGACCCTGGCTATCGCAACTGAAATGAAAAAGGAACCACTCACCTCACATGAATACCCATTACACCCCTGTGAGACAGACGCACAGGTAAAAGTCAGTAAGCACCTGACTAAAAATCAGAGGGAGAAAGTTCAACAGGTTCTGGAGGAACATACGGATGTGTTAACAGATAAACCAGGACATACTAATTTGCTACAGTATGACATGAAGCTGGTAGACTCAACACCAATCTGTATGAGAGCCTATTCTGTTCCGTTCGCTAAGGAGAAGGCATTGAAAGAGGAGATAGATTATTTGTTGAAAGAAGGGATTATTTCTCACAGTTAATCTTCTTTTAGCTCCAGTGTAGTTTTGTTGAGGAAACCGTCTGGGGAACATAGACTGTGCATAGATTACAGGAAAGTGAATGCTGTCACAGAAGGTCAGGTGGATCCATTACCGGACACAAAACAGTTATTTGCCAGATTGAACAAGGCAAAATACTTTTCGAAGGTGGATCTTAGCAAAGGCTATTACCAGATTCCAGTGAAGCCTGAAGTTAGACCTTATTTAGCTTTTAGCACCTCGGAAGGACATTATGAATTCAACATGCTACCATTCGGATTGAAAAATGCTCGGAGTGTATTTTCTAGGATGATGCGCAAATTGTTGGATCCCTTGAATAATCCATGTATCACAAATTTCATGGATGATATTCTCATCGCCACAGAAACATTTGAAGAACACATTAACGCTCTGAATATGTTATTTGATAGAGAAGCGAACTTAACTGCTAGACCAACAAAATGTTGTATTGGATGCAATGAGTTGGAATTCTTGGAACATGATGTATATCAGGGTAACATGACCCCTGACCCCAAGAACTTGGAAAAACTGCAGAGAGCACCTCGACCGCAAACAAAAAAAGACGTGCGATCATTCGTGTCGTTATGTGGGTTTTACCAAAAATATATCAAAAATTTTAACTCTATATGTGCTCCTTTGACTTATCTGACTCGCAATGGAAATCCAGATAAAATTGTTTGGTCAGCACAATGTGAATTGGCATTCCAAGAGTTAAAGGAAAAACTCACTAGCAAGCCTATTCTCAAATTGCCTGATTTGACTCCGGACTTTGTGGTGAGAACAGACGCAAGCAATGTAGACCTGGGGGCGGCTCTGTTGCAAAGGTCCTCTTCACCCAATGGGGAACTGAACCCAGTCGCTTATGCAAGCCGCAAGTTGAACAAAGCGGAACAAGGATATTCCACAAGCGAAAAAGAGTAAAAAAGGTAAAGGATCCCGTTACACGCCCATTTAGGCATATTGGGAATATGGTGTTAGGCCCATATTATCTTGACCGTCGGCACACGAGGGGTGATGTGGTCGGCATCACGCCGGCCGCCTTAACCTTCCCAGAGTTGCTCTGGTACCCATTTGGGGCTGGGTCGACCCAGGAGCCGATTGTGGCCTAAAAAATTTCCGCCTCATCTAGGGATCGAACCATAGACCACTGCGCTAGGAAGCCAGTGCACTAACCACTATGCTACGAAAAAGAGTGTTTAGCGTTAATCTGCGCAATAAAAAAGTTCCAAATCTATCTGTATGGTAGGACTTTTGTGGTCCAGACAGATCACCAGCCTCTCGTGTTCTTATCTCAGGCCAAGCATGAAAATGCAAGATTGTTAAGATGGTCTTTATTGTTGCAACCATATCAGTTTAATATTGAATATATCCCGGGATCACAGAATGTCGGTGCAGATTTCCTCAGTAGGCACCCCTGTGATCAATTTTAGAGTAGTTGGCAGGCGTGAGGAGTAATTTTATCTATGTGTATCACTGGTTTGGAACTTGCATTAGTGCATGTTCTCAGGTAATGAGATGTGTGGTGAAATTACAGTGATGCAACGTTAAAATTCTACCATTTATAAAGATAACAGGTAAAATAACATGTAGGGATAAAAATATAGGTAAGATATGCCGCTGCTTCTTCACCTACGCCAGCGTTTTCTAGGGTCATTGAAAACTAACTAGTTAGGACATGCAAACTAACGGCCTATCCTTTTAGACGGGGTAGAAACGGGGATAAAAGAAAAAAAATTTGACGGTCTGAACACGTGTTTGAATCTAAAGTCTAGAAGACGCAATTTGTAGTTTTTACAGAAAAAATTACGCCACTAGTTGACACAATGTAAGGAATTGGAAGAAAAACGACCTTAGCTCTTGTTAGAAACAGCAATATCTTGGACGTTCAACGGTAATTAGTCGTTTTAGTTTGAATATAGCGGCAAACGCCGTGAACGAAGGTACCAAAAACAAATTTCAAAACTAACCTTGAAAAAAGTAGGTTTTTTCTTAATAATAAGTTTAGAAGAATAAAAACTAGCTAGCTGGATAGCCCATCTTAATCTGAGAAATAATATACTTTTAATTACACAGACGGACAGATAACACGGAAGATATTGATGAAAGACTGTATTGTTCAATACAGACTAGCAAACAGTTATTTGTGCATACTTCTCACAAAATTCACTTTTGACGCGTCCTTGAGCCTAACGCATAAAAACAAACTGCATGTGGACAAGGGGCAAAAAGGGAGGATAGTAGCTAAAAATAACTTAGCATAGAATCTTAGAAGTAGGGGGAGACAAAATTTGTGTAGTTATTTTTTTGTAGTTAGTCCAAAAACAAGTGTAATTTTGGGAAAAACCAAGTTGGGACGGACAGACCGACAGAAAAATATTACACACTAGACAGAAACTAAACTTAAATTAGACATTGTAGTTTGAATATTTGAACGGTAGAGGGGAAGTGCGCTGATTGGACGGAAGCTTTCATATTGTAGAAAAAACAGTAGAGGCAATTGCCATTTTGTAGAAGACGGTCCAGATGCACAGTTCGTTAATGCTAGAAGAGTGATTTCTAGGAGATATTATATATTATCAGTGGGACGCCATAATCTAGCCAGCAGCTCAGCTAAGTTTTGCTAGTACAACGTAACTGTTTTCAATTTTGAATTGTGGTAAGGAGAAAAATTCATTAACCCTTTTATTTAATATTTAATATTTTGAGTGATTGATACTGCCATGTCATGAAAAATGATTACGACAAGTGAGTGCTTATTCTAGGTCCCCAGCGACAGTCCAGGGCCTAGAGGCAAACAAATAATATGGGAAAACATATCTAAGACTATAGAAGACAGATCTATATTTGAGATCAGTGGGAACATATCACCCACCTTATTGGATGGGAAAGGAGACTAATGAACATATTTCGGATGCAATGCAGTCCTGGGAAACTGGTGCTATTTGATACCACCTGGGTGAGATGTGCTGAGTTGGTCAGAGAGATCTGACCCGATCTTTGTAATTTTTTTTTTTGCTTTGTTGTGTGTAAAAATGGTGCAGTAGGCAGTGTGTTGACACATGGCACAAATTTTGGTTTCAGAGTTTCTGGTCTGGCACTACGCTAGTGCCAGATGCTTTGTAGAGGTCCAAGAGTGGA
Organism: Oreohelix idahoensis; assembly: GCA_024509875.1. Lineage (NCBI taxonomy): Eukaryota > Metazoa > Mollusca > Gastropoda > Stylommatophora > Oreohelicidae > Oreohelix > Oreohelix idahoensis. Next base: position 222,337 of record JAMPIV010018270.1, on the reverse strand, counting down.
TGCCTAAGAAGCCTACCATTTTACTCCAGCTATTGTGAGGAGTGGGTCACTTGAATTCTTTACTGCATCGTCACAGGCCAGATAAGTTGAAAACCTGGCCTTCTGTGGATTCATCAAACTTTTCCACAATAAAATAAATAAACAAAATCCTGGTGTATAAAAACTATACCTCAATTCCATATTTCAAAGTCAATGATTATTGTAAACAGAGATCGGGGATGATGACACCACCCCGACTAGACATCCAGTGCTAGTTTTCCCAAGACATTGTAGTTAGTGTTTATATTAACCAATGTAACAATATGTCTATGTAAAAAATTTTCATTTTGATTATTCAATATATTTATGCACTTTTATTGATAAATACATATTGTTTCATACGTCCTGACCAGAAGAACATTTGGTTCAGGACTAAATAAATTTTAAAAATTGTAAAATTTAAATTCTAAAGCCAGTGTTAGTTGATTTGATCATAGAGCTTATTATTATTAGACTTAGTGTTTACATGTGTGTGTCTGTGTATTTAATTACCTACACATCCCATGTCATTGCCCTAGACATTAAACGTAGCTAACATACATAATAGAAGAATAAGTCTGTTTGAGGTCATAAGTGGTAGCAGAAAGGCATTCTGTAACTCACATAAACTGTTATCTTCAGGAGCCTTCACAGCTGACCTCATCAAGTACACTAGGTAACATAGCAACCACGCAATAACATCAAAAACCACTACAGTCGCCATCTTGGAGATCACTCGTAACAAAATAATATTCAACATGTATATGAAGTCCGCCATGTTGTGTGCTTCTAAAACATGGAGAACAAGAAATATGACGATAACAACAAAATAAAAATACAGGACTTTCATAAATGGTTGGCTTCGTGGAATAAGAGGATTGAAATGGTTATGACAGAATGACCAATGTGGAACTGATGGCAACCACAGGGCGAATACCACTGGAACAAGGGGCGTTGAGAGGACTTTTCATCAATTTCGTTCTCTTCTGCTTTATTAATTTATTTCTTAATTTCCCTTCCTCATCGTCCTATTATTTGGCATATTTTATGCACTTACATTTTTTGCTCTGACAACTCCCTAGACTTGTTTGCGTTTCACCAGGTGAATCGTAGTATTACAAGGCTAATTAGACAGGTCAGTGGATAATACTTTTATCACTCAAGTCGTCTAGCCACTTTTGATAGAGACGATTCTTGTTGACACACGGTGATCGCGCACGATCGATGGAAAGCAAGCCAGATTGGCTGTCTAAGAAATCTGTCTGGGAGATGTACGCAAACGCTGGTGATAATAGGTAATCACTTACGCTGGACCATCTCTGTCACAGTAGTAAGGATAATCTGTCAGAGGATACACTATGGGCGGAAGGTATTAGGAAAGAAGTTCACCAATGTGTTTGTAAGGTTACACAAATACAGTCGGAAGTATTACTGCCATATTTGAAAGAGGTCACGAATTTAAATTTTAAAATTGATATTTCAAAACACGCGGGGGATAGTAATGATTTAACGCTCCGACGCACAAAGTTCTAAAGAGCTTACCATTGGTTTAATTTGAGAGCTGGAATAGACTTTTGCTTCATTGGTAAGGTTGTCGGAAGTACCAGCTGGGACTTTAACTGAGAAATTGAAATATAATCAAGCGAAATCGGAGACACAAATCAGACAGCATTGTTACGTCAAATTAGCACCTCCCAGGAGCCAGAGAGACATCGGACTAGTATTCCAGAATTGTATGTGACAGATCAAAGTATTTGGGCGTCTTTATAACTTAAAAGAGAACCCGATATTTTAAATACCAAGACTGGAAACTTAAGGAATCAGAGCACCCGTCATAAGAGAAATACTCAAATTTCACCAACCAAGTGTTCGAAGCATCTAATCAAAGTTGCTGTGTCCATTCTACTGTGCCAGGAGATTGTGTATCCCATTTGGGTTCGTGGTTCGAAGCTGCAAGATGATTCTTAGACAAGACCAGTCTGAAGTAAGAATCTTCGCCACTATCTTGTGATACAAGAAACTGAGTTCGCCACCAACTTCTTACAGTGAACACGTTGTGAAGACACCCACCTTGACATTAGGAGCGAAGTTCATCTAGACGCTTCTAGAGAAGTAGAGAAGTGTCCTCATCACAAAAGATCTGACAATGACCCATTGCAGTACTCAGCAAGTTAAGTTATTTGTAACATGCACAAGCAACGGACAATAATAACCAACAGTCCACAAATAAGTCTTGGTGAAGACAAATTTAAAAAAAGCTCTAAAGTCACTTTCATGTATATTTATTTAAATTTGTTAAAGACTAATTGGTTATTAAATTGGTTAAATGTTATTTTACAAATTCATAGTAGATTCAGTTCTTATAGATAATAGAGCGCATGTATGATCGAAAATCTTATATATATATATATATATATATATATATATATATATATATATATATATATATATATATATATATATATATATATATATATATATATATATATTTTTTTTTTATATAACCAGCGGCACTCGAGCTTTTCCAGCTCTTTCGGCCCAATGACATGTCATTGCGAGGCTGGGGGGTCAGTGGACTTTCCTTCCAACCCGGTCAGGAGCTTCGCTCCTTCCCATCCACACGGGATTTATGTGCAGGAGCCGTTCAGGTTATTCAGTCAAATTTCCGGTCGTAAACATTTCTTCAAACGCCGACGGCCGGGTTTGAACCATGAACACCTGGTCGCAAGTACAACGTCGTAGCCATTACACCAGCGCGGCTCCCCATATATATATATATATATATATATATATATATATATATATATATATATATATATATATATATATATATATATATATATATATATATATATATATATATATATATATATATATATATATATACCCTTCAAAAGAAGTTAAGGACCAGTTGGTGAAAATGACCCAAAAATAATAAAAATGTTATAAATTACATTTCATAAGCAATTAATCTGACATTTATTTTTCTCGAACAACAAACATTCAACACGTGCTGCATGGGCCACCAGCATACCGTGTAGCTAGTGTTCAGCTCAGCAAGCACGCTGAAAAAATGCTGCTGAGACAGCAAAATGTGGGTGTTTTTAATGATGTCTGAGCATGAAAAAAATACCTGCTATTCCAAAAATGCGTGATGCATGTGGGAGACTATAGTGTTGGTCTTGAGCTGTACTCACAAAATTGTCTTTATAAGCAACACAAGTGCTGCATAACCATTGCACAACAATACGCCTCAACGACGAAAGCTGAGTGTTGTGGATAAAGGAAGAGCCATTGCGTGGTTGCAGGAAGGTCTTACTGTCCGAAATGTCGCTCAGAGGCTTGCATGAAAATAGTGTTGATTGTCACTGATAAGCTTGTCATGTTATATTTTGAAGTGCTGTGTTTTTATTGTTCATTTTCATTTCACTTTGCACCCTTAATAAAAATGGTCCTTAACTTATATATATATATAAAGAATTTCGCTGGATTAAACCAGGCGGGGGCTCGAACAAGCCAAACCATTGCTTAAAACTTCACAAAACGTGCCTTATCAGATATAAGTTAATAATGCTCTGCCCTTTGCAGCATTGTTCTTGACTTCTGAATTATCTTGTAAACATGACTTTGAGATAGAAGCGTCATTATCCTTCTATCAACAACTCTGCCAAGAGTAATCTTGTGCGAAGGTAGACATCTTTGACAACCCATGTTAGATACTCTTGAGTTTTGGTCACTGGTGGACTACTACTGCAGAGCAAAGGGGAGACAAATCCCGTGACAAGCACGTTGACGTCAGATAGAATATACATTCAGAAAAATAAAACATACGAAAGCTCTACAAGGCTGTGCTCCTTCTGGAATCCCCATGGTAAGAATAGAGAAGGAAAAACCAACAAACAAACAAACACACACAAAAAAACAATAATGACACGGAGAAGAGATTTTGAGTCCTGCATGATATAGTAACATAAAAGATATGAATACATGGTACAGAACAGGAAGGCTTAATGTGATTTTTAAATAATTGTGTTAAAGGACTATGCTCTACAGGTTTGTAAAGGCAATCATGATAATAAGGTTGATAATAATCATGTTGATGATGGAACTCATTCTTTACGAATTGCTCTGACGTCACACTAAGTGTTGCGTCATTTGGAAAAATAGAGTGTCGCACTCACCTGATAGTAAGAAGAGTGTTCGTGTGGGTGTGTTTTTTTTTCGTTTCATCGAATCTCAAATGTTTTAAAATAAACATTGTCTTTATATCCACGTCATTATTTGTGGATTCGATGCAGCTCTATAAAGATCTAAACATATAAAGAGCTCAATAAAGATCAAGTCTGCTTTCAGGTATCAGAGTATTTAGATGTTTTCGAAGACGTGCAGCTTATTTGAATTTGTATCTCTCGTTGACGGTCTGTTTCCGACAGTTCTATGGACAGAGAGGTCGGAAATTCAAACTAAATTATGTTTTACCAAACGTAAGCTTCACTTCACAGAAAAGATCGCGTTCCAATCTTACTCAGCTCACGAATGTTAGTAATTAAATTCGTGGATTTCCACTTAGAACGCGGACAATGTACCTTTGATAGTGATTATACGGCAGTTTCAAGTGTCGGGGGAAGGGGTGTAGTCCAAAATTCGCTAGCTTGAACATTATTCCTTTTCACCCTTTCATCACGTAGACATCTACCAGATCATCACGTGATCTACTGGTAGATCACAAATGACTAGTAGATGACCCCTGTACTAAAGGTATCCTGTGCAACAAAGCCACGCTAACTTTTTCTATTATATAAAACAGAGCCCTTTCTTATCTATGGTTATTGCTTTAAACCAGACGTTAAGGATTACAGCTCTATCTATTGCAATTGGGCAAAAGAAGGATGGACTTTTACAAAAGAGCCTGGCCTACTCCGAAGTTTGAGTATAGAAAAGTCTTCTATGCCATCAAATATAGCGCCGACTGGCAGAGTGATAGAGCGCTTCCTTCTCCATTCTGTTACCAGGTTCAAAACCAGGTTGCACCACACTCAAGTCTACCCTGCTGTAATGGAAGGCAACATCAGCGAGGCAGCAGACAGATCCCCCCCCCCCCCACTTAAACAGCAAAAACTGAGACCTAGTGTGGTGAAATCTTTAACGCGCCTAGCACTACGTTTACCATCTAAAAACACATGCTTACCCAATACCCTATCAACAAAACACTTTTCAATCACCTAGTAAACACGGCCTAACTACCTCCATAAAATCAATCTTCTACCTTACTTATCTTAGTTTACATCTACTGTTCTTTTCCACTTAAGTAAAGATGCGGGCTTTTCTATGTACAATAGTTTTTTTTTTATCATTTCTTCGTAATATTATTTTATGACATTTTAAACGTGAGAATGCACCAACGCGTGATTCTTTTTCAAAAGTATGAAAAAATTCATTTTGTTTAAAATTTTCAGACGTTTGCAAGAATTCGAAGATATTCTGTCATTCATTAAAAACATTGCCTGTTTGTTTTGTTTTTTTTTTGTTTTTTTGAAAGCATTAATAAACGATTCTGCTGAAGAACTTTGTACGAAAGAAATTACTCAGAATGTGGAGATTCTTTTGAGCATATTGCTCATATTATTCTGTATTGCTACTGGATGTGGAAAGGTATAAATTTGTTATTCAAAGTTTGACAGCACGTGTGAGTGCCAGGGTATAGAATGAAAGTTGAGAGAAAGGGCATACTATTATACGGGCTTCCATGCTATATTCTCAACCTTTTTTTAAAAAATACCTATCCTTCATTCGTTCTTTCCTTCGGTTCGTTCTTTATGTGCCTTTTTTAAATTTATTTTTATTTTATCCAGACCCGTTTAACTCACACCTGTTACCTTTGATGAATATTCTTTTCTGTCCACAGCTCTTGTCAGAATCCTGAATTTATGTCGTCTCAATTGCCCTGTCTGTATCTTATTATCACTTTATTGTTTGTTTTCTCTCTTTTTTTTTCTAGCTTACCTGTATTACTCACACTCGACAGATGTGCATAATGTCATTTCATATTTTTTTCATAATTGTGTGGGTAGTATTATTATTATTCTTATTTACGTTTAAACCTCAGAAATGAGGTATCTGAGGACAGTGGTTGAAGTAACAAGAAGAGACATGGTACGCAACCAGACGATACGTCAAGGCCTTAAATCCTACCCCCTGCAGACGCAAGTAGAACAGTCCCAATTAAGATGGTTTGGCCATGTCTGCAGAATGGGAGAAGATCGGCTACCACGACAAGCATGGGAAACAAAGAGCCAAGGATCCAGACCCCCAGGACGACCCAGAGTCCGCTGGGAGGACAACATTAGACAATCTTTGAAGGACCGAGGACTAGAATGGAACGATACCAGGAGGAAGACAGCCGATAGGATAGCCTGGCGCTCTCTCTTCCAAATCTCTACACCTCACGGTAGAAGGGGAACGACTTAAGTAAGTTATTTACGTTTTAAAGATATTCTACATAACTTCAAAGCAGAGTCTCCACTGAGCGTTTCAAACGTTTTATGCAAACCCACTTTATGAGATAGTGTCTAGTTAGGCATTTAATGACGGGACTAAAAGTTAATGTATACCAGACAGTGAGTGCAACATGCATCTGGCAGATGACATTAGCTGCTGCACGTGTCTACTGACTCATGATTCAAACGTGATTAAGAGAGGATGAAGGGTTAAGAATAATAACATGAGGAGGCATTCTAAAGACAACGACGAGCCTACAAAGCGGTTCGGGCGCTTTCATCTCATAGCATAATCGCCACCGTCTAGGCAGCTGTAAATGGGTACCTGTCACAAAATGCCGGCCTCTTCATTTTGTCAGTTGTTTCATTTGTCAATCTATCCTGTGCTCTTTCCTTCATTTATTCCTTATACCCGTATTTTTCTCACTATTTGAACTCATGACTCAGGTTTGGTGTTGTTACTTTGCCTGATCTATCATAGGTGAGATAACATTAACAACCCAGCTGGGGCCGGTCTGATAACACTGCCCTACCTTGTTAAAAACAAACAAAGGCGCGGATTTCCCTCGCGAATCAAGCTGGGCACCCACATTTATCGAATTGACAACCTGGAGATCAACTGCAAAATCACCTTAAGGTGTGGCACAAATATTATGTAAACTACCAGGGATCGACACTGGTGTCTGTCAACATTTAAGGTAACCATTTAAACTGAGTTTATATCATAAGTTGCAAGCATTTTTTTTTAAAACCGGGTAGCGTTAATACCTTATATGGGAGAAGTTTGAAATTGCTGGTTGTCATGAGAAGGAAGGGGGGAGAAGATATATACTAAAGTCAAATATTCAAATTTACTTTGTCTAGCCAAAGTATATTAAACTAAACGACGTTTGATTGGTGACGATCACCCGCGTGGGAAGCTGAGAGCGTGGGCGAAAGATCCGATATAATGTAGCACGAGTTTAGACCCCAGCACCGTGTTCCATTGGGTCAAGACGACACTTTCAGGCAAGCCAGGACCAAAGAAATATAGAATTCAACTTAAGGGGACTAGACCAAGTATTTAGGATCTACTTAAACTAACCAGAAAGAAAACTTGAATTTATAATACTGGACACCACAAAGTTATCGGAACCTATTATTTGGATAATAGTGGGATTATAATTAAAGTAATACTTGACTACCTGTAAGACGGCCTCAAAACACGTTACACAACATTATTCGAAATTCTTCCTGTGCCAGACGTTAGTAAATTAACCCGATTATACGGATAAGTTGTAACATATAAAGTTGTATCATTTTATATTTCGCAGTTGACATTTCTATTTTTCTAGTGGCTGTACAAGTTCATAAGATGCTAGCAACTTCAGCATATGAAAATGAGAGAGCCATGAACCACCACAGCAAGCGCTGGGGACTGCTGTAAGCCGGTTCTCTCACAAGGAACCAAAAGCAGAGGTAGCTCCAGGCTCCAAGTAGAACAGGATGTGGATGATGATGACGTCATGGTGTACATATTTATTATAATCATATTTTAGAAAGTTCATATGTACACTTAATCATGCTTAAAGAAGGCAAAAGTCGTTTTCCGCTGTCCAGCCACATTTTCCCATTAGATTACCGGAATTAACGATGATTTTTCATCCTATCCACTGTGTTTACCATTGATGCTCAAGGAGGGTAAAATTACTGAGAGAAAAGGGAAGGGTCGGTGGAATGGGCTTCAGGGAAGGCGCCTTACTAGTGTGAGGAAACAAATACAATTTTATCATTTTATAATTTACATTTGACATGTTTGACTCGCTAGTGGTGGTACAAGTTCATACGAGGCTGGCAACATCAACATGTGAAAATGATAGATTCATGAACCACCACAGCAAGCGCTGGTGACTGCTTTGTGCAGGTTCTCTCACAGGGAACTAAAAGCTGAAGTAGCCACAGGCTCAAAGTGGAGCAGATGATGATGATGACATCATGGTGTATATATTTATTTTAATAACATTATAATGAGTTCATCTCTGGTGAAGGAGCTGTCATGCCCTTTTCATGGCAGCTCGGCCACCTGTGGACCAAACCTGGCATCCAGCTCTCACCTGTGGCTCCTCGTAGCTGTCAGCATGCGACAGCGGCCACCCCCCCGGGCAACGGCTTTGGCAGGCCGGCTAAAGTAGGTGAGGGTAGCCGAATGGTTATAAACCTTCGGTGAGTTAGGGTCTGCCTACCCATGCATGCGAAGACTGGATTCGATAGACTGCGCGGAAGAAACCACTATTGGTTCAACGGGCATGACGGCAATTACCAGCAACGCTCTGTGGAGCGTAAGGAGCACGGCGAGGCACGTAGAAAGCCCTGGTCATCCACTGCACCTGACTTCATCTCCAGTCGTCTTGACTTGTCTTGCCACTGGATTCAGATGGACCCAGGCGAGAGAGTGAGGTCGACGAATTGCGCAACTCTTCCTCACTTTAATCCAAATCACTGCGCAAGTCACTCTTTCATCCATTCATCCATCCATTAATTGGATGAACAGAGTGGTCTTCATCACCCGTGATGGACGAACAACATATTTAGACATGCTTAAATCAGGCAAAAGTCGTTTCCCGCTGTACAACCTCATTGTTTTCATCATATTACCCGAATTAACGATGATTTTTTTCAACTTATCCACTAGGTTTATCATTGATGCTAGGGAGGGTAACATTACAGAGAAGAAAAGGAAGGGTCGGTAGAATGGACAGCTGGGAATGCTCCTGACTAGTGTCAGGAAACTTAGCAGAGACATTTGATTTTTCCCAAAGTTTGTGGTACACGATGGAGATATCAGTGGGTGATACCAGCTTAATACGAGTCTGTAGATCAAATGTTTGTGGTCTATGCTAGATGTCTGCTTTGACGGGTTGTGAAGATCCTTGCCTTGACGTTAGGGGTGGTTACCCCTGCAATAACGCCTGGGACGACCCTTACCACAGAACTCAACGATTGCGGAGCAGTCAGCAAACCATTTCAACATCTTGCCGGTTATTTCATTTTAATCTGGCGAAAGCAAAATAATTCACCAGCCATATAAACCACACCTTTACCAATTTTCGGGGAAGAAACACTCTACAGTTCAATTCACTATCATTACTTATTTATTTACTCGTGTTAAACAATAATTGATTATTAACTTTATAATATGTATTTACAAATTAGTAGCTGATTTAATCATTACAGAGAGGTGCACACGTATGAATCATCATCATGTAGCATGTCCTTTGCAGAACTTCGCTCTCATCACAGCCCGCCTGAAAGACTCTCGATCTCTAGCCAGCCCTCCTGCCTCCTCCATTGTCATGTTCAAGGTGTCTTCAATGTACGTATGAATCAGTTATCTTAAATATAAATACAACAGAGCTACTAAAGTAAAATTTTACTGAACAATTCATCTGGGGGTCAGAAACGAGCTAATACATATTTATCTTCATAGAAGGGGTGGGCTGATACAAAATTCACGACTGCTTTGATAAATTCCGCGTTGTGCTTGATTTCTGAAATATAATATGAAGCACTATCCTTCTATTTACAACTCTGCCAAGAGTAATCTTTAGCGAAGGTAGATACCTTTAAAGTTTATACTCATTTTATACTCTCAACTTTTGGCCATTGTTAAAACATCATTGCAGAGCAGGGGAGGCAATCCAGTGACAATACCTGACGGTGCTTTTGAATGAAGGAATGCAAAAGCGCTAGGAAAGGAGCTTATCATCCTACCTCATAGAAAAGCTTGGCCTAGTATGGTGAAGTCTCTAATACTTCACAACTCTACGGCAGTTACTGCTATGGAACAACTAAACAAAGATGAGGTAGTGAACAGAGTTTGGCATTATGGTAAGGACAGTAGACTACAGCAAAAGTGATAAACATCGTTAGGGACAGGAAGCTGTGGTGAGACGAGATCACCTAAACCAGTTGGCATGGTCTTATTCTTCTTTTTCTTCTTCTTTTCCTCCTCTTTCTTCTTCTTCTACGAGTACCCTGTCTGATGGCATAGATGATCATGTCTCTCTAGAACTTCATGGCCCCATTACTGTTTATTAGTTCTGTTGTTGACTTCTTGTCATGATATGATGGCAACCTATCAGCATCTTCTCCCTTTATCGACCTGTCTCTTTTTCCCTCAATCTTATTGGTTGTCATGTGTGGCGTCATAAGTTTATACTATTCAGTTGAGTCGTATGCTCGTTTTCAACTGTGTCTAGGATTATTAGATATAGTGTCCTCAAGGTTCATAACAGCCACAATCAAACTAGGTAACCGTAATTCCAATGACTCAAATCAATGGGAAATATATCGACTTGCAAACTCTGTTGACATTTCAACATTTAATCAACGTATACTGGACATCATCACACGGCATTGCAAGACAGGTTAATTTCATCCAATTCTCCAACCAGTGTTTCCACGTAAACATTATCTGATCACATTTCATTTGATAATGTCATTTCGGTAAACGTGGATGTCTTAGAAGACATTGTCCATTGATCATTTTCCAAATATCTACCATCTGGTAGAAAACACAAGCCAACCCTTCAGGGTAAACACTATAGGGTAAACATTTATTACACATAAGGGAGGGAAATCCGAGGCCTGTAAACAGTAAATTAATATGAAACAAATATAAAGGTATGTTATCAGGCACTCGCAGGAAATAAAGAAGTAGAACACCAGACAACAGAAAAACAACAGACATGAGTGGCTTACCCAGGATTTGAACACTGGACCTTCCGTGCGACAACCCCGCCTAGCCATGCAAGGGAATCACACTATCCGCCCTGCCATCTACGCATCATCAAAAAATGATGTTTCAATGGCAGGTCAACAGTGCGAACCACAATACACGACACCAGAAGTCCACCATGGGCAGTTCAGGCTGAATATATTTTTGAATACAGTTTTTTACCCCCACGTTTCAGATATAAATGTATCACTACTTATGGCTGTTTCCTATGCGGTGAGCAGATTTGGATACGCCTCTGATCCTACTTTTGACATTTATGACGTAGTATACTGTAAAATTTAATTTTTAAGCCGTGTTTCTTGTAAGATTCGGAAAAGATCAAAGGAATTTACGGTTTTGAAGAATGCAGAATTGATATTGACTTCACAACAACATATTTGTAACGTCATGGATAATACAGGGTGTTCCACGAAAAAGCGGCCCGTGACGTTATGGAATGCTGACGTATTGTGTCGGAAGTAGTGTGAATGGCCAAGTAGTCCTAGCGTTGTAGAAATGTAACGTCCTAATAGTTGGCACTCTACATTTTTTGGCATTAACGACCGACCCTGTTGTACACCATTTTGAGATCAACTTCTGTATGCTACTCTTTGCAGGAATTTTAGAACCAGAAAACGTTGATGCAAAAATTTCAGATGTTTTATTGAATGATCCCGTACGGATATAATTCTCAACAATAGCTATCCTTTCTTGCAGTGAAAACGGCATTGTGATAGACAGTTTATTTAAACACACACGATGGTTTTCAAATGCTCACGGTCCAATCACGGAAAATAATTTAGGTCAATCTAGTACTACTTAGAACCTTTTATAACCGACATATTTTTAAACATTGAAAAATGCTGAAAAATCTGGGTACTTTCACTTTATGAATGGGGCCGCTTTTTCGTGGAACACCCTGTATAAGACTACATGCAAAATATGAATTCGTTACATCAGGTAGTTTTTTAGAAAAAAAATTTAAAGTTGAACATCAATTGTTGTATGGTCCGCAACCAGACGATACGCCAAGGCCTAAAATCCCACCCCCTGCAGACCCAAGTAGAACAGTCCCAACTAAGATGGTTTGGCCATGTCTGCAGAATGGGAGAAGATCGGCTACCACAACAAGCATGGGAAACAAAGAGCCAAGGATCCAGACCCCAGGACGACCCAAGGTCCGCTGGGATGACAACATTAGACAATCTTTGAAGGACCGAGGACTAGAATGGAACCAGGCCAGGAGGAAGACAGCCGATAGGATAGTCTGGCGCTCTATCTTCCAAACCTCTACACCTCACGGTAGAAGGGGAACGACTATAGCACGTTTCACTAGCTTTGCCCTCAAACAAATGTAATTATCTGATTAACCGTCTAACGTATTAATGCCATTTTTTGCATACGATGTTATATTGGGTTAGACCCAACAAATATATACTTTATATCTGTGCATCTTGTCCAGTTCCCATAAACGGATGAAATCCTTTGATCTTTGTCGGCATACTAATTATTGTGTATCGAGAAAAGAAATTTTACCACTTCATGCACAGATTCTGTGAATTGATTAGGCAAAGGCGTGTCTACTATTACAATAATGTGGCCATCACGTTTGCAATTGAATACGTGTTGAAGATGATTTCTTAAATGATCTGAATGCGAGATACTCGTGACATTGTTTGTCATTGACATTTAATGCGCTACCATACTGGACCTTCCTTGATCTAATTATTTCAATGGGTATCATCTCTTTGCGGTTCATAAATATCATAATGGAACGTTGCTCCTCTAATGTGCTTGTAAATAACGGTAAGGTCATCTTTAAAGAAATTAAACTTCATCCGAATCATAATCAGATGTCTCTGAGAAATTGAAAATCAATCTCGGCTGAATGAAGGACAAACCATCATTCTTCCAATATTCCTCTTCCTCTTGTAACACATGGTTCTCACTTTTCTTCCAATAATCCCTGGGTATATTGGAGATGGCGGCTTTTATAAGTATTTCAACATCTTTTAATTTGAACGTTCTATTTTCTGTTGCTACCTGTTCCTTAATTTTAGCCCATACTAATTCTATTGGGTTTAAGTGAGAATGGTAAGGAGGTAATCTTAAACATCTGTGACCATGTTCATGGATTGCCTTGTCTATGTGAAATATCTTTGTATGCTGTGTCTTTTTTTACAATTCCAAGTAATTCAGGTTCATGGACATTTCGTTGAATGGAATGTTGTTTATGGTCAGCCAAATCTTTATTACATCTTTAATACCTGGTGAATTAGAAACTTTATCTTCTGGTGCCACAACGTTGTGATATGAGGCATTGTCCATTATCAAACACCACGGTCTATCCAAGGAAGAAAGTACATGATTCACAATCCAATCTTGAAATATCTTGCCATTCATCTCTGCATGGTAATCCCTATTATCTGTGGATTTTGAAACAAATATGAGTTCAGTATTATTTAGAAGCCCATGATGGCTGCTTCCTGGATGTGCAATTATTAGGCGCTGTTCTTTGCTGCTTGGTACTAGTCTCTTAGTTGTTCCATCAGATGATTGCCATTCTCGTTCATTACTGTGGTGCGCATTGATCCAAGTTTCATCTAAATACACAAAATCATAACAATCTCTTCTCATTTCTCTGACCTCGCGTAAATATTTGCTTCTCATTGCAACTATATGAGGCTTCTCACAAATAAGGTTTCTACCACCAACATATTTTCTAAAAGTGAATCCCAAACTCCTAATAGTCTTTCATAGCGTAGATTTGGAAATATCAATGTCATTATTCTTTCTTAATCAAATTTTCAATTTCCTTAAAGTCACTGCCTCATTATTGTGAAACATATTGCAAATTTCTCTGCGGATCAATTCTCTGTCAAAATTATCCACCACTCTTGGCCTAATTTTCGTGTGTAAAACACTGGAATTAGACATTTCAGATGTCGCTATCCAGCGATGCAATGATCGTTTGCTTATCCCCAAGGCGTGAATAGTCCTCTTTTGTGGGTTTGAAATAGAATGATACAGTTTTCCTCGAGTAGCTTCATTGCAGAAATACTTAAAAATCCTATTTGTGATTTGCTGTAATGTCATAAAATGTACTCGCAGACTCATTTTCCCTTCTTAACCACACAATAATTTTTGTAGACACACCTCTGATTGACAATGTGTGCGTTGCACCGGATATAAACTGTTTTATGTTCAAGAAGTGCGATTTCACGCAATTTCACTCAAAAATCATGCCAATTGCTTGATAAACCAAAAATGTGCAAATGAGGTCGTATAATTTACTGTAGACATTTCAATATGTGTGCGGGTGATGTGTGTTGGCAAGTAGGATTTTATATTATATCGCAAAGAAACGAAAATTAAAACCAATTGCCGCATTTTAATGAAAAATTTAATTCATAGGGTCTATAATATTTCAAATTCACACACAAAATTTCACTTATATGCGTTATATATTCGCTGAGATATAGCATTTTGAAGTTGGGCAAAGCTAGTGAAACGTGCTATAAGTAAGTAAGTAAGTAAGATAAATCATCATCGTGCCGCGCTCACCAGCACCAAAATCTTGTTTGTTCTCTGACATGTGGCGTGCAATAGCCAACGCCACATTACATCCCCCCCCGCCCCTCCCGCCGCGAACGAATGAAAACATATAACTGTTCAAAAAAAGAAACGCATAGCTACTGAAGGAACACACATAGCCATAATTTTGACATTCAATAACTTTTTAAATTAAATGAGTTGATTGTTCAAATTGTACACAAGAATACCTTAGGGTACAACCAATCAATTGACAGTTGTTTTGAATCTGGGTCACGAGAGTTTTTTGGCGTACGGGCTTTCCCGTTAGTATGGTGTGTGGCCTCTTCTTGCATCGATCAGCGACTGGCATTTCCTGGGTATGGATGCGATCAGACGTCTGATGTTGGCCTGTGGAATGGCTGCCCACTCTTCCTGGACTGCCTGGAACAGATCACGACGATTAGCTGGAGCAACGTCTCGGCGACAAACACGTCTATGCAGCTCATCTCACAGGTGCTCAATCGGACTCATGTCTGGAGACAGGGATGGCCAGGGAAGGGTGAGAATGTTGTTGGCAGTCAGGAACTGCGTGGTCAACCGTGCACAATGGGGTCTGGCGTTGTCCTGTTGAAACACAGACCTTTGGGCAGCCAAAAGTGGAAGGACATGGGGTCGAAGAATTTCATTGACGTATCGTTGCGCATTCAAGCCTCCTTCAATGTGCACCAATTGACTCCTTCCGTTGTAACTGATCATTCCCCACACCATTGCACCTCCACCACCGTGCGGCGGAGCTTCATCAACGCAATTTTGGGCAAAACGTTCATTTCGCCTACGGTAGACCCTACGCCGTCTATCATGACGCTGCAACAAAAAGAAAGATTCGTCACTAAACCAGACACGTCTCCATTGACTGTCAGCTGCCCAGGGGGACGATGCTGGTTGGCCCAAAGAAGTCGATTTTGGCGATGGCGGCGCGTAAGGACAGGTTCTCGGTGAAGTCTTTGTGCCCAAAGTCCAGCGTCATGCAGTCTATTCCGGACAGTTTGATCAGACACATGACGTCCTGCAGGCAATGACTGGGCAGTTGAGGAAGCTGTTGTAAACCTGTCTCTGAGGTGACGAAGCCGAATAAAGCGATCCTCCGCTGCTGTTGTCACTCTGGGTCGTCCACTGCGATGCCGGTCTTCAACTGAGCCAGTGGCTTGAAACCGGTGCCAAAGTCGACTGATGGTACTCTGATGCATGTTTAGATGCCTGGCAACCTGACTTTGACTTTCGCCTGCATGCAGTCGGCCAATAGCAATGTTCCTTAAATTTATCGATAGAGACGCCATAAATGTCTGCTTGAAAATGAACTGAATCTTTTTTGCGTAGCGTTATCCTTTTATAGGGTTTCAGTTGCGTAGTCAGTGAATAGTGTTCACCCCAAATTTTGTTGCTTTCACGTGCGCGCAACATGAGCTGTGGTCAAAAATTGCGTTATAAACACTATTGATCACTGCGTTGTAACGATTACATAAATGAACGCAATTCAGGTCAACACGTGCATTTGACACTTAAAGAACATTTGTGGCTGGTTTTTATATACCCTAGCACCAAATTTTACTTACAAACTCATAAAAACGCGCCCTCGGATAGCTATGCGTTTTTTTTTTTTTTGGAACAGTATAGTTTTCAGACAAGCATTTACCAGATGAAGCGAGATCAGATTTGTAAGATCGCCGCTAATCCAACTCATGATTATATATCAACAAATGAAATGACATATGCAAAAAAAAATTGCAATCAAATTATACAATAGTACTGCAAGTAATGCAAGACGTGGATAAATAAATAAGTAAATATTTTGTGATTGCATGACTGTGATCATCCATGGTAAACACCGTGATCTATGTATGCATAATTTCCTATAGTACCTCTTGTGACAAAACACACGCACTGTCACAATTGTTTCACTTTAAATACGTTATATAAACCAAATATGAGTCAGTGCATTATTCTTGATAAGTCGTCGGCTATGACATTGTCCTTTCCCGCTATTGGGAGAACTTCAAAATCAAAACCCTGTAGTTGTAACGACTGTTAAGACATGCGTTTGAAGATTTAAAAGTGTTTAAATATGTGAGTCCTTTTTTTTTAAATCTGTATATAATTGAAAAGTGGTACCTAACAGGAATTTCTGCAACCACACATGTCCAACACTCTCACTCTCAACTAAATAATACCTGGACTCAGCACCAGATAACGCTCAAGAAAAAAATAGGATGGTACTCGCCATCAAAGTTCCAGACATTCACCTATGCCATATATTGATGCACTCTGTTACAACGAGAAAAGGTCGTCGTAAGTCTGATAATGTAGAAATTGTATTCGTACTATGAAAATTGTGATTTTACGTTACGTAAAGCATGGTCACACTATTCGTTCCATTCTATTTTGTCAGGCATACCTTTCATAGAGCATATAGGACAGAAGTCAAAGAAGAAAACTTCGGTATACACCTATGGTAGAAGTTACAAGCCCCAGCAAGCTTCGTACTTGCTTCTCAGTACTTACTACTACTGCAAATAGTAGTGGACAGATACACCTCTGCAAAAACCACGAAGCGTCAAAGAAGTAACAAAAGTTCAGAAGACTACACCAATCTGAAGGTTGAAACGAAAAGAATGAATAAGAAAGTACCAACTCCCTGAAGAAAAAGTAATAAAAAATGACTTACCAGAATATATATCTGAACAAATGAAGTCAGCTTCCGGAAGAATGTAACCAGACGCGTGGTGCTAAACCGTGCACCGATCTAACATCGAGGTAGTAATACAAACAAGAAGACCCATTCGTAAGACCAATAGCTTCGTGCGCATCGAGATTAAGACACAAGAAAACAAATGCGCATAGAATTACGCACAGGAAAAAATGCGCACAAAGAACATCAGCCATGTGCAGGAAATATGCACGTGCGCACCAGATTGTGCGATGTGGTAAATGTCGCACCTGCAAGGGGCGGGTTTGTGCAGTCTTTCACCACGAGACGAATTTCAACAAGAGCGAAGTGGGAAACAAAAATTGTTTCCGGTTATAATGAACTGAGTAGAATTGTCCTCAGTCACTTCATTACGTGTCGTCTTGGACTGACGTGCATGTGGATCTTCAATATCATGAATATTACCAGAGCATGCAGTCTTTGGGCATGTCGTACCCAATCTAACAATAGGTTCAGCATGCACTACCTCATTAAAAGAAGAATTAACCTTATTATTGTCAGTCAAATGTGTGTCACCCTTATCATATATCTCTACCCTTTTTTGACACACGTTAAAGTGATCAGGTTGATCAAATAACTTCTTACTAGATGTAGCGGGAGGTTATTTAAAATTATTTATTATGTAAGAGTATGCCAGTAAAGAGTTCTGACCTTACAAGTAATACCCCAGTTTTAGAAATAAGCACTGGTGTATTGTTATCATAAAAATAGTCAGACTGTGAAAACCCTGGCCCAGTTGGTAAGAAGTAGTACCAGGATTTAAGGTGTCTCCTCCCTGTGACTATCTTATGATTACTTATATTCTAGGGGATAAGTAAAATGTACATTCACTGAACCCACAAAAAGGAAGAAATTAATAAATCCTCAGGTACAGTTAAAATAGTTTAATAATTACACTAATATCCTATTTCTACTAGTTGGAAAAGAGCATCACTGTTATTAGTCCTTTGAATTTAAGGATAACTGTCATCAGTTGACTGAGTTTCTGTATGGTTAATTATTGTTTTCAACTATTGGCTGTTTCACATGTATAGGTGGTCAGTGTCAAACAGGACACTTATCTTTCCAACTTGATACTGCTGAAACTGAACTGTCCTTTGCTGATATCAGACCTGGTAGGCCCAACAGTAGGGATGCCAATGACCAGTTGAAGTTCACTCTTTGGGGTCCTGCACTTTTGTGGGATTGCCTCGGATGAACGACACAGGCTTCTGATACTGGACAGTCTGGTTTGAGTTATTTCATGGAACCTGCAACATATCAGCCTTGGCTAGTATCTGGCTAGACTCGTAGCTGACTAGCACAGATGTCAGACTAGTCAGTCATCAGATGTCACCGTTATACAATCATAGTAAGTAAGGACATCATTTCAGTGATATAGCATTAATATTAACATTTCAATTAAGTGTAACTGACTAGCACATAAGTCAGACAAGTCAGTCATCAGGTGTCAAAGTTATACAGTCATAGCAAGTAACATCAATTCAATGATATAGAATTAATATTAACATATCAGTAATAAACATCATCTGGTTTATTCCGCTCCTATACATCCCTTCATATTCTATAACTTGATCCTTCCAAATCATATCAAGTACGAATTCAAATACTGATGCTATTCTTAGCATCTACACAAAATTAATACATAAATAAAGAGAGTGACCAAGCGATCAAGTTGCTTTCTTCGGTAGTACAATTACATAGTTTTGGAATTGAAACCTGGCTGTGGAACACTCCATTTTACCAGCTGTAAATGGGCACAAAGTTGTGCGCTCGAACTAGGGAAGGCAAAAGCAGCGAGGAAGGGGACTAGTCACCTTAACCTCGTAAACTGGGATCTTCCATGATGAAGTTTCTAACACTTCATTTCCCTATGACAATCTCTGCCATGGGACTGCCTTTATCTTCGTAAGCGATAAAGCAATATGATAAATATATCTTCATTAGGCTGTGGGGCTATTTGTGATTAATTTTTGTACAAGCAACCATCATCCACAATGCACATGTTTAGATCATATTAAAAATACAATACATTATATCAATGACTATTATACAGGCATATTTTGTGAATTCTATATGAACCTGAAATAACAAATATTATACACGGTAGTTATCATAATTTCGCTTACCCTCAGACTTCAGATACTGGACTTAAAAATGTTTCTGGCGATCCGCTCACAATTCATGGGTAGTGGCGACACTCTGCCTCCAGTCTGTCTCAAACCTCTTTCGTTGTCTGTGTCTCAGTTTACCGCTACGCTTTATATACAATAGCGCGGACGTATAGGAGGGTACTGACGTCACAGCTAGAACTAGGCCAAAAAAAATCTTTCCCGAACATCGATTTTAGCCGATCTGTTCGTCGACTGAAATTTTGCCTTTATCATTCTCGGCATATATAATATCCATATTGTTCCATCTTATCTAGTTTTATACAGCTGATAAAACTCTATCTTCCTATCCATGTAAATTCCCAAACTGTTATTTGTTGATTTTAATATTTAGAACAGAAGTGGGTTACACGCTTTTAGCGTAACTGTGGGCAGCCGAAATACGCATATATCTCCGTAAATGAGAACTTCCTACCGTTCCTTCTTATATGCAGTTATACACAATCCTTCCCTGTACTGAAATGTAAAATCCTTTTCATACTGATTCCCTTCTGCTTTTATTTATCCTTGGTGATTTCCTCTGTCTGATACACATTTCGCTGATACGCCACCATTTTGAAAGCGGTCAATCGATCGTTGACGGGTTTATAAATCTATATAAACCCGTTTGCAATGGCTTGAAACCAATTTTGCGACATAGCTCCCCCATATTTTAAGCTGGATGATATCTAGCTTAACTATTGGGTACAAGACAATTGCAAATCGACCATTCCAAAGTCAGTTTTCCTTCCTTCTATCTTGCTCCAACTCTGTGGGATGGCGACTGAGAAAATCTGCGCCCACATTCTGTTTTCCAGGAATATATTCAATAGTGAAAGAGTATGGCTGAATCAATAATGACCATCTTAGTAAGCGAGTATTTGCATGACGTGATGAGGCCAAAAATGACAGGGGTTGATGATCGCACTGGACCACAAATGGCTTGCCATACAAATAGGGTTGAAACTTATTGATGGCCCACACCAAGGCTAAACATTCCCTCTCTATAGTAGAGTAATTCTTTTCTGCTGCGTTCAACTTGCGGCTGGCATAAGCAACAGGAAACAGTTCCTCATTCTGGGTCTGAGATTTTTGCAAAAGCGCGGCCCCAATTCCTACATTGCTCGCATCAGTTCGTACTATAAACTCTTGCGTCAGATCTGGTAACTTCAGAATAGGCCTACTAGTGAGTTTATGTTTCAACTCTGAATATGCATGCTCACACTCTGCAGTCCACTTTATTGTGTCCGGCTTCCCTTTCTTTGTCAGATCCGTCAAAGGTGCACATAAGGTGTTGAAGTCTTTGATGTACTTTTGATAGAATCCTCCTAAGGATACGAACGACCTCACATCCTTTTTTATCTGTGGTCTAGGTGCATTCCTTAACTTTTCTATATTTTTGGGATCAGGAGACATGTTTCCATGACAAATTGTATGTCCCAAAAATTCTAATTCCTGACATCCGATTACACACTTTGTTGGACGAGCAGTCAAACCTGTCTCTCTGAGTCTACCCAGTAACATTGATAGAGAATGTAGGTGATCCTCAAATGTTTCCGTGGCTATGAGAATGTCATCCATAAAGTTGGTGATGTTAGAGTTGTTCAAGGGTTCCAGCAATTTCCTCATCATCCTTGAAAATACGCTTGGTGCGTTTTTCAACCCGAATGGTAGTACATTAAATTCGTAGTGACCATCCGAAGTGCTAAAAGCCAGCATGTGTCGGATCTCGGGTTTGACAGGAATCTGGTAATATCCCTTACTTAAATCGACCTTAGAGAAATATTTCGCAGTACTTAGCGTCGAGAACAGCTGATTGGTATCCGGTAATGGATCATCTTGGGTTTCAGTGATCGCATTTAATTTCCGGTAATCGATACAGAGTCGGTGTTCTCCACTTGGTTTTCTCAACAGTACAACACTTGAACTGTAAGGTGATTCTGACTTGGAGATGATATGTTCTTGCAACAAATAATTAATTTCCTCCTTCAATGCCTGTGCCTTGGCATATGGTATAGGGTAGGTCTTCATGCAGATCGGTGTTGGATCGATGACCTTCATATCATACGTCAATAAGTTGGTGCATCCTGGTTTATCAGTTAACACATCTGCATGTGTTTTAAAAACCTCTTTAACTTGCTCCCTCTGTTCCTGAGTTAACTGAGTACTAATTTTGACTTGTTCATATGTCTCAGTCGGTCTTAATGGATACTCTATTGAGGTTAGTGGTTCATGCTTCATTTCGGTTGCGATGGCCAGAGTCATAATATTTCTTTAACAGATTAACATGGTACACCCTTTCTTTGCCCTTCTTGTCAATTTTGTAATTAGTCCTCGATATTTTCTCTAGCACGTTATATGGACCCTGCCAACCAATCTGCAGTTTGTTGTTACTGCTGGGCAATAGAAGAAGCACTTTTTCTCCAACAGCAAGTTCCCTATCCTTTGCTTTCTTGTTATAGTATTCAGTATGTTTCTTTCTGGCTCTGCGAAGATTGTCATTAGCCAATTTCCAGCCCATTTTCAGTCGAGTGGTCAACTCATTTACATACTGAATTGATGAGGTGACACTTTCCTCTGCCTTCTCATCTGTCCAAGTCCGCAGTAATGCTTCCAGTGGACCTTTTATAGGCCGATCAAACAACAATGTGGCCGGTGCCATTCCTGTGGAATTGTGTGGGACTTCCCGGTATGCGAATAATGCAGTGGGTAAGTATACATCCCATGTTTCAGGTTTTTCACTTGCCAGCTTCCTGAGAATAGAAATGAGCGTACCATTGAACCGCTCGACTTGACCATTTCCTTGTGGAAGATAAGGAGAGCAATGATAATGTCTGGCTTGAAAAATCCTGAACACTTCTTGGGTTAGCTTTCCCTTGAACTGGGAACCATTGTCCGTCAATATTTGATGTGGGAAGCCTAACCGGGTGAATATGGTCAACAATGCCTCTGCCACATGCTTAGAATCTATAGATGCCATGGCTACGGCCTCTCCCCACATAGAGCATGTATCAACTAGAGTTAAGATATAACTATTCCTTCTCTTAGTCCTAGTGAGGGGTCCAACAATATCCACTGCAACTCTCTCGAATGGAGTACCCATGATTGGCATTTCTCCTAGAGTTGCTGGTGCAGTCCCATGCTTGGGGGCTACACGTTGACACTCTGGACAAGATTTCACATATCGTTTGATATCTTCCGTGATCCCTGGCCAGTAATAGTGACAAGCTATCCGTTGACTTGTGGCACCAATTCCCATGTGTCCACTAAATGGAATAGCATGTGCGAGCTCCATAACTTTCTCCCTGTATGACTTTGGTACTACCAGCTGTCCATGTCCTTGAGGTCCTGTACCAGCTTTTCTATACAGTAGTCCATTTTTCATATACAAGTCTCCTTTTTCTTGGGGGTTATGGGCCTTTGGCAATTTGCCAAAACAAGGCTTTAATGTGTCATCTTCTGATTGAGCCTGTTTCATCTGCTCTGGCTGAGTATTGTTAGGATTTTCCTCCTCGTTTTTGGTGCTCGACCTGGTCTGGACTGCTGCCAGGACAACAGGTTTTACTGGGTCACCCAAAAATACATACCTACACCCCAATATCAGAGGGTATATAGGGTCATCTATCACTGCGGCTGTTATCACTCCGTCCACGTAGCGAGATTTCACATTGATCCTAGCTATAGGAAGTGTCATGGTTGCTGTTCCCTTAGTTGCCCCTTGTATTTCCACGGTTTCTGTGGTAATTTGATCAGAGTGCACTAGGGTTGAACTCACAACTGAGTCGCAATCCAGGCCGGTATCATATAAGCACATGACTCGATTGCCGTTCACGGTTACGAGCTCACTCACAGGGGGATGACGGAGGCTATTCTGACTCCCTGTCAGTTCCATCATATCTGTCCTATTCCCTGTTGCTAAACATGCAGCGTGATGAGGGGTTTTCCTTCTACAATCTACAGTGTTGTGGTTGTTCATCTTACAAATTTTGCACCACTTATCTCCCTGTTTGTAGGGTTTCTTTTCCTGAGTCTGAGGGTTCTTGTCCTTATTATCAAATCTTGGCTTATTTCTGTATGGATGATCCTTCTGGTCAAACTGGGTATTCTGCGGTGGTGGCTTATATCCTTCTACCTGCTTCCTTTTTGTTCCTACCAATTCAGCTTGAGCTGCTTGGTATCTCTCTGCACATTTCAAAATGTCTTCCAGCCTCTCTGCTCCTTGTTCCATAAGGAATTTCCTCATTTCTTGAGACATGGAATCTTTCACTTGTTCTAACATAACCATTTCTTTCAGATCCTCGTAGGTTTTCTGATACTTACCTAAACTACTCCATTTCAACCAATACGTTTCTAGCCTAGCTGAGAACTGGTTATATGTTTCTCCAGGTAGAGGTTTAGAAGTTCTAAATTTCTTCCTATATGCCTCAGAGTTCTTTTCATACCGGATCAGTAAGGCTTGCTTTAGTATTTCATAATTTTCCTGATCTTCTTTGGGGAGTTTCAGAAACACATCATATGCAATACCTCTCAATCCCTGAGATAACTTTAAACTCCATTTCTCCTTTTCCAGTCCATATGTAGAGGCTAGCCTTTCATACCTATCCAGGTACGACTCGATTGCGTCCTCCTTTTCAACAAATGGATCTAGGTGGAAGTTCATGGCCCCATTTGCTGGGTTCTGAAAAGAGCTATTCGCAGAATGAGGTGAGCTATTACCATGGGTGATAGTCCCAGCCTGAAGTTCAAGATCAAGCTGTCTCATTTTCAGCGCATGGTCTCTCTCTGCTTGTAACATCCTTTCTTCTCTCAGCTTCTAATTTCTTGGCTTCTCTCTCTGCTTCTAATTTCTTGGCTTCTCTCTCTGCTTCTAATTTCTTTGTTTCTCTCTCTGCTTCTAATTGCTTTGCTTCTCTCTCGGTGTACTTTTCACATTCCGTCGTGACATACCGGATCAGAGCGTCACCATCCATGCCAAGCTCTTTTTCCACCTGCAGTGTAGCAGACCTAAATTTGACCAAGTCAGCCATGATGTACCTGTAATCTAGTAGGGCAAGTGATCTTACTCAAACTAATTTACTACAATATAATTAACTTAGTTAAAATTAAAGTTTATTAAACTGACTTCACCATATATGAAACAGCTTTCTTTTATCTGTACTCAATGGTACTCCTAAAAATATAATTACTTCCTACTATGTTACTCTTTCCAAAAAATTTTACAAAACAAAATTTTCTACACAGCAGAAATAGAAAGTTGGCTCTGGAATATCAAAGATATATCCCGCAGACGAGCCCCCACTGTAGCGGGAGGTTATTTAAAATTATTTATTATGTAAGAGTATGCCAGTAAAGAGTTCTGACCTTACAAGTAATACCCCAGTCTTAGAAATAAGCACTGGTGTATTGTTATCATAAAAATAGTCAGACTGTGAAAACCCTGGCCCAGTTGGTAAGAAGTAGTACCAGGATTTAAGGTGTCTCCTCCCTGTGACTATCTTATGATTACTTATATTCTAGGGGATAAGTAAAATGTACATTCACTGAACCCACAAAATGGAAGAAATGAATAAATCCTCAGGTACAGTTAAAATAGTTTAATAATTACACTAATATTCTATTTCTACTAGTTGGAAAAGAGCATTCATATATATATATATATATATATATATATATATATATATATATATATATATATATATATATATATATATATATATATATATATATATATATATATATATATTCTTCTTCTTCTTCCGTCCTTAGCCAACGACCGGCAAAGCAGTCAGTGGCCATTACGCCTAGTGGCGTCTTAAGGGCAACAGCAAATAGATTTTCTTTGCCGTTGTTCCCATCACGCCTAATGGCGTCTTTAGGGCAACGACAAATCAATCCGTTTGTCATTGTTTCCGTAATCAAAGTGACTGGCAAACGGGTGATCAGCCCGTTGGGATATACATATATATATATATATATATATATATATATATATATATATATATATATATATATATATATATATATATATATATATATATATATATATATATATATATATGTATTCACACAATTACTATTATTGTCTGTTTAGACTTCAAGATCTTAAATAATAAAGTTACTGAAATCACTGTTATTAGTCCTTTGAATTTAAGGATAACTGTCATCAGTTGACTGAGTTTCTGTATGGTTAATTATTGTTTTTTGTTTTCAGTATTGGCTGTTTCACATGTATAGGTGGTCAGTGTCAAACAGGACACTTATCTTTCCAACTTGATACTGCTGAAACTGAACTGTCCTTTGCTGATATCAGACCTGGTAGGCCCAACAGTAGGGATGCCAATGACCAGTTGAAGTTCACTCTTTGGGGTCCTGCACTTTTGTGGGATTGCCTCGGATGAACGACACAGGCTTCTGATACTGGACAGTCTGGTTTGAGTTATTTCATGGAACCTGCAACATATCAGCCTTGGCTAGTATCTGGCTAGACTTGTAGCTGACTAGCACAGATGTCAGACTAGTCAGTCATCAGATGTCACCGTTATACAATCATAGTAAGTAAGGACATCATTTCAGTGATATAGCATTAATATTAACATTTCAATTAAGTGTAACTGACTAGCACATAAGTCAGACAAGTCAGTCATCAGGTGTCAAAGTTATACAGTCATAGCAAGTAACATCAATTCAATGATATAGAATTAATATTAACATATCAGTAATAAACATCATCTGGTTTATTCCGCTCCTATACATCCCTTCATATTCTATAACTTGATCCTTCCAAATCATATCAAGTACGAATTCAAATACTGATGCTATTCTTAGCATCTACACAAAATTAATACATAAATAAAGAGAGTGACCAAGCGATCAAGTTGCTTTCTTCGGTAGTACAATTACATAGTTTTGGAATTGAAACCTGGCTGTGGAACACTCCATTTTACCAGCTGTAAATGGGCACAAAGTTGTGCGCTCGAACTAGGGAAGGCAAAGGCAGCGAGGAAGGGGACTAGTCACCTTAACCTCGTAAACTGGGATCTTCCATGATGAAGTTTCTAACACTTCATTTCTCTATGACAATCTCTGCCATGGGACTGCCTTTATCTTCGTAAGCGATAAAGCAATATGATAAATATATCTTCATTAGGCTGTGGGGCTATTTGTGATTAATTTTTGTACAAGCAACCATCATCCACAATGCACATGTTTAGATCATATTAAAAATACAATACATTTTATCAATGACTATTATACAGGCATATTTTGTGAATTCTATATGAACCTGAAATAACAAATATTATACACGGTAGTTATCATAATTTCGCTTACCCTCAGACTTCAGATACTGGACTTAAAAATGTTTCTGGCGATCCGCTCACAATTCATGGGTAGTGGCGACACTCTGCCTCCAGTCTGTCTCAAACCTCTTTCGTTGTCTGTGTCTCAGTTTACTGCTACGCTTTATATACGATAGCGCGGACGTATAGGAGGGTACTGACGTCACAGCTAGAACTAGGCCAAAAAAATCTTTCCCGAACATCGATTTCAGCCGATCTGTTCGTCGACTGAAATTTTGCCTTTATCATTCTCGGCATATATAATATCCATATTGTTCCATCTTATCTAGTTTTATACAGCTGATAAAACTCTATCTTCCTATCCATGTAAATTCCCAAACTGTTATTTGTTGATTTTAATATTTAGAACAGAAGTGGGTTACACGCTTTTAGCGTAACTGTGGGCAGCCGAAATACGCATATATCTCCGTAAATGAGAACTTCCTACCGTTCCTTCTTATATGCAGTTATACACAATCCTTCCCTGTACTGAAATGTAAAATCCTTTTCATACTGATTCCCTTCTGCTTTTATTTATCCTTGGTGATTTCCTCTGTCTGATACACATTTCGCTGATACGCCGCCATTTTGAAAGCGGTCAATCGATCGTTGACGGGTTTATAAATCTATATAAACCCGTTTGCAATGGCTTGAAACCAATTTTGCGACATAGCTCCCCCATATTTTAAGCTGGATGATATCTAGCTTAACTATTGGGTACAAGACAATTGCAAATCGACCATTCCAAAGTCAGTTTTCCTTCCTTCTATCTTGCTCCAACTCTGTGGGATGGCGACTGAGAAAATCTGCGCCCACATTCTGTTTTCCAGGAATATATTCAATGATCCGACAAATCAATACCAATGTCCCTGGCATGTCGCCTCCATGAACCATCATAAAACTCATGCTTCCGATATGAAGTATTGGCGGGATGGAAATTATAACTCCCTCGAAAAGAGACTTTCGTTTTTTTATCATGTGTATATTTATTGACATACTATTTTCGGTTTCTAGCATTAGCTAATGGGAAAAAATGTCCCAAAGAAGGATACTGTTGTCGTTGAGAAATAGATATATTTTTGTCAATGTAATGACAAGTTGCACTGTGTTGTGTGGGAATAGAAGAATTTGATTCATTTGTTTCTGCAGCTTGTTGTACTCTAGGATTAGCCAAGGAAGGATGTTATTTCTCCCACGTAAGAATATCCTGTGCAGAACACTCTTTAACTCCCTTTATATTACCTATAATCAAATCACAACACGGTCGATCGAGACTACACACTCTAACTTTTCCAGAAAAGAAAGGAGTGTCTATTTCGACATCTGCCAGTTGATAACATTCGACAGTTCCACCGAAAGTTATGCACTTCACTGAAGTCCCCGTAAAACAATAAGGAGGAATTAGTGCCTTCCTTAGTCCAATGGTGGTGCATCCGCTGTCACGTAATATTGAAACGGGTCTGTCAAATAAAAAATCCCTATGGATGACAAGGGAGCCAACCCCATCATTTAAAGCTAAAACTGGCAGGGCATGTCCGCATCTCAGGCGTGGAGTAGACCCAGGTTGAAATAGAGTGTTACATTCTGGGCAATTACTACTATTTTCAAGATCAACGTTACATGCATTAGCGTGAGTATTATTCTCATTATTGGTAATGTTATCATTACCAACATTAATCTGACAAGCATGAGCCTGTGAACTCGCTCTACTCTGGCTTCTAGAAAAATGTGGTCCTGTCCGATCCACTGGACGGTTAGACATATAGTACCCCTTATTGTCCGTGCGAGAAGAATCATTACGCGATGGTGGTGAGACATGATGTTTGTTATTGTAATTATTATATGCATATTGTTTATTTCTGTGCCATAAATTATTATTATTATGGTTAAAGTTTCGCCTCTCTCCACCCCGTGAGGGCCAGCGATTATGATGAAATTATATCTACCTCTGTTTGCGTTTTGATAGTCTTCCCTATACCGCCGGTCCATGCTACGAGTGCGTGATCAGTCATGAGTAGCCGCACATGCAGGCAAAATTACCAGGACCATCGTTTTGCTTAAAGACATGTTTGGGTGTGCGACCGAAAATTGTTGAGCTAATTTTTCCATCTCTCCTACACTCGTAGGCTTCCTTTCTTGAAGGATTGAGACATATTCCGAATTTACAACAGATAAAATTTTGTCTCTTAAGAAGAGACCACATATACCCTCGAAAGATTTAGTAATATTTGATTGTTCGATCCAACTGTTAAGACAGATCTTCACAGAAAACACAAAGTCTTCGAAATCTTTACCCTCAACAGGAACCATAGATTTAAATTTTAAACGATATCCTTCTTCGTCCAAACAATATTTGCGAAGGAATACCGCTTTTATGGATTCATAGTCTTCTCTTTTCTCATTGGCAATGCTAAAGAATATTTGTAAAGCTTCACCTGTGAGTAACCTGACAAAATGTTCAGGCCACAAAGCATTAGGTAAATTTAAAGCCGTAACCCGTAATTCAAATCTCAAAATATAGAACCCTATGTCATCATGCAATGGTGAGAAAGTTGGCAATTTTAAATTAATTATCTTAGGCGATCCCGTACCATAAGCTTCCCTTGTACCAGAAGATTGTAAACGTAATTTTTCTAACTCAAACGTTTTTTTCTCTTTCAAATTTAGCCTGTTCTGCAGCAATTTCTGCCAAACGAATTCTCTCCATTCTTTCATGTTCCCTCTCTTTCTCTTTCTCTTCTCTGTCTCTCTCTTCTCTTTTTTCTTCTCTCTCTCTCTCTCATTTCTTTTTTCTTCTCTCTCTCTTCTCTTTCTTTGTATTCAGCTATTTCTTTATTTACATATGCTATAAGATCATCGCCTGAGAAACCAAAGTCCTTCCCATTTTGTATAAATCCTGCTTTAACTTTTACAAAGTCAGCCACAATGGAATCCAAGAGTAATGGGATAGAGATGCAAAACGTATACATCTCCCACTTGTAGCTAAATAACTATACTTAGTCGTAAGGTAAATCAAACCTTTTTCCAAAACCAAAAAGTTGTTTTGTGTGATATACTTGTCTATGAAGTATATGATACTTACCAACTACTCTACCAACGTTGTTGTAATACTCTTATATATAACTATATCAGCAAATAGCAATATAATATAATCACCAGCAAGTAATAAATACCGCAATAAATACATATTTAAAAGCATGTCATATTATTACATTAGACAAAAGACCAAAAGACAAGACCGGAAACAAATAAGGAAAAAGACAACAGTGTAAAAAGTCATGAAATTCTGCAATATAATAAAACTACTGTTTCCACTGCCAATGAACAGTACAGGACAAGATACAATCACATAGAACTGATGTACATAATAAAAAGAAAGTCAGAGAAGGCCTACGGGTACGAACATAACCATACTAAACTAAATAAGAAATACACGACAGAATGTTACTTGACAGCACAGCTAAACAACTAAGAAAATATTAATCTTAGTCAGAGCGGAAATACGACAGCACCGAATGCTGAATCCCCGAAAGAGACCAATACAATCAAAATCTAAAGAACGACGACAACTAAATTCATCCAAGGATATAATTGAGTGTCGTTCCCACCAACGTCCACAAGAAAACAGAAAAGATAAAAGATACATAAAACAAGATGTGCCTGACATTGTTAGGACTGGAGACCATGACATTATACAACATATATTCACTTATCTGAATATAAAAATCCACGACCGCCAATCCTCGCTGTAGACAAGAAGCATTCATCCTCGCAAAGTAGCCTTGAATCTATGAAGTTCACCAGGGTCAACGAAAGAATGTAAAGTCTGAGTTCCAAAACAACGTCTGAGAGTCATGTTCAAGACGTTACATAATCCTGATAACGAAATCGATGTGGTCAGAAAATCTGTTTGATGACGTACGTAAACGATTTAATCATCCTTCTTGCACGTTGCAGAAAAACGAAATGATTTCTCGGACCTCAGAGACTTGATGTGACGTCAGGCTTGAAAGACTTGTTATGGATACCGTAACGATCCTCACGATTCATGTTAAGATAGATTCATATAATAAATGTTCACTGGTAAGTTAAATTCAAGATGTTAAAGTTCGTTAAGGTGACCTTGCTGTAACGGTTCTTGACAGAAATTTACCGTGCAATGGCGTCGTAGCGAAAAGATTCATCAAAACTCCTTGTGATAGCAATATATAGAGACGATAATCTGGAGATGTATTTAGGCAATCAGATTCATGATAAGCGACTTCAATTGAATATGCCGTGTATGTCGTTTGGCATTAACGTTTTCAAAACAGTCCAAGGTCTTGGCATGACCTCTCCCCAATAAAACTGCGATTTCTTGTGATTCCAGAAATTCTTTATCTTGCGTACTTTCCCAAGTACAACCTTGTATATATTTGCAAATAATTAAATCATCTCCAACGGACTGAGCCTCCCATATCTGTGACGTCATAAGTTAATACTATTCAGTTGAGTCGTATGCTCGTTTTCAACTGTGTCTAGGATTATTAGATATAGTGTCCTCAAGGTTCATAACAGCCACAATCAAACTAGGTAACCGTAATTCCAACGACCCAAATCAACGGGAAATATATCAACTTGCAAACTCTGTTGACATTTCAACATTTAATCAACGTATACCGGACATCATCACATGGCATTGCAAGACAGGTTAATTTCATCCAATTCTCCAACCAGTGTTTCCACGTAAACACTATCTGATCACATTTCATTTGATAATTTCATTTCGGTAAACATGAATGTCTTTGAAGACATTGTCCATTGAACATTTTCCAAATATCTACCATCTGGTAGAAAACACAAGCCAACCCTTCAGGGTAAACACTAGCTCTGTACGTTTCTATTTCCGTACTGTCTACGTCATGTGCGCAATACACATAGTGATAAATCATCACGATGAGAGAGAGAGGAAGGGCAGAATGTCAGACGGGCCTGCGTGCCCAATTCTTAACCCTTTGAAAATAAAGTTCGTTCGTTCGTTCGTTCGTTCACCGTGCCGTGCACCAAAATCTTGTTTGTGCTCTGACATGTGGCGTGCAATAGCCAACGCCACATCATGAAATATTCCAGTCCTCTTCTTACAACATGCCGAATGAAACTGGATTGCTTCCTTATAATGTGGGCATTAAACTTTCTTTGTGCAAAGGCTTCTTCAGGGCATCTTCATTACTGTTTTCAGCTGTCCGTAGTATTCTAAACAATCTTCTGTAAAACCAATATTGCCGTGACCTCCAGTGCTGTTCCTGCTTGTTTATTAATTGTCCATGACTCACTTCCATATGTTAGCATTGATTTCATACAATACACTGAAGAACTCGTTTTCTTACTCTATTGACTAAGAGTTGTTGCATAAAATACGATTCATTTTAAAACAGTCTCATTCTACGAAATCACCCACCATTTAACTTTGCCATAATCAGACCACACTGAACACCGTAGAACATCCAGACGTGGAACTGTTTTTTGCGCTACTTTTTCGCGACCTATCAAATTCGAGGCCCGCTAAGCTGTAGGGCGGGAAAATGAGAAAATTTGGTTGCGCGTTGGAAAATGAACACCTTTTGATATGGGTATGTCTTACAGTGTCTGGTCAGAGGAAATGTCTTAAACTGTGTCGATATGGTGAACTCAACTCTTAGGCAGTCAGAGTTAACTTAAAACTTTGTTTTCACACATACTGTAGTTAACCAATCTTCTTCACTTG
The DNA here is from genome assembly GCA_024509875.1 of Oreohelix idahoensis. NCBI lineage: Eukaryota > Metazoa > Mollusca > Gastropoda > Stylommatophora > Oreohelicidae > Oreohelix > Oreohelix idahoensis. The sequence goes on along the minus strand of JAMPIV010018270.1, from coordinate 189,538 downwards.
CCCGAGGAAGATAAACAAACACATTTATTAGAAAACACTTTTTTCGGAGTTCGGTTACCAAACTTGTAAATGTTTGTACTCGTGTTATTCTGGAGTCATTATGAAACACGGATTAAGGTAAGGTTATGATATTTGTACTTATGTGACACAATAGTATTAGCGCATTAATACTAACAATTAATGAGACATGTTATCATCATCGCATCATCATCATCATGATCTTCATCATTATTATCAATATCATTTCACTTTTCGCTCCAGCGACTCGTGGATTGTCCTAATTACTTAACCATCACTAACAGTATATTCTGAACACATGTTACCTCACCCGTATTGAAGAATATGCCATGTTAAATGGGAGATTGGGGGAGGAGAGTCTTATGTTTATATTTATAACTATTTTATATTAATTTATTCTCCTTGTTGTTTTGTTTTAAATTACCCATTACATATTTATGGTGTCATTTAGATTAATTCTAAGAGTGTAAACACGAACTAGAGAGGCAGTATACGTGTCATATGTTTAGACAATTTGTTTTGTCTTTGATTTAATATCAAGTATTGACTGCATGCTCTGTAGGGAGCATAAAAGATAAATGATGATTGATTTAGCTTGCGCCTCTCTTTCCAAACACACTTCAAGCGGCCAGAGTTAATTAAATCCTACTCGAAAATTACGTAAGTTTGGTTTGGTTTTAAGAACCATATTCATTGCACACGGACAACTCCATTAAGTGCTTCGATCTTTTCCCTTACAGCGCACAAGGAGGATCTCAGCACAGTGCACAAACACTGTAGCACCGGCCAGGATCCCAATGTGTGTATACAGAAATCACACATTCTATAAATATTTTTGTGATGGGTAGGTTTCCTGATTTTAATTTTTTTTTATGTTGCCAGGGAAGTGGCCGTATGGCCTACTTTTTACGATATACAGCTGCCGAGGGATTTTCAAAGTGCGCGACTTGTACATGGGACCTCCTATTTTTTCGCCCTTTTCCGAGAAGGCTAGATATCCGATCTCACTACTCAGGAGATCGGGGTGGGGGGGGGGGGGGAAGTAGAGTATGACATCATTTGGAACAACTTGTCCTGAAAAAAATTATATTCCTGTGTTGGGAGCGAACCCTGTACCTTTAGAATTAGAGGACGCCTTACCTCTGAGCCACTCCGACCCCCACAAATTACGTCAGATTCGTGAATACAATTCTAGATCTGTGTTAAATAGTTAATACTTTACACAGTGAAAACATTAAAAACTAAAACAAAAACAAAACAAATAAAAAAAAAAAAATACACGATAACAGCTAAAAGCCGATATGTTAAAAATGTTTTATATCTTGGTGTTTGTGTTTTCTTATAAAAGATTGACATTGCGTGTTTTGGCCGGGGGCGAATTGTGTCACAGCTGAAGAATGGTCGAACTTCATGACGAAAAACTTTTTTTTTTACCCTCTCCCGCTTCAGCACCCCCTCACACTTAGCGTCTAGGGCGCTTGCCCCGGTAGTCATCTTCCAAGGCCGGCTTCGATGATGATAAACCATAGGCCTTCAATAAGTTTTATTGATAGTCATTCTTTTAGTAACTTGCTTTCTATCGTTCATCCCTTGTTTCCTTGGACTTATCATTCTATACTACTGGACACAAGTTAAGGGCCGCCATTCAGTTTAGACAAGGTTTATATAATTGATTGACAAACTGTAAAGACAAGTGAACATGTCATTAAAACTGAGCTCAGAGAAATATGTATACATTTCTGTGTGCACTAGGTTAATTTTTTTAATGTCAAAAAACTGGGTCACTTTAACCCGCACGTGAAAATTGCCATTGTTGCTGCAAAAACTCGTGGTTTTTGCAATACGCCCCACTAGTTCAAAAGGTGGAAAAGTGAGTTGAATTTGAATGCACGCGGAAAATGATCATCAGTAAAGTGTTCACCGTTGGTATGCAATAAATCAGTATGATAAGTGGTCGAAATGATCACTGCATTAGCCATGCCACCAAGGAGAAGTCTCGCAACTGTAGACCGTGGTCGAGCCATGGCATGGATTCAGGATGGTCAATCTGTTCGTCATGTTGCAAGACGTTTAGCAGTGTCGCACTCTACCATTCAGAGACTTCTTGAGAGATTTCAAGCTATCGGACATTTGGAAAATCGACCCTGCTCAGGAAGAATTATATAAACCTTGTCTAAACTGAATGCCGGCCCTTAAATTTTGTCCAGTAGTAATAGTTTCACACATTCTTATTTGATCATTGTCGTTACTCTTCCGTTTCCCAGGGAGCATAGTTCTTCAACACGCGTATGCTGACGTCACCTGTCATATGCCAGCAGGTCAAGGTCATTTCATGTATTCCTCATCATTTTTATTTATGTCTCTAGTTGTCTTCTCCGTGTGTTTTGCGGTATACCTGTACGTCTCTCACCTTGTGGATTCCATCACAAGGACTGCTTGGTAATGTTATCAACAGGGTTTCTGATTGTGTGCTGCAGCCATCGCCAGCAATGTCTTCTCATCTGTTGTTACACTGCCACTTGTCTGGTTCGTGTCATCAATTCTACATATGTGATCACGTGGTACCACTTCAATCCTTCTGACCTACGCAAGCACCATTTTATGAAAGCCTTTAACTTCTAGATTGTTTTGGTTTATGTTCTTCTCCGTGTTTCAAAGCCATAAAATAACACTGACTTGACATTTGCATTGAAGATGTTTATTTTTTTTTGTATTTCCACTCCATTTCTTTTTATTCTTTTTTTTTTAATTGCCTTCTTCTGGCGAGGCGCGTACCTTTCAACCTATTTGGTTATATCAGAGCGCATTTACCATCCAAATAAAATAAAAAAGTCAACTCTGTTGACTGCTAACCCAATCAGCGTTGATAGATACTAAGTCCTGACAAGGACTAACATTATCTTTCTGCTAGCATAAAGCCCTAAAAAGGACTCGCCAGCTACGCCAACGTCCGAGCTTTTCTGTATGTTTCTCAATGCAGATGACTCTTCTTGAATAATACATCTGTAGTTGCTTATTCACTCATTTTTTTTTACACAAGTGACATTACGCGAGTTGGGGAAAAGTAGTTTTTGTTCTTGTTCGACATGGGTCTTTTAGGCCATGGTCATACCATGGTTCTGCAATGTTTTTTTAACATTTTCTATCTTCCTCGGAATAGAAATTTAAAACAATATATATACAAACGCTTTTTAAACTTCACTAAACATTTTAGAAAACATAAACATCGATGGCCAATACCTGATCGTAATAAAGAACATGTACTGGAAACAAACGGCGGCTATAAGAACTGGCAGCCAATTAAGATATATTCCGCAGATAAAACAGTGTGTTAGACAGCGATTTTGGTTGTTACCGAATCTGTTCAATCTTTACATTGAAAATATAATGAGATCCATAAAAAACATGCCAGGAATATCAATTGGCGGACATAATATAAACAACTTTGATGACACGATGTTGATACAGCCTTGATAGGAAATGGTGAAAAAAGGGTTACAGGAAAAGATGGATACAGTAGTGACAGAATATAAAAATAAAGGCCCTTAGCGTACATTGTAAAAACAAAGACAGAAGTAATCGTTGTGTTGAAAAAACCGACCTCTCCAGAATGCAATATCAAAATAAATGGAAGACATCTGAAACAATTCAATAGATTTAAATACCTATGCACGTTAATACCATCACATGGAAGATGCAACTCCGATGTAGAGAATAGCCCAGACAAAAGCAGCAATCCATAAAAAGGAAATGTATTTTATACAACAATCCTTTGTCGATGAAAGCAAGAGAGTTGTTTAGTGTTAAATAGAGCTAATCCTGACATACTAGAGTAAGTCGTGGACATGTAATAAACAAGCAGGAAAAGCCTTGGAGGTCTCAGAGATGTAGCTTAACAGAAAAAAAATGTTAGGTATACCACGGACATCTAAAAACAGTGGTATTGATGTCCTGAAAGAAGCCAGTACACAAAGGAAGCCTATTACTGATATAAAGAAGAAGCAATCTACTTTCTTTGGGCATGTTATGGCGAGACGATAGCTGGAATATTTGGTACCAGCAGGAAAGACTGAAGACAAAAAATGAGTACGACCAAAGCTGGAGATAATTGTTGACATTATGGCACGGACAGAGGTCAACAACATCATTTCTAAACAACACTGAAGACTGTGGAGAGATATAATGATCTTTGCCACTAGACGTAGTACTTGAAGAAAGTGGAGGAGAAGAATCGTTCTCTTCGGCGTTGTCTTATCCTGGCATTAATTACATGTGGTGGTAGCTGATGTGACTGCCGTCTGATAAGGTATGATCATCATCATTATCACCATCATCATCATTATCACCATCATCATCATTATCACCATCATCATCACCATCCTCATTACCTTTCAGGTCCCTGTGCAGCACTGGCCTTCAACAAATTCACACCGTCTTATTGTCACGTGGTCTCCGTTCTTTGTCTGTCCATGTCTTCTTCATCTCCATCATGTCTTCTTCATCTCCATCATGTCTTCTTCATCTCCATCATGTCTGTCTAATTCAATTCTACGTGTATTTTTGCTGAGAGAGCCAGAAATTAAGACCAGATATCAGGGGCTTATTGCTACAGCAGTGAGCAACACAGACGAACGACCTGATGACTTGGAAACCCTCTGGAATAAATTCAAGGATATCATAAAGACAGCTGCTGCAGAAGCATGCGGTGAAGTCCGACTTGGGAACCAGAGAAAGAGGACACCTTGGTGGACAGAGGAAGTCAAAGAGAAAATAAGAGAGAAGAAAATGGCATGGAAACAATACTTAGGAGCTAAAAACACAACAGGACAAATGGAAAAATATAGAGAATATGTGACACTCAGAACAGAAGCAAAGAACAAAGTGCTAGCAGCAAAACAGAGGTCCTGGGAAGAATTTGGAGAAAAGCTAGAAAAAGATGCACAAGAAAACCAGAAATTGTTCTATAAGACCCTAAAGAACATGAGAAAGGAAAAACAATGCCCTCTCAAATTTATAAAGGACAAGCAAGGCAAATTGCTTACTGCCCCGAAGGAAGTAATGGAAAGATGGAAAGAATATTTCTCAGAACTATTGGATGGTGAGCATGATGAAGCATCAGAAATGATAACCACTGACACAGAAGAGGAAACCAATGATGGTGAAGATGACATAAAGATGGAAGAACTGAGGGCAGCACTAGAGAAAATCAAATTGGGCAAAGCAGCAGGGCATGATGGTATAACACCAGAAATGGTTAAGTACATGGGAGCATCAGGCGACCTATTACTCTTAAAGGTCCTACAGGCAGCATGGTGCAACAAGACCATACCAAAGGATTGGGAGATCGCCATCATAACACCAATTTTCAAAAAGGGTGACAATCGACAATGTGGAAACCATAGAGGCATATCCCTTCTCAGTGTCCCTGGTAAAATCTACTCTAGAATCCTAGAGCAGAGACTCCGACGCCTAGCTGAGCCACAATTGGATGAGGTCCAGTGCGGATTCCGAGCAAACCGAAGTACTCAAGACCTAATCTTCACACTCAGACAGCTGAGTGAAAAGGCCCTTGAGTATAAGAGTGAGATCCATCTTTGTTTCATAGATCTGGAAAAGGCGTTTGAGGTATCTGAGGAAAGTGGTTGAAGTAACAAGAAGAGACATGGTCCGCAACCAGACGATACGTCAAGGCCTAAAATCCCATCCGCTGCAGACCCAAATAGAACAGTCCAAACTAAGATGGTTTGGCCATGTCTGCAGAATGGGAGAAGATCGGCTACCACGACAAGCATGGGAAACAAAGAGCCAGGGATCCAGACCTCCAGGACGACCCAGAGTCCGCTGGGAGGACAACATTAGAAAATCTTTGAAGGACCGAGGACTAGAATGGAACCAGGCCAGGAAGAAGACAGCTGATAGAATGGTCTGGCGCTCTCTCTTCCAAACCTCTACACCTCACGGTAGAAGGGGAACGACTAAGTAAGTAAGTGTATTTTTGCTCTCCCTCTTTCTCTTGGGAGCCGCGGTAGCATAGTGGTTAGTGCACTGGCTTCCTAGCGCAGTGGTCTATGGTTCGATCCCCAGATGAGGCGGGAATTTTTTAGGCCACAAACGGCTCCTGGGTCGACCCAGCCCCAAATGGGTACCAGAGCAACTCTGGGAAGGTTAAGGCGGCCGGCGTGATGCCGACCACATCACCCCTCGTGTGCCGACGGTCAAGATAATATGGGCCTAACACCATATTCCCAATATGCCTCAATGGGCGTGTAACGGGTTCCTTTACCTTTTTTCTGTACCTTTCTTTCTCTTACCCTGGGTATTCCGGAATAAGGACCGCCGTTTAATGCTATCAGCTGGTTGTCTCAGTGTGTGTCCAATCCAATGCTCACATTTCATCATCACCATTACCTTTCAGGCTCTCCAAACGTTTCCCTTGAAGTGTGCGGACGTGTTTTCCATGTCTCTGATATTTGGATATTTTCTCTAAATTTATTCACATTTCTTCTTCCTTCTTCCTCGTTCGCCCTGAAAAGGACGGTGGTTGCGTTGTGTCTGTTTACGCCTAAGCTGTGATATCTGCACCTTTCGGTCGACACATCCGACTTCTGCACGGCATTTTTTAGGACCGGGTTTGCCTTCCCATTGCGATCCACACTCGCTCAGCCAGACTGCACTGCTGCAGACTGTTTCCAGGACCACCACGTGGAGGTGGAGTGCGGTCTTGACCAGCTCTGGTTCGCTGGTCCTGACGCAGGCAGTCAAGCTATGAATCGCTGACTGCGTTCTCTATTGCTGCGTCTTTGGGTCACATTTAATATGCAGGATTTATACATCATTGTGTTTGTATTCTGATGAGATTTGCAATGATTTTATTTAGATAGGAATAGTTTTAAAGTGACGTGTGAATCATGGGTTTTTTCTGTTGGAAATGCTGATTGTATCTTTAATTTTACACTGTTACCATTTTTCGATACACCAAGAGCCGTGTCAAACTTTACCTCACCTGTTCTTGTTACAATTAACAACCACGACGCCACTCTATGTGGAACAATAAATCACGTGATTTCAAAGGGCTTGCACGCCCCCTGCTTGTAATCTGACTATGGCGAGCGGAGAGAATAGTGTCGTCGTACGGGCGCCATTAAAATCATCAAGGGATGGCAGACTACTGCGTGCCTCCACGATCGCTAAGAGCTACGCTCTAAACCAGTTTCTCCCAAACTTTTTTGGGCCACCGCCCCCTTGGCTCCCAGGGCATGTCCCCAGCGCCCCCCTGCATTTCCCCACAGTGCATAAAAAAATGTAAAGAGTGAAAAATAAGAGCAAATGTTAATATAGTAACAACTAATTGCTCAGTTTATCACAGTATAATATAAAGCTACAGATAAGCTTATTTATTAACTTAATTTAAAAAGAAAAACTTAATTACTTAATGCAGTTAAGCAAACAGCAGTATTACTTCATTTTTAACTTCAGTGAGATGGATGTGCCTGGTGTAATATCAGCTTCTCAACATCAGGCTGAAAGTTACTTAGAAGGAGTCTCAGATCCCCACGTTCAGTAATCTGCAGTCTGTTTCTCTGCTCCGAAAGAAGTTGGACAACCGCGCGGAAACCACGCTCTACTAAATACGATGTTTGAAAGGCAATACAGAATATCTTAACCTTTCCCCACACTGCAGGATAGCGTTCAGAGATTTCTTTCTGCAACCAAAAGTCTTGATATGATTTCTTGAGCGATATCAGTTCCTCTTCCACCCTTCCTAGTTCCTCACTGCACGTATCCAGGAATGGATTTATTATCCAGTCTGGAATCGTGATCAAAAGAAGATCCTGAAACCTTTGAGACATGACTTTATGCAGCATATCTAGATGTGCACAATATACTTGAAGATTATCCTCTTGTATTTTGTCTTTCTCTTCCAACTCTAAGAGGCTGGGAAATTGGATTAACTCGCGACGGCCAATATTACGTTTGAATAGCGTTAATTTGGCCAGAAACGTGGAGACGACAGATTTGACTTTTATAAGATTAATATCATTTCCTTGAAGTTGTAGAGTTATTTCGTTAAACTTTGGGAATTAATCTAACAAATCATGCCTGATTTCGTTAGTTCTGTACTGAGCGAAGCATGCGAGTCTTTGAAGAATTCTACCACAGTTTCAAAAAGAGCATAAAAGCGTCTCAGACAATTTCCTTTTGAGAGCCACCTGATTTCTGTGTGCATCAGCAAACGTTCAGACTGTTCATAATTCTCAGTACAAAGCTCTCGAAATAGTCGAGAATTGAAAGCTTGGGACTTAATTTTGTTAATCGCTGTGATACCAGTATTTAACGATTTGTGAAGCCGATCACTTAGATTTTTTGCGACAAGATGTTGTCTGTGAATTACACAGTGTATTGTAAATACACCAGGTACAGCTTTTTTTAAGAAAGCGATAAACCCGCGGTAACAACCTATCATTGATGGTGCCCCATCTGTTGCACAAGCAAGAATGTTATTAAGCGGAATGTCCTTCTCTTTGAACAATTTATCTACTACACGAAATAATGACTCTCCTTTTGTATCAGTTACTAGTTGCTTAGCAAATAACGACTCTTGAACCAAGCTTTCATCTTTTACGAAGCGAACATAGGCAAGAAGCAAAGATTCGTTGCCCCATTCAACTGCAATGCAAATTCTGATGTCCTAAGTATGTTGCACAATGTATTTTCAATATTCTCAGCGATTTCATCTATTCTTCTTTGAACAGAGGTATTCTGAGCGGAATTGCTTTAATTATTTGTTCAGGTGACTTATGCATAACTGTGCTCACAAAGTCCCTTATAGCTGGCAAAATCACATTTTCTGCGATTGTGGGAGCCTTTCCAGATTTAGGTATCAGCAATTAAATTTTGTATGAAGCTCGCAAACCATCACAGCTTTGTTGTGAAGTGTTGACAAACATGTCACGGACAGTTTTACGTTTCTAAAAGTTTTCACGAAATGACTGAAAATGTGTCAAACTTTTATCTGTTTTATCATGGTGAATTTTTTTCAAATGTTCAAGTAGTCTGGAAGGTTTCATCGCCTCATTTGAAAAGGCCCTCTCACATAATAGACACATTGGCAGTTGTTGGTTATTTAGTGCTGGAATAAATCCATACTTCAGATATTCCACGCTGTATTATCTGCACTTCTTTTTGGTTTATTCTGCTTTTGCCATATTTATTCTGAATTCTGGAACAAAAAATTGATTTTACAATTTTACAGATAGAAAAATGTTCGTCGAGTAAACAACAAAAACGGATTTAAAAGTGGCTTTACAAAAATGTTGACACAGATGTTCTTACCAGTTTACTCTTCTATTTTATAAAGTTTCTTAACCACAGCCATAAATAAATTAGAAAAATACAACAATCAGAAAAACCAAAACACAATTAGCAACAGCCACACCAACACTGAAGTAACCCAATAATCATTTCATAAAGTATAATAATAGTTATTTAATGTGAACAAAATATAAAATAACGCACTATATTGATAGGTCTTCAGATTTAAAAATTGGAAGCCAGTGGTCTAACTACAAAGTGTGGAGAACCCGGTAACAAATTAAAAGGATGTAATATAATGGTTTGAACAGCAATGAGGTATCTGAGGAAGGTGGTTGAAGTAACAAGAAGAGACATGGTCCGCAACCAGATGATACGCCAAGGCCTAAAATCCCACCCACTGCAGACCCAAATAGAACAGTCCCAACTAAGATGGTTTGGCCATGTCTGCAGAATGGGAGAAGATCGGCTACCACGACAAGCATGGGAAACAAAGAGCCAGGGATCCAGTCCTCCAGGACGACCCAGAGTCCACTGGGAGGACAAAATTAGACAATCTTTGAAGGACCGAGGACTAGAATGGAACCAGGCCAGGAAGAAGACAACTGATAGAATAGTCTGGCGCTCTCTCTTCCAAACCTCTACACCTCACGGTAGAAGGGGAACGACTAAGTAAGTAAGTAAGTAAGTAAGTAAGTAAGAACAGCAATATTCAATATACGGCAAATCTGTATCAAAATGTATCTGCTTAATTAATAATTAATGTTAGTAAAACTGATGCTAGCTCTGTGCAAACAAACAAAAAATATAAGTATGACAACTTACCTTATCGATACGATGAAATTGTTTGATAACCGGTGCACGCTTATTTGAAACCAACTGTTCACAAGAAAAGCTGAGAAAGTTTGTTGGTTTTGCTCATAGCCAGCGCAAAGTTGAAATAGACGGGAAACGTACATCGCGCCAGTCGATTTATGAAAGTCCGAATGTTCAGAAGTTCAAAGACTGATTTATACTGCCAAGTACCGTTAAAAACTTGCTCCCTTGAACCTTTTCTCTTATTTATTACCAATCTGCGAATATCTAGTTACCACTTCCCCCGCAAATACTGAGACAATAAATTTCTCAACAAAGCAAATTTGGTACTTTCTGAATCACCAGCAGGAATCTAATTTCGTCTATGCCATCGGCACGGATCATTTCACTTTCTTCATGAGTGAACGAATGGACAATAGGTGTTTGGTTAACTCCCGTTCCTAGCAGTTCTCGATTACCGTTTATGGTCAGCGATGGTTATCTGAGTTCAAAATTGTGGTGGATTTAGATGTTATGAAATGTTGTTGTTATGTACTTATATTGTACTGAATGAGGTCAGCTGTGAAGGCCCCTGAGTATAACAATTTTTGGGGTGAATTCTCAGGGAGCCTTTCTGCTACCACCTTATGATCTCATTCAGACGTATTCTTGACTAGTATGTATGATGACTACGTCTAATGTCTAGGGTTATGAACATGTGGTGTGATGGTATTTTAATACTTAAACACACACACACAAACAAATATTAATTTCTAGGATCAACTGAACTAACACCGTGCTTTAAATTTTGGTATTAAACTATTCTTTACAATTTTATTTTGTCCTGAACCTAGTATTCTTCTGGTCAGGACTTTCAAACTCAAAGGTAATCAATTCATATACATATAGATAATTCATTTAAACAAAAGGGACAATTTGTCCAAACACATATTTTACAAATCTAATAATGGTGTTAATAAATTTCTAATACTACTGTTAAACTAGCACTGGATGGTGGGTCTGGATTCTGTAATCATTCCCATGTCTTTATTTCACAACTTTTACTTTTAATTTCTGGGGTGGAAATAGTTTTATTTATTTCAGGTAGGGAAACACTAATTCTCGTTGATGAACGGTCATGTGCCAGATTTTATACTTATCTAGCACATGTAGTAGCTGTCAGTTGTCACTCCGGCCAACGGTCACTGTTGTACTTGTCCAAAAGTAATAGAGTAGACAGCGTGTATACCTATCACTACTGGAATACAAAGTCTTCTCAAATTCTTCACTCAGAAATCTGGCACCAGACTAGTGCCAGACAAAAACCCTGTAACATGAAATTATGTTTCCTTGTTTACATCCTGTTTAATCTACTATTTCCACAAATTATAATACATGCAAAATAAAAGACCTGGGTCAGATCTATCTGACCAACCCAACTCATCCTCATAACAAGGTGTACCAGTTTTTTTCACATTCCTCTCCTCTAATGGCTGCACTGCATCTGCAATATTATCATTAATCTCTTGTTCCCATACAATAAGGTGGGTGATATGTTTCCACCTGACCACCTAAGAAAACATGTGTATTCTACATCTCAAGTAACTTGTTATAAGATAAACCACCCTCTAGGCCCTGCCTAAGTCTGCTAGGGACCTAGTCTAAGTACTTACAGTCATAATATTTGTCATATGGCAGTATCTCACACTCAAATTTTTAAATAAAATATTAATAATTTCTGTCTTACCACAAATTCAATGAATAAACACAGGAACGATGACCATGGCACAGATTCACCTCTGCTGCTGGCTTGACTATGAATTTGTTTAAGTATTTACTTTAGTTTTAGTTAAAATTCATACTTCAGCACATCGTCCTGGCTAAGGGACAGTATAAGTTCAAATGGCGTCGAGCCGTCAAATTTTCCAGTAATATTAAATGTGTTGGCCAATGAGATCGGACGATTCCCAATTCTGACTTCAATTTGAAAAGAAAGCCAAAATTACAGCCCAATTATCGTGTACCTCTGTCTGTCGGTCCGTCCGATCTTGGCGTTAGTTAAAAATAGACTTGCTTTTTGGCCTAACACATTTGCCTCTCACTCCTAAAGTTCCCCACTTGGACTTTGACCCTCCCTCTTCTGCTTCTTTTTAACAACGCGTGCAAAAAAATTGTGACCGATAGCGAATGCAAAAACGAGGGTCTGCTCGACTGACTGTACGAACCTATACAGTATAATGTCAATATCTCTACTATTATCTGGAGGAATTTGTATTTTAAAACATATTATTACTCAGGAGAAGATATTCTATTAAACTAACTAGGCCACGCGCTGTCTGTGTGTTTGTACCTTTCCCACGATGTGATTATATTAAGCGGCACGCATGTGGCGTTTCTGCCTTTTTATTCAAACCTGCCCAACAATACTACGCGCGTTCGCTTACAAATTTGTGTAGTTTTAAACCAACTCGTGTCAACAGTATCATTCTTCTGTCGCTCCTCTCTCACTCCCTCCAGATGAAAACCGGATTGATCGTGTCCCAATGCTCTAAATAGTTTCAAGGACGTTAGGGAAAGATAGTATTATTTATTCTTAGCTACTGTCTGCTAAAATCCATACGATTGCTGGCGTGGGCGAAGACGAAACCTCCCAACTCCAGTAATTTTTATTTTCACACTATTTTGACTTTAAAAATCCTACACATGGGATCGGTGTATCAATGTATATCATCACAAAAATGACACGCATAGACAAAACTATGCCTTGCTTAATGATCCTAGTAATATAACCATCCACATCGTCCCCGCTTCACTGATGTTGTCTCTCAAATCCACAATTCCTTTCTCTCCCGCACGTACTGAATTTAGCTTGTCAAATCCTGAACCCCTCTTACTACTAAACACCCACTGTTTACTACTAAGCGCCCCCCTCTGGCCCCTTTTTTCCGTATCACCCCCTTGGATCCTTCCAAAGCCCCCAGAGGGGCGGTACCGCCCACTTTGGGAATCACAGCTCTAAACAAAGAAAATGCGGTTCATAAAAAGTTTATTGCTTGGTACAATCCACCTGACCTTACTATCAAGAAAACTAAATAAGGCCAGTGTTGCACTATTGCTTTCCGTAGCAGGCAGCATTATGAAATCTTCAAACAAGCATGTCTCGATTTTTACCAAAATTGCAACATTGAAACGCGCACAGATATTCACAATGCATATGTTGAAGATAAAATAGCCACTGACCTCCTCACTATACATCTATACCCCACACAAAAAACTAAGTCCTGGCCCAAGGAGCGACAGATTGTGTGCAATCCTGGTTAGATATTGAGTTTTCTCAACTCCAGAAATCTGCTGTAGACAAAATCACGAGTCTAGTCAATCCTACCACTCCATCAACAACAATAAGAGGTAGGACTACAACTACAAAAATTCAGCTTGCCAACGGAATTAGCCCGTCCCGTCTTCTACTAAAATCAGTCCTTCCCTCCCCTCCCATTGAAGTCAGTCCTCTTCATTTGCAGAGCACACCTCCAGTAAACCTCACAATCAGAGTAGAATCCAACAAAATGTCCCCCCATTTCAACGGCACCCTTACTTCTACCCCTGATCTAACACCACCAACCTGTGATCTAACACCAACCACTTTTGATCCAACACCACCCATATTTGATCCAACAGATGACCGACAGCTCAAAAGCCAACAATAAATTATCTAGAAGTTCACATCAACCAACCCACTGAAGTCAGTGTAAATCACACTTTGAATGATGCATCCCCCACTTCTTTAGATCCCTCAGATAACCCACCCAATTTGAACGAGACCAACCCATCCTGCCTCCCAGATACAGCTATTTTCCAAGTCAGTGTAAACCACACGTTGAATGATGCATTCCCCAATTCTTCAGATCCCTCAGATACCCACCCAATATGAACGAGACCAATCCATCCTGCCTCCCAGATACAGCTACTTTCCAAACAAAAGTGCCTGTCCATAGCGCAGATGTCTACTCATGCTCCACAAAATATCTACTAACAAATGAGTGTGATAGGGAACAACTAAAGCAATGAACAGAGAAACACTTCTGTCAGGAGCTGGAAACTATCATTGAAAGTTCTCTGAAAAACGTGATTGAGAAATTCAAGAAGGATATGAACGAGACCAATCCATCCTGCCTCCCAGATACAGCTACTTTCCAAACAAAAGTGCCTGTCCATAGCGCAGATGTCTACTCATGCTCCACAAAATATCTACTAACAAATGAGTGTGATAGGGAACAACTAAAACAATGAACAGAGAAACACTTCTGTCAGGAGCTGGAAACTATCATTGAAAGTTCTCTGAAAAACGTGATTGAGAAATTCAAGAAGGATATAAAAAGCTCACTGAAAACAGAGCTTGAAACACTGAGACGTGAGGTTATGACTTTCCGCAGAAAAAACACAAGGTTGGTTCATCACCTAGACCACCTACCTATTTCAAGTAATAAGATAAAGGAAATGAGAAGGGGACTGACAGCCCACGAGAAACAATTCATCATGAATCACCAGATACACCACCTAACTTACCCACCACTTCTCAAACACACATTCCCCGAAACAAAGCACGCCCCGGACAGCACCATAACGTTAAAAACCATAAGGACATTAGCAGCGATGTAGGAAGAAGATTACGATCAACTAAAACATTCCCAATTGAGGTAAAAATTAGCAATCGACTTGGAAATCCATCAAACCCATCTACATAAGCAGATTCCGAATCAGCAACCTCAGAAGGAGATGACAGGGCACAAAAACTCCCATGTCACTCGACACAAAATTCCGCTGACCACCTTCTGCAAGACAACCAGCAAACGCACCAACAACTCCGTCGCACACGACCTCAACCACATTCTGATCGTCACATTCCTCAAAACACAACTAACATTATTATAGGGGACTCATTGCTAAATGGCATTCACAGCGATCGAATGTCAAAAACACCAGGGGAAATAGTCACTGTTATACCATTACCCGGAGCCGGAATAGTAGGAGTTACCAATTAAATAAGCCGTCTCAACACAAACACCAACATAAAGATAACAACAATACACGTAGGGATAAACAACAGCACAGATGGACACATTCTTAACCTATCAGACATCTCCAGAATGATTGACAAAATAAAACAAAAATTTCCCAACACATCCACATATATTTCGTCTATAATTCCACCCAGCTACGGTAAAGCGCGCCACACTGTAAATATCAACAACATGGTGCTTTACACTTTTTGTTAAAAACATAACACGTCTTTCATAATCAACACACCCTTTTTCACATCTAAGTCAGGAGCGCCAAAAAAAACAACAACTGCTATACAGATATCAAGTGCACACTTCTAAACCAGGGACCAGCTACCTAGCCAAAAATTTAAAGTTTCCTCAGAGGACACACCAGGAACACACATATTCATCCACCAGGGACACAAATTATACACTTAACTCAGTAAACCCAGGCACAGCCGCTCATAACCATCAATCGCCATCCTCCGCTGACATTCATGTATCAAGAAAAGCTACATTTAAGCATACCTCCCACGTTAATCTTTATGACCAAATGTATCCCACACGACAGACACGCCAGCCACTAACTGCACAACAGACACCACTGGACAGATGGAAAGACTGGACTACAAGTAACAACCATTCCTCCCATAAATCACTTAATTGCAACGCAGAAACTACAGCAAGAAAACGGGAGTTTAGTCACCCTGTCTCCACCCGCCCAGAACGGAATTCTCACAGTTCATCCGTATTACGGCAACTTACTCAATATAGTCCAGAAATATTAATGCAGGCTCTTCAGATGTCTGTATACGGATCTACAGAACAAGATTAAGACCAAGCAATGCCTAATCTACTAACTTAAAACTGTTTTTAAAACAAGTTTGCAGTTTAATACTCGACCTGACGCGATCTCTTCGGAAGCACTTTAGTGTTCTTTGTCCTGAGATAAAAGACAATCTCACATAGCTGAGTATCAGCGTGGAACTTTAACTGTCATGTTTAGATGTTAATTTTATTTTCTTTTTTTTCCATTTACATTGTCTGTTTTTAAAATACAAACATTTCTTTCTGTTCGAAACCGATTGTGCTTATAGCAAGTAAACTGATTTTTGTGTGTGTGCAAGAATCAAGTTACAGTAAACTGCTCACTTTAGAGTAGTGTGTATCTAAATTTGTTTCCAATTTTGTAATAACTCTATCGTGTTATACTATTGTTTTCTTCTTATTATTATCTCTGTGCTTATTCCTCTCATTCCTACGATCACCATTCTCTCTTACATCTCACGTATAACTTCAATTTGTTTTGTTGAGCAGTAATGGTGTGATAAGTTGTATGCTTGATTGTTTTGTGACAATGTTATATACTGCAGACAATTCTCTTAGTTGAAATTGTATTAGTTTTAGTTGAATCAATTTTTTATTTATTTAAATATTGTATTTCCTGCAATTTTTTTCCTCTTTTCCACTTCCTTGGGGAAGTACAATTAGTTTCAATTCTTTGAGATTATTTTTTGTGTGTAACTGCACTTTTTAACTTCTTTTTTATTTTTATTTTATTACAATAATGGCTGATAATAATATACATTGGCTTCATAAGAATGGTCTACGACTTGGCCATCTGAATATCTACCATCTACTAGGTAAACTACCAACGGGCTGATCACCCGTTTGCCAGTCACTTCGATTACGGAAACAACAGCATGTTATGATTTCAGAAAGTCGTTTTAATGACAAAATAACAGACGATGACATTGCATTAAATGATTTTCAGACTATTCGGCTTGACTCAAATCAAAAACTAGAGACATGGATAGAAGTTTATAAATGAGGTTATTCTTCTTGGTGATTTTAATATCGATATAGACAATTCAAATCTAACATGGAAAAATATAATATTATCGTACAACTTAAAACAAATAGTTAACAAGCCTACTAGAGAAACACAAGCATCATCCCCACTAATCGACCACATCTACGTAACTTGCCCAGAAAACATCATAGAATGCTGTGTCCCTACTATTGCAATGAGTGACCACTATCCAGTATGCTGCACATGGTCAAATAATAAATATATAGTTCCCAAAAATAAACATATAAGCATTAAATTTATAAGTTTCAAAAATTGCAATAGGGAATTATTTTTAAACGACTTGCTAACTGCACCTCTCGCCAGTGTTTATCAACTTCCTGATCCGGACGACGCTTTTGCATACTGGACGGAGATTTTTTTTGTAGTGTGTTTAACAAGCACGTACCAGCTAAGGAAATTCGCGTCAAACGACAAATAAAATCTCCGTGGATCACGCAAGAAGTGCTGGAAACTATGAGGCAGAGAGATCAAGTGCACAAAAATAAGGACCTCAGCACATATAGGGTACTAAGGAACAAGGTTCATTATTTAATTCGCAAAGAAAAGAAAAATCATTTAAGAAATCTGGTTGAGAACAAATCAAATTGTAAGGAGATATGGAAAGCAATCAACTCTTTAGCGAAAAAAAAGTAATGCATCAGACTCATTAACTCCCAACACTTCATTTACTTGCACAGACTTCAGAAATCACATTCAGGCAGAAATAGATAGTCTGAAATCCATAATACCACCTTCCTCTAGTGACTTAGACAAACTTTCAGCATTTTATGAGAAAAAATGTGCAGACTCAGTTCCACCTGACATTCCCTTGATGACAGTTAATGAAGTGTATAATTATCTTTTTAGCATTAAAGATAATAGCTCATCAGGGCTTGATGGAATTAGCAATCGAATACTGCGTTATGCTGCACCAGCTATTAGTGAATCACTAACTTATATATATAATCAATGTATTGTGGCCGTATGACCTACTACCATCAGCATTTATTCATGCTGGATGCCAGTAATAATAAAATGTGAAACTACCATTCGTTGAAATAAACAAGTAAGATTCTTAACTAAAATAAAAATTAACCCGAAGTACTAAGGGAAGGGAAGTGAGTGGTAGATAATTGACTAGGTCAGTTTTGACACTAGGCACGCTGAAGTACCCAGCATTTGTCATAGAAATATAGGGACGCAATAGAGACAACTAACATCACGCCTTGAGCTCATGATCTCTTACCAATGGTTTATCGAATAGAATGAGCTCCCAGCCAATGATAACGTAGCCAGCTCAAGCACAAAAAATATTGCCGGCATGATATTCAGAACAGTGAGTCCTAGAGAATTGATCCACTTAGATGGACGTGGGAAAAAACGTTTGGTTTTTTTCTTTAGTTGAGGTTCTTCAACATGATTTTTGTGAATAAGAATTCTTTAATGTGTAATTGTGCACATGGATCAGCATTCGTTTTATTTGACGCATGTAAGTAAAGTCTCGCCATGATGTTATGTACGAGTATTTCAGCTATATTTTGCGTATTGAAACTTGTCAACGGAACAAATTGAATGGACGATTTAGATTGATCTGGGGAATAAAGCAAAAGAATAAACTACAAAAGAAGGAAACTACATTGGAGACTTTGACAATCTAGAAGAATTGAGAAATATGAAAAATGGTAAATAATACAATGAAACCTTTGTGGATGGACATGACGAAGAAGAGATTTGCACTTAATATGAAGAAAATACGACCAGTTTTGCCTATTGTACACATTGTATATAAATGTTGAAAAGTTTTGGTTGGAAACCAATTGATCTGTTTGATATTGAATAAAATATATGAAAATGTACAAGGCCGTTGAGGAGTGTTTGACTGTTGAATAACATTATTTATCTGTTGGATTAATATAGATGCATTGTCATGGTTCACAAAAATCTCAACCACAAATGCTCTCCACATACCACCTGTAGGAGGAATAGAACAAGCCGACACCCACAGATTAGGGTCTAAGGAATCAACATCTCTGGCGAGCTTTAAGCCAGTAATACACCAATAACTTAGACATGAAATAAAATGCAAGAAAAGTTATAAACATAATACTGCAACACTGTAAACCATTGGATATATATTATCACCCTGCCACATAATACAATAAATTGCTACCGTACCCAGCCCCACAAGGAAATAATACTGGGTGGGACGGCTACAGTTTCGCTAAGAGTTATTTCCTTCGGCCTTAAAAATCGCCAAAGAATATCCCCTTTTCAAACCTGGTTCATCAGATAATAGTAATCTCGGTAACTATAGACCAATTTCTCTTTTATCATCGCTATCTAAACCACTAGAAAAACACATACATAAAACAACACGACAGTACCCAGTTAGCAATGACTTGCTAATTGACAGTCAGTCAGGATTTAGACAACAGCATTCATGCCACACAGCCTTAACAAAGATGATAGACAATTGGCACCTCAACATCAATAAAGATAACATATGTGGAGCAATCTTTGTAGACTTTAGAAAAAGCATTCGATATGATAGACCACGTTATTTTAACAAGAAAATTAGAGACAATGAAAGTTAACTTTAAACTAGTGTTATTATTTAAATCATTCATCTCCGACAGAAAGCAAGTAGTGTGTGTGACAGCCTGTGGTCGCTGTATCATGCATCATATATGGCAATGTCTGTCCAGGTTCGCTTGCCTCTGTGGTTAGCTATACTATGCTGTATACCACACAGTCACACACACAGCACGTGATGCGATAACGCCATGGTAATTTGAACAGTGTTTATTTACATATGAAAGGATCATTGCTGTCTGCTTTGACCTCCACATTTGGTCCATCATAGAATATACAATGTAAGTTCATTATTTCACCACTCTCTCTCTCGCCCAGTATCGAATCTATACCTTCTGACCTTTTTAACCATCAGTGATCATTCAGGTGTTATAGTCTCTATTTCTGTTGTTTCTTCCTTATAATTTCTTATGTCTATTTGTTATCTATCATCTCAGTGTTCAGGTTATCTATTGGTAGACCGGGCCTCTCCGGGGATGTTGTTTTCCCTTTCAACACTGAAGAACATGACTACTGTCTATATGAAATAAAGTTCACCCTACGTACCTTTTCCTTTCTGAATAAAACAAACTCACACGGTTTTCTCCTTCTGAACAAGAATTCTTACTGCTCAATAATTCGGGTTAATCATTACCCAACTACTTCTTGTCCATGAAATATTCATCCCTTAAACTACCTGAATACTGCCTTCAACATGGCTCCTAGCGTTCGTGCCATCTGCACACTAACTCACGCCTTCTGGACTGCCCGCTGAGAAAAGCGTGATTCCCCAGATTTATCGTTCACCTCTGTCATGCGCAACATTGCTCGCGCATCTCCTTTTTATACTCTATCTGAACCTTCACATTCCTAGTTCTCTTTATTTCTTCCCTTTGACTGTACATCGTTCCCTAACTGCCACATTATCTTCCTTTCTCCCCTAAAAATAAATTATTTATCCGTAGGAGAAAACATTTATTTTAATGACTGTACCAGCCATTATTGTACTTAACTATGTATCTAAACAAAAACAATATCCTTAGCAATGTGCTGTTACAACCCTAGCTCAGCACATTACCAATTACTATCTGTATCAAAGGACAATTTCCTTTTACACAACTCAATTAAATTGTACTGGGAACGTACATTCATCAACATCTCGTTCCCATTCACGACCACTCATCTTTGCTTTTTCTCCTATCTGCTCATATTACATGATTTCAAAAACATACATTTGACATGTTATACATTCCACTTCCTTAGTGGTCTTCATCTTTCTTTTTTTTCATAACATGTCATTATTTTCTTATGTTACAACATATTATCATAACAAAACTGAGGAATTACTCTTATCCCGTCACTTTTCTTAAGTGACCCTTCCTCTTTGCATTTATGACTGTTCTTAACCCTTATCTTTCTCACTCACATTCTGCCAACTGTGTACTTATCCATACAAAGTTTATTTCCTTTTACACATCCAGTCACTCCTATTGTCATACATGTCAATTCCTCATATCGAATTATCTTCTGTCACCACACACCTGGTGTGAACTGTCTGGCCTTCCTCTTCTCTCGTATAAAGCCAAACATGTCTTCTGTCATGTCTCCCTATATACATAGTTCATGATGGCGTGAGCCATTTACTATCATGGCAACACTGAATTGCCATACTTCCGTCCACCCTTTTCTAACTAGACCTTTGTCCATAATCTCCTACGCGGAAATATTTGAAACTTCTTAGGTCTACCTATCTTAAACCGCGTTGTCGTTTTGACCTACTTGCGTATTTTTTCTGCCGCTGACCTGTCACTTGACTTCCTATTCCACAACACTGTCTCCCAGTGTCTGAATTTCTGTTGTATATGTTCGGTGAGGGTTATCCTCAATAGACTCATATTTGTAGTCTGATAAACACCGCACTTAACGTTTTTATATGTTTTTCGTTCCCTCCCTGGAACTTCTCTTTGTGCTATCTCCCTTTTTCCTTCTCCACAACACTGTCTCTCCATGTCTAAATTTCTATTGTATATGTTCGGTGAGGGTTATCCTCCATAGACTCACATTTGTAGTCTGGCAAACGCCGCACTTAACGTTTTTATATGTTTTTCGTTCCCTCCCTGGAACGTTCTCAACACAATTCTCTTCTCTTCATGTATTACGGAGAGAAAAAAATATGATTTCTCCCCAAAGCCTTCATAAGACTCAGCCACTGTCGCAAAAATCTCTCTTTTCCATTTTCTCCATGGCTTCTCACTTCTACATAAGTTCCTTCTAGAACTATCTCTTCTATATGTCCGTGCCATCCTTCCTGTGGCTTCTCAATATTCCCGTCACTTCTCTGTGACTCAATTTTTCCATATTTATATATCTAAGCGATTCTCTTGTGTTCGCCATCTCCCATGGCCCTTAATACTCCCCGTCCAATATCTCAATTCATTCATTCATAACCCTCCACTCCCAAAGGAGCATAGGCCTTCAACAAACACATGCCAAGTCCTCCTGTCACGTGCCATCATCTCAAGTTCTTTCCATGTTCTCCTCATCATTTTCACCTCTGTTTCCAACTCTCTTCTCCATGTACTTCTTGGTCTTCCTCTGCCTCTCTTGCCCTGGGGGTTCCAGAACAAGGACTGCCTTGTAATGCTATCAACAGGCTTCCTCAGTGTGTGTCCTATCCATCGCCATCGTCTTCTTCTCATCTCTTGTTCCACTGGCACTTGTCCAGTTCTTGTCATCAGTTCCACATTGGTAACCATGTCATACCATTTTAATCCTTCTATTCTACGCAAGCACCCATTTATGAAAGTCTGTAGCTTTTTGGTTGTTGTCTTTGTTGTTCTCCATGTCTCTGAGCCATACAATAGGACTGACTTCACATTTGAGTTGAAGATTCTTATTTTCGTGTTGGATCCTATTTCTCTTGATCTCCATATATTTCCCAATGCAATGAAAGCTCCTCTTGCCTTTTGTATTCTTATTTTGATATCGCTGTCTGTCCCTCCAACTTTATCTATATTACTGCCAAGATATGTGTATGATTCTACATCTTGTATTGGTGTTTCTTCAAGTTCAACCCTGTTTTCATTACCTGCATTTATTCGCATTATTTTTGTCTTTTCCCTGTGTATTTTCAGACCCAATTGCTGTGACCTCTCATCGAGTGTTTCCAATTTGTCCTGCATCTGATTACGGTTATGGGACAGGAGAGCCAAATCATCAGCAAAATCCAGATCATCCAACTGCTTAGTCAGAGTCCACTGGATTCCATTTCTGTTGTGTGTTGTCGATGATCTCATAACCCAATCTATTGCCAGCAAGAAAAGAAATGGAGACAAGAGGCATCCCTGTCGCACTCCTGTTCTTATCCCAAATGGTTTCTGTAAGCTGTCCTTCATGAAGAACTCTGCACGTCATGTCTTCATAGGTTTTCTTTATTAAATTAATGATCTTCAGGGGAACTCCATAATGCCTCATCAATTTCCAAAGTGATTCTCTGTCCACACTGTCAAATGCTTTTTCGTAGTCCACAAATCCGATGTATAGTGGTGAATTCCATTCCAGACTTTGTTCAACTATTATTCTCAAAGTGGCTATCTGGTCTGTACATGATCTGTTTTGTCGAAAACCTGCTTGTTCATCTCTCAATTTCTTGTCTATGGACTCCTTTAATCTCTCAAGGATATCCTGTTCAATACCTTTCCTGGCACTGATAGTAACATTATTCCTCTATAATTTGTGCACTCTTGTAGATTTCCCTTCTTAGGCAACTTAACCAGATATCCTTCCTTCCATTCTGCTGGTATCTCTTCTTTTTCCCAGACTTTACCAAGTAATTTATATAACATCTCTGTAGCCGTGTCGATATCTGCTTTGATGGCTTCTGCTGGAATGCCATCAGGTCCAGACGCTTTTCCATCTCTTAGAAGCTTTATGGCTTTCTTTATTTCTTCCTTCGTTGGTCTTTCCCCGTTAATTTGTAGCTCTTCTTCTGCTGGCTGGATGTCCGGCGGGTTTTGTGGAGCTGGTCTATTGAGAAGGTCCCCAAAATATTCTGTCCACCTCTTCATTTGCTCTTGTATATTGCTGAGCAGTTTCCCATTCTTATCTTTTATGAGGCAACTTGTTTGCTTGTATTTCCCTGTTAGCTTCTTTGTGCTGCTATACAGTTCTCTCATATTTCCTTTGGCTGCAGCATCTTCTGCCTCTCTTGCCAACTCCTCAATATACTTCCTCTTGTCTCTTTTGATACTTCTTTTTACTTCTTTGTTTGCTTCTGTGTACACTTCTTGAGCCTTGGCTTTGGAACTTCTGGTTTTGCTTGTGTTTAACTCTGCTTTCTTGTTTTTTCTATCTTTTATCTTATTGATGGTTTCTGTTGTTATCCATGCTTTTTGTTGTCTTTCCCTTTTCCCCAGTATTTCTTCACATGTCTCCTTCCATACCGTTTTGACCTGCTGCCAATAGTCTTCTGTATTCTCTACATCTTCCAACTGTTGGAGCACTTGGAATTTGTTGGATACTGTGACCGCAAATTTGTCTCTTGTTTCTTGATTTCTTAGCTGTCCTACATTAAACTGTTGTCTATAATTTTGCATTGTTGCATATCTCTTGCGTTTCATTTTTACTTTGGCTATCAGAAGATGGTGATCTGATGCCACATCTGCTCCTCTATATACCTTTACATCCTGCAATGATGATCTAAACTTCTTCTTTATGCATATATGATCGATCTGATTTTCTGTTCTATGGTCTGGTGATATCCATGTTGCCTTGTGTATTCTCTTATGTGGAAACATGCTTCCTCCTATAGCCAGTTGATTTGAAGCACAGAAGTTTGCGAATAGTTTTCCATTTTCATTCATTACTCCTAGCCCATGTTTTCCCATGACTTCTTCAAATCCGGTATTGACTGTACCTATCTTTGCATTCATGTCACCCATCAAAATTGTGATGTCTCTTCTTTTTACTTTATCCATAATTTCCTGTAGTTTAGTATAAAATGCTTCTTTCACAGACTCTTCTTTGTCATTAGTTGGTGCATAACATTGGATGACATTGACATGAATTTTCTTTTTTAGCTGTTTTGAAAATAGCTGTTATTATTCTGGGTCCCACAGCTTCCCATTCAATGAGTGCTTTCTGTGCTTCTTTAGATAACATAAGAGCTACCCCTTCACTGTGGTGTGAACTTTCGTCTTCGTGTCCTGAGGACAGCACCAATTCACCTGTGATGAGTTTCTTCCTGTCTACCCCCTTCCACTTTGTTTCACACATTCCCAGAACCTCGATTTTGTATTCCCTCATTTCTGCTGCTACTTGTGCCACTTTCCCTTGTTCGTTCAATGTCCGAACATTCCAGGTGCCAAATCTGGAAGTTCTCCTAGAAGAAAGAAGGTTAGTCAGCAACACAGACTCCTTTCGGCTTTCTCTGTGTTGCATCATACGCCTCCCCGCGAGAGGACCTTCCCCTGTCTTGGATGGCTGTGTTTTATTTTCTTTATTTGACTTGTCCATATTTGTTGAAGTTTTTTGTGGTTTAAATTTTTTTTACAGGATGGGGTAACCGGCCCCATGCCCAACCCTCCTTAGTCGCCTTCTACGACATGCTTGGCAGGGGACAGTGTTACTATTCTTTGCTCCCCTTTCGGGCCCCGGTAACACACGGGTGAATATCTCATTTACTCACTCATAATTTCGCCATCTCTTATGGCTCTTCTTTTTCTCACGTATTATCCTCGTCATTTTTCATGACCTTTTATCCCTCATCTCCCCCTCTACTTCACTTAATATCTATATTTTCTTTTTCCTTTATTTCTCTTCTGACTTCGATGACGATTTGCCTGTTCTGCCTTTTCTATCAACCTTTTCTTGTTTGCGTCATCTACCATTTTCCCCAGAATCATATCTATTTCACTTCTTGTTTGTGGATAGTATGTCTGGTACTTTTCCTCTAGCACTTTCCATACCATGCCTCCTGAGAAGTTAAAATCAGGCCGCTTTATGATGGCTGCTATTTCCTTCTTCAACTCTTCTATGCTTGGTTCATCCACTTTATTCCCCTCTTCTCCCACTCCTTTTCTCAATTTTTCCAACAATTTAGACCTCTCCGAGCGCCATAGCTGTACATTTGGCTCAACCATTTTGGTAATGTTCTCCGTCTTTATCTGATTTATACCTCCAAGATCACTATTCTGATTTTTCGGCCAATAAATTCTACGGCCTTCGTCGTCCGTTATATGCTCGAGCTCGTCCGACCTGTATCCATATTCGTCGGAGTGCATAACTCTATCCTCCTCCCCACTTGACGAATCGAATTCTGATTCTATGTCAAGCTGGTACTTTTCGTGTACTGTACTTACACCCAGCTGTTTCGTCTTTCTCTTCTCCGAGTCTTCAATTTGTCGTTTATCCGCCTCCCTCCATTCAGTCTGCCTGATTGTCTCTGCATGTCGCATCCACATTTCTGCATTGTCTGCTATTATTTTCTCCAGATTGTATATTGTCAACTCCCTTTCTCTACTACTATCTCCACATTTGCTGCCTTCTTCCTTACTTCTTCTACTATTCTCTCCTCTTCTATAAGTACTTTTGTGTCTGTGACTACCGTCACTCTCGTCAGATACTACACTGTCTGAATCAGTCGACACCGATTCTGACGACCATCTCCGTCTACTGCTATATTCTGCTTCATTAACTGTCTGTCGACATTTTTTTCTGGTCGACTGCATCGGTTCATCCTTCTTGTTCTTTACTTCGATGCTATCCCTATGCGGTGGTACCACTACTTCTTTAGCAGTTTGTAGGTTCATCCTTTTTACACTGAGTGGAATCTTAGACTTTCTCGTATTGTCTAACCCAAGTGACCATGTTTCATTTTCTCTCATGACGTCTTTCTCATTGTGTGCTGGCCCCAAGTGTGACGCTACAGTATCAATCTCAGTTTGTGTTTCGACACTAATCATCTGTGTTTCATGTGTTTCTGGTTCTTGTGTACCAACGCTGACCCTGTCTCTCTGTATGTTTTCCTGTTTCTGGACTGTTGTCTTAACCTGACTTGTCCATGGTCTATTCCTATTACCTTCTTCCTTTATTGTAATGTTTTGCTGACTAGATCCTATTACGTTTCTCCACACTCCTAGCGGTTCTACCTTCATTTCCCAACCATTCTGTGTTCTTATCTGGCACTTCTGTTGGTTTGCTATGTTGATGTTATTTATTTCTATGGACTTCCCTTTTTTAACTTCCGCCACAAAATTCCTGACCGCCATTCTTATTCTTCTTTTATTAAGTGTGTTCCAGTGTGCGCGTACATCCGCTGTTTCTGGGATTTTGTTTGTGTCCTTGTTTTCTCTATCACAAGTGTGACAATGTCCTTTCCCTATCGTATCGTACGATTTAGACTCTGCTTGAAGATCTCTTTCATTAAGTAATGTGTCCAATTGCCTTCTGATAGAGTCTGTGATCAGATCAACAGATGAAAAAATCGCAATTTTAACTTTCTCCAATTCATCTGCTATTATTGACATTGCATATTTGTCAATGTCTGTAAGCCCCTTACGGCATGCATGTGGGTCACCTGAAAATAAGTCTACATTACCTTTTATATTTGCGTATTTAGCACTGTTGTCTACCTTTGCTAATGTGTCGGTAATCGTCTTTATGAGGGCCAAAGTCTGACTGTCTTGCATGTTATACTGTGTCTGTTCGGCCTGTGCCATCATCATACAATCTGAAAAATAGTTACTTATTTCTACGGTTAACTTAAACTAACTTGCACCTGAAAATGAATGGAAATTTTTCTATTAGTCTTGGATTCCCTGAAAAACAATGTTATGGTTACCAAAACAAATTTTATGCATACACTGTTACAAATCAATATTAGTGAGACTACAATACTAATAATAATGATAATAATAGTAATTAAACAACAGTAATAATATTAATAACAATAATATTACTATAATGTCTAATTAATAAGGCAAGAATAATAATACAACAATGTCTAATTAAACTAATTAATTAAGACGTCTTCATTGGTGTACTCGTTTGTCGCGATATTGCCCGCGCGTGACCGACTTAACACTATTGTTATATTTTTATACCATCCGGACTACACACTGTTTTGCTACACACAAAGGCTTCTATCCGTGAATCGGTTACTGTACTGCACTCTATGACCTGTCTTAAGACTTCTTGCGCGAAGCACGTCGACCTTTCCGTCTGCTGTGATGAGTGTCCCCGTGTTGATTTCTGAGCTGGCGTTACCGGACAGTGAATATTGTACCCGCTGTGTTTCTGCGAACCCCTCTCGTGCAGGAAGAAAAAAAATCTTGACTTGATTTCTGAGCTGGTGTTTCTGGTTGACTGGTTCCGATACTGTCAGCTTCTGTTTACACTTTGTACTGTACTGTTTTGTTCGTATATTGTGAAACTGCAATTCTGCCTTCTATCTGCGTTTTTCTGCCGTGCGTGGTTCTTGAAGTCTGTCATCAACCAGTTGTACTTTGTCTGGATGAATGACTGATTTTCAATGCTGACTGAGGTTGGTCTCGGCTCCCGAACTGTATAACGTGTGGTGTACTTTGCCTTGTTGTGGCCTTATTCTCGTGCAGGTCGATTTGAAAGAAGAAAAATTCCGACTTGGTTTTCGGACCGACGTTTCTGCTTGGCTGGTTCCGATACTGTTCACTTTGTTCTGTGTTTACAACTTACACTGTTGTCACTCTGTTTTTTTTTTCATGTTATCGAAACGTAAATATGAATTTTTTTTCTTCCTTGTACTATGCCGTCTGTATTATCATGGCTATCTGTCGTCCGTGGTTGTTGAAATCTGTTACAGCGTCAAACGTATCTATGACTTCTGCCTGAAGAGAGGAGAGATGACAGCATAAAGAATAGTTGCTGAACTACTGTTTATAAACAATGTGTGTGTGCTGCTGCTAGAGGTTGGTTACGGCACCAAATTCTATACAGATGTGGCATGCGTCGACATCAGGTTTCCACAGCACATCATAACATAGTCAAGTTGAAATAGTTTTTATTTACATAATGAAAGGATCATTGCTGTCTGCTCTGACCTCCACATTTGGTCCATCATAGAATATACAATGTAAGTTCATTCTTTCACCACTCTCTCTCTCGCCCAGTATCGAATCTATCCCGTCACTTCTGACCTTTTTAACCATCAGTGATCATTCAGGTGTTATAGTCTCTATTTCTGTTGTTTCTTCCTTATAATTTCTTATGTCTATTTGTTATCTATCATCTCAGTGTTCAGGTTATCTATTGATAGAACGGACCTCTCCGGGGATGTTTTTCCCTTTCAACACTGAAGAACATGACTACTGTCTATATGAAATAAAGTTCACCCTACGTACCTTTTCCTTTCTGAATAAAACTAACTCACACGGTTTTCTCCTTCTGAACAAGAATTCTTACTGTTCAATATTTCGGGTTAATCATTACCCAACTACTTCTTGTCCATGAAATATTCATCCCTTAAACTACCTGAATACTGCCTTCAACATGGCTCCTAGCGTTCGTGCCATCTGCACACTAACTCACGCCTTCTGGACTGCCCGCTGAGAAAAGCGTGATTCCCCAGATTTATCGTTCACCTCTGTCATGCGCAACATTGCTCGCGCATCTCCTTTTTATACTCTATCTGAACCTTCACATTCCTAGTTCTCTTTATTCCTTCCCTTTGACTGTACATCGTTCCCTAACTGCCACATGTGTAACAATAATTCCTTGTCAAGCCCAAAAATAATCAATACTGGAGTTCCTCGGGGTTTTTCTTCTTCTTCTTCCACGTTCGTCCTGAAAAGGACGTTGGTTGCATTGTGTCCATTTACAGCGAAACTGCGGTATTTGCACCTTTTGGCCGACACATCCGACTTCCGCAAGCATTTTTTAGGACTGGGTTTGCCTTCCCTCTTTGATCCCTACTCCTTAGCCAGACTGCAGTGATGCAGCCTGTTTCCAGGACCACCACATGGAGGTGGAGTAGGGTCTTGTTCAGCTCTGGTTTGCTGACCCTGACGCACGCAGTCAAGCTATGGGTTGCTTACTGCATTCCTCACTTTTGATACGGCTTGGGTCTCCCTCAGGGTTCAATTCTATGTCCCTTACTTTTTGCCGTATATATAAATGACCTGCCACTACACATTAAGCGCTCATCCTGCGACCTATTTGCCGATGACTGTACCATTTACACAAGTGATAAAAGTTGCAACACACTAGAAGTATTATTACAAACTGATGTAGACAATATTATCAAATGGAGTCACAAAAATCGTATGCAAATAAATATCATTAAAACAAAATGTATGATAATATCAGCTAGGCAAAAATTACAAAACTCACACAAAACAACACTTCAGCTCTATATTGGCACCTCACTAATTGATAATGTAAATGAACACAAAACACTAGGACTCATAGTTGACCAACATTTAAGTTGGAATTCGCATGTACTACCAAACAAACGGCACAGAAAGTTTACCAGTTAGCTAACATCAAACATTTTCTAGATGAGAAGACAAGGAAGATGTTCTATATATCCCAAATACAAACACGCCTAGACTATTGCTCCACAATCTGGGATGGCTGCTCCATGTCCAACACAAAGAGACTCCATTCATTACAAAAAAGTGCAGTGCGCCTAGTTTCTGACAAACACCTAACACACTTAGTAGATCTACATGAACATCTTAACATATTACCTCTAAGAAAGCGCTTCCTCTTCAACAAAGCCAAATTCATTCACAAAATCCTATCACAGAATACACCAACGTACCTGTGGCCTATTTTCAAATACAACGGAAGACACAGACAACGCTTAAACATATTACACGTGCCCAAGCCAAGGCTTGACTTATTTAAGAAAAGTTTAGCATTTTCTGCTGCTCATCTGTGGAACAATCTTCCACACGACCTAAAAAGCACGCTTAGTCCATATTCATACAATCGCAGACTTTTCAAATACATCATGAGTGCAGATTATATGCCACCCTAATTTAGTATTGTTCCCAAATCATTTTCTAATGTGATGTGTATTTTTTAAGGATTATTCTGCCCTGTCCATTATTGATTATGATAAAGTCCTGTAAATGTATGTAACTGTTATACTTTTACAATGTTGGGATTTTACTTTGTTTTATTGCAGATTTAAAAAAAAAAATATTGAAAATGAATGTGCAGAATAAATGAATTCAGTATGGGAGACGAGAGAAAGGATGGGCAGAATGTTAGACAGGCCTGCGTGCCCAATTCGAAACCATTTGAAGATAAAGTTCGTATGGTCGTTCGTTCGTTCTATCTGATTCTGCTCTTGAGTTAGGGAGAGCAAAGAAAAACGCGGTTCCTACTCACTCAATAGCAGAGTGTTCAAATATTTCAGGAGTTCCGATTCTATACTACCCCAATGTGATCATACTAGAATTATTATCTGATTTACCGTATAGATGTTTTGGATTTTTTGTTAGTTTGGGTTTTTTTTCATTACGTTCTTGTTTGCTTAAACAAATACGTTATTTTGATTATGATTGGGTAATGTCATTGTATGCTGTTATATACTTACTTACTTAGTCGTTCCCCTTCTACCGTGAGGTGTAGAGGTTTGGAAGAGAAAGCGCCAGACTATCCTATCGGCTGTCTTCCTCCTGGCCTAGTTCCATTCTAGTCCTCGAACCTTCAAAGATTGTCTAATGTTGTCCTCCCAGCGGACTCTGGGTCGTCCTCGGGGTCTGGATCCTTGGCTCTTTGTTTCCCATGCTTGTCGTGGTATCCGATCTTCTCCCATTCTGCAGACATGGCCAAACCATCTTAATTGGGACTGTTCTACTTGGGATTTAAGGCCTTGACGTATCGTCTGGTTGCGTATCATGTCTCTTCTTGTTACTTCAACCACCTTCCTCAGATACCTCATTTCTGAGGTTTGGATCTGGCTTTTATGGGTTGTAGTCATTGCCCATGACTCGCATCCGTATGTCAAGACTGGGACATAGGTGGAGCGGTATACAGCCATCTTCGTTTTCTTACCAACCTCTCTCTTTCTGAGGAATCCTCGATTTATGGCCTGAAAAAGTCTCCCAGCTGCTGCTTTTCGAGTGGCCAACTCTTCTTTGATGCCTCCCTTTCGGTCTATAATAGCTCCGAGGTATTTAAAGTGGTCGACCTGCTCCAGGACCTGTTCTCCCAGCTTAATCTGATGTTTTCTTTCTTCTCGCGATATCACCATGGATTTTGTTTTAGAGCTGCTTATGACCATCCCTCTCTTCTCCAGCTCTTCCTTCCAGACTTGCAGGTTGGATTGGAGATGTGTCTCTTTATTTTGATTATGATTGGGTAATGTCATTGTATGCTGTTATATAACCTTTATAATGTTTTATGCCTTTAATTTAATGCTTAAAGTAACATGTGGGAATGAAAAGGTATAGTATGCAAGATAAGTGAGAATGGAAGGGCAGAATGTTAAATGGGCCTGCGCGCCCAATTCTTAACCCTTTGAAAATAAAGTTCGTTCGTTCGTTCGTTCGTTCCTCAAAACTTGTCCGCAGTTATTTGTTTGGTTCTTTCTCCCGGTTCCTTATAGGTGATCGTGTCATGCGCTCTTGTGAATCTGCTTGTTTGGCAATTGGACCATGTGTTCTTCTTTCCATTCTGCTGGTATTTCTTCTCTCCCCTACAATTTTGCAATGATATTTGTATACTATCTCTGCAGAGGAGTCAGTGCTTTGATGCCCTCAGCCAGAATGCCCCACGGGCCAGCAACTTGTCTATCGCTTAAACACGTGACGGTTTCAATTAGTGTTTCATTATTTGATTTTTCACAGTTAACTTTTAACACATTTCTATTAGCTGGATGTCTGGGGTTCTTGTGGAGCCAGTCTATTTAGAAGTTCGTCGAAATGCTATGGCTATCTCTTCATTTGCTACTTTGTATAGCTAAGCTATTGTTCCATTCATGGCATTGATTAAGCCATGAGATTGCGTGTATTTTCTTCTTAGTTTCTTTCGTACTGCTGTAGAGGTCCCTCGTAGTTTCTTTGGCTGCAGCTGCCTTTGCCTCTCGTCAATACATTTCCCCTTGTCTCTTCTGATGCTTCTTCTTACTTCTTTATTTCCCTCCATGTATAATTCATGAACCTTGACTTTGGTATTTCAGCTTTCGCTTATGTTTATATCTGCTTGTATACTTTGTTTTTCCTCTGTCATATTGATAATTTATATTGGTACTCACACATTGTGCTTGTGTTTTCTATTTCCTTAAACTTCTCCACATGTCTTACTTTACACATATACTGTTCAAAAAAAGAAACGCATACTACTGAAGGCACACACATAGCCATAATTTTGACATTCAATAACTTTTTTTAATTTAATGAGTTAATTGTTCACAAGAATACCTTAGTTTTCAACCAATCAATTGACAGTTGTTTTGCATCTGGGTCACGAGAGTTTTTTGGCGTACGGGCTTTCCCGTTAGTATGGTGTGTGGCCTCCTCTTGCATCGATCAGCGACTGGCATCTCCTGGGCATGGATGCGATCAGACGTCTGATGTGGGCCTGTGGGATGGCTGCCCACTTTTTTTGGAGTGCCTGGAACAGATCACGACGATTGGCTGGAGCAACGTCTCGGCGACAAACACGTCTATGCAGCTCATCCCACAGGTGCTCAATCGGACTCATATCTGGAGACAGGGATGGCCAGGGAAGGGTGAGAATGTTGTTGGCAGTCAGGAACTGCGTGGTCAACCGTGCACAATGGGGTCTGGCGTTGTCCTGTTGGAACATAGACCTTTGGGCAGCCAAAAGTGGAAAGACATGGGGTCGAAGAATTTCATTGACGTATCGTTGCGCATTCAAGCCTCCTTCAATGTGCACCAATTGACTCCTTCCGTTGTAA
Organism: Oreohelix idahoensis; assembly: GCA_024509875.1. Taxonomy (NCBI): domain Eukaryota; kingdom Metazoa; phylum Mollusca; class Gastropoda; order Stylommatophora; family Oreohelicidae; genus Oreohelix; species Oreohelix idahoensis. Next base: position 156,039 of record JAMPIV010018270.1, on the reverse strand, counting down.
CTGATCATTCCCCACACCATTGCACCTCCACCACCGTGCGGCGGAGCTTCATCAACGCAATTTTGGGCAAAACGTTCATTTCGCCTACGGTAGACCCTACGCCGTCTACCATGACGCTACAACAATAAGAAAGATTCGTCACTAAATCACTAAACCAGACACGTCTCCATTGATTGTCAGCTGCCCAGGGACGATGCTGGTTGGCCCAAAGAAGTCGATTTTGGCGATGGCGGCGCGTAAGGACAGGTCCTCGGTGAGGTCGTTGTGCCCAAAGTCCAGCATCATGCAGTCTATTCCGGATAGTTTGATCAGACACATGACGTCCTGCAGGCAATGACTGGGCAGTTGAAGAAGCTGTTGTAAACCTGTCTCTGAGGTGACGAAGCCGAATAAAGCGATCCTCCCCTGCTGTTGTCACTTTGGGTCGTTCACTGCGATGCCGGTCTTCAACTGAGCCAGTGTCTTGGAACCGGTGCCAAAGTCGACTGATGGTACTCTGATGCACGTTTAGATGCCTGGCAACCTGACTTTGACTTTCGCCTGCATGCAGTCGGCCAATAGCAATGTTCCTTAAATTTATCGATAGAAACGCCATAAATGTCTGCTTGAAAATGAACTGAATTTTTTTTTGTGTGTAGCGTTATCCTTTTATAGGATTTCAGTTGCGTAGTCAGTGAATAGTGTTCACCCCAAATTTTGTTGCTTTCACGTGTGCGCAACATGAGCTGTGGTCAAAAATTGCGTCATAAACACTATTGACCACTGCGTTGTAATGATTACAAAAAACGAACGCAATTCAGGTCAACACGTGCATTTGACACTGTAAAGAACATTTGAGGCTGGTTTTTATATACCCTAGCGCAAAATTTTACTTACAAACTCATAAAAACGCGCCCTCGGATAGCTATGCGTTTCTTTTTTTGAACAGTATAGCATATCTGTTGACAGTGGTCTTCTGGATTTACTTCAGTCCTTTAGGTTATAAAGCACTTTCACTCACTGGATGCTGTAATCGTTTTCTTGTTCATTTGTTTCTTGTTATCTGGATATATCCAACCTTAAACTGTTGGCCCTAGCCATGTGAATACATGTCATGTGAATGATCTTTGCTGTGCTAATAAAGAAGATGATTTAAAGTTGATGTTTAGACATATCTGATCAATCTGATTGTCTGTCCTGTGATCTGGTAATATCAATGTTGCTTTAATGTCTTATTTTATGTTGAAGTATCATTACCGTATAGCAAATTGATTTGAAGCACAGAGGTTTATTAATATTTCTCAATTTTGTTCGTTCATTGTTCCAAGTCAGTATTTTGCTGTGATCTCTTTGAAGACTATATTGCCTATTTCTTTCTTTGCATTTTGGGTGTTCCAACAAGATTTAATGTCTTTATTTGCCCTCACCTCTCTCTCTTTCTCCCTCTTGTTTTGTTGATATTTTAAATTCCGATGTAAAATTTTAATTTCACAGATTCTTCTTTGCCACTGGCTAATGCACAACACTAGAAGATGATCATCTTTATTTAGCATTTTCTATTTTGAATGTTGCTCATATTAATCTGCATCGCATTGCTTCCCATTCTATGAAATGACTTCGGGGCTTTCTTCAAAAGTATTAAAACCATACATTCGTTATGATGTACACTTTCTTCCGCGTGTCCTGAGAGCAGAACCATTTCAGTTCAGTTTCTTCTTTTCAATCCTCGTCCACCTTGCGTCGCTCAGTCCCAGGATGTCAATTTAGTAGTTACCCAGTCCCAGGATGTCAATTTAGTGTGCCCAAATCTCCAAAATGGCCTCAAACGAGACGTATGGCGGAATGCAGTGTTACTATTCACTGTTCTCTTTCAGGCCCAGGTAAAAAGGAGGCGAGTTTTGTGATCCTACAATTCCGCTCTTCCCCCCCCCCCCCACCCCCCCACCCCAACCACCACCAACCCGGTCTTCCGTTCAAAGTTTGAGCAGTAATCTTTGTTTTGTTTTGTTTTTTAAGTCATGGTACAATTATCCTGTTCAACTACTGACAGGTTATACTTATGATATAAAGGTAAACATAGTCCCATAGCCGACGTGCCGTAAGGGAGTGAAGTGTTAGAGACTTCACATTTATGAAATGGGGTGACCAATTCGCTTCTAAGCTGTGTTTACCTTCTTAAACTCAAGACCGAAGCCTGGTATCTATTGTTCCAGCAGGGTAGACCGGAGCGTGACGCGCCATGGTTTTAAATCCGACCCCTTTGCCTTGCGAACCAAGCTGTCTCCCACTCAAACGCTCACTTCGGATTCGTAGTCTATAACTGTAGATAATACTTTCAATCGCTGCCATTTCTTGATTGGAAACAGACTTTACAGTATGTTAAAAAAATATAAAAACTTCCCAGTCATGACGTACACCTGTTAAAAATATAAAAACTTCCCAGTCATGCTGAACACCTGTTAATAATATAAAACACTTCCCAGTCATGCTGTACACCTTTTAATAATATAAAACACTTCTGTCATGCTGTACACCTGTTAATAATATAAAACACTTCCCAGTCATGCTGTACACCTATTAATAATATAAAACACTTCCAAGTCATGCTGTACACCTGTTAATAATATAAAACACTTCCCAGTCATGCTGTACACCTTTTAATAATATAAAACACTTCCCAGTCATGCTGTACACCTGTTAGTAATATAAAACACTTCCTAGTCATGCTGTACACCTGTTAATAATATAAAACACTTCCCAGTCATGCTGTACACCTGTTAATAATATAAAACACTTCCAAGTCATGCTGTACACCTGTTGATAATATAAAACACTTCCCAGTCATGCTGTACACTTGTTAATAATATAAAACACTTCCCAGTCATGCTGTACACCTGTTAATAATATAAAACACTTCCCAGTCATGCTGTACACCTGTTAATAATATAAAACACTTCCCAGTCATGCTGTACACCTGTTAATAATATAAAACACTTCCCAGTCATGCTGTACACCTGTTAATAATATAAAACACTTCCCAGTCATGCTGTACACCTGTTAATAATATAAAACACTTCCCAGCTGTCACGTAGGGTTTATATTCATTTAATTTCCTACATCTTCTTCCTATTCTTTCACCCGAATTCTCTCTTTTATTATCTCTGTATTTCCTTTTTCCTGTATATTTTTCATCCATTCGTTTTGCGAATATTATTTTCATATAATTCGCAAACTTTACCTGTTTTCCTTTCTCTAAAACTGAGAATCGCACCTGGGTGGTATTGCGTACATGTCAGTCGCGCTGGTCGGACGATAGGCGTGAATTTACAGCATTCGCTAGACATTCGTCTGAGGGTCTCTGGCCTGGGGCGTGAAAATTCACCCGAGGGACATGGAAAGTAGACAGAGAGTCTGCATTTCAGTAAACGCATGAGGTTTTTTCGTCAGGAAAAACCCGGCTTAGCGTGAAAATCCACTCCGCACTGCAGACGGTGGTCTGAGATTTGCAACTCATGCAAGCCCTCGGCCACTGATGGCTGTTACGTCACGCGATAAGCGGACGAAGGTGTTATACGGACAGGGGAGACTATTTCGCTTGGCGAAATAAGATTAGGATCCTGTGTCCGATTTTAAAGATATTGGCCAAGTTTGAAACTTTAATTTCATTCTCGCTCATAGACTCACAGTAGATAGGTTGCTCGTAAACAGAATAGCTGTTAGCGAAGATCTCAGTTTGTTTCGGCAATTTGTCGAACTTCTAGACTTCCAGAAATATTTTCAGCATTTTTATTCTTAAGTTGTGCGACTACCTGTAATTCTGTGGTTGAGGTAATTAATATGATAGATATATAGATTTTGTGAGTGTTAAAGTGTTTAATCGCTTAATTCATTTTAATCTATTTCTTTAGCGCAGAAGAGAAATAAAGTGGTAGGCTATTATATTTTCTAGGGAAGCATTCAGTGGAAAGCAGAATAAAATTAAAATTTCTAGCTTATAACGGCAATTGTAGCTATTTATGAATTTAATTTAACCGCTAATACTCAGTCGAGTGTATTTTTCTAAACTAACGTATAAACTCTAGAATCGAGCCTCATGAATGGTGACGGAATACGCACGTGTTCCTAATTCATGAGGATTGCTGATTTTTAAATATAACTTACGTCACGGGAAGTTTAAATGATAAGCAAAGCTCTCTGCTTGCAAGTTTAAATGTAAGTTATAACCAGTACAGATTCTGTTTATTATATTATATGTGTTATTTTTCCTCCACACAGTGAAAGTTTTGGGGTGACCCTAACTTTACCAGCACCATAGTAGTAGTTTCCATACTTGTGAAGAAATAGACAGTCCTTATTTTGAACCACGTGGGTTTCTTAAGTACCACTGGTCTAACAGTGCATATGCAACCCGAGTTAGCCAGAAATACTATATCCCAATAACGGGTTTTCAAAGACTGTAATGATAAATACTGGACCTTGGAGCCAGATCTTAATTTCTTCTAGAAAAACTCTACGTAATCTTTCTGCCTGGTGGCGCGAAATACTTCAAGTATTAACTAACATTTCCCGACTATATATATATATATTTTTTTGTGTGGACAAATCTGTGGTGTGACTAAAGTGAATCCTATACTGAGGGAAGGCACCGACCTGACATTCATCATTTCTAGAAACCTACGCTATTGACACTGTGCTCTGCTAACTCCCGCGCCTGGAATAATTGTTAGGTGACTTAATCAGACATTTGAACAAATTTGCACACCCAAGTAGTCGTTCCCGGAGACTCCGAGTTAAATACGTCTTTTGGAACTGGGGACTTCTTGGCAGAAGACTGCATTTTTTGAGTCTGTGTGAAAATCTAAAATCAGTGTGTTCCAAGAGGCAGCGAGCAAAGTCGTGAGTACATGTATGAGAGGCCATGGCGGAATGAATGAGTGTACGCTGGTTTGAGTGATATTTTCACTATTATATCTTTGACACCCTGTTGCTGTCCTAATTTTTTTTTCAATCTGCATAATTTGTTGCTAAGGCTAGAGTTCTTGTGTTTTTGTCTTAGGTTAAATCAGATTTTTTTTTTCAAACTCTGTGCATATAATTACGAGATAAAACAAAGAAAACTCTTAGAATCAAACCCTATGTATCTGTGACTCTGGCGCCATCATCTGTTCTCTTAACGGGGCTGGGCTAAACCTAGAGTTAACACTATAAGGGGGCTATCATCCTTGCAACATTTCCTTGAATTTTTATGACTATGTGTATATGTATTTTCCTTGATGTACTTTCTTTGATGTTGTGAGCCGATTTTTTCCTGATATTAAAATCGCTCTTGAACTTAATAATAGTGTTTGGTCAGCTCGTTCTAGATAATATATATATCATTGTTATAGTTTTCCCACGTCTGTGTGTTTACCTGTCGTCACGTGTATGTGCGTGCCTGTGAGTGATAGAAATATACGTAATATGTATATTGGTGTAGTCTGTCTGACGCTGTAACAACTGTTGTAGAAGATAGGTGAGAGAGAGAGAAGAATTCTTTTCGCTTTCAGAGACAGCCACTATATCAAAATCTATCATCTCACGTGTGTGGAAATTCTATTACCTTTCACTAACTCTCACTGAGTCTATCACCTATTCAAACCTATTCAGAAGGGACCAAACCTAGTCTTAATTCTCCTATCTAAAATCTACGACAAATGGGTTCTCGTCCGTAGGATTTTTGAACTTAGAATAGGAAGACGAGTACGACAAATGTGGACTCGTCTATCTGGATTTTGAACTTAAGATTCTGTATTCTGATATAGAGTAAGAGTGTGATGTCTTGTGACTGTGTATCTTTTAAAAAAAAATATTACCCCCTAGACTAGCGATCTGTTTACGGGCGTGCTGACCACACAAACTAATAAGTTTTTTTTTTCCACAGCATCTTTGAATAATATACATTTTGGTTACAGGTTGATTTTGTCGGGATATATGTTAACTGCTGATTGTAATACTAAATGCTGGTAAAGTGGTGAGTGTATAACATTCACTGGGTACTGAGGCAGAACGGCGTTTGAACTAAGTTAAGGAGTGTGTTTCGGACTTTTTGTCCAGATTAATTCCCTCCCTTACCCGATCTGACTTCAGGGGCGAACTTATAGTGGATTTTTAAAAATTAAGGGATTATTTTTCTCTTTAATTTTTGCAATATTCTTTTGCTTTTCCACTGTAGCAACTTATTTTTCAGTTGTAATCTTAACTACCATTTATTTGGCGTAGTCGTGTTTTGCATTGAGTGCTTTATTGCCGATAATAGCAGCGATAGTTAGATTTTATTTTGGAGGAGGTATCCCAGGGTTAAATATATCATCTTTTGATTTTTTTTGGTAATTTTTTTCTCGTAAGTGGTAGGAACCAGGTTATTCTTTTTCCTATTTTCTTTCTCCAACAGTCTCAGTCACTGACATAATATGGCCGAGAGGGCAAAGCTTAGACAACTCCTCAGGGACGAAGCGAGAGAGGAGGGACTGGAAGGAGAGGAAGCGAAAGCTTTTGTCAGAGACGAACTTGAGAGATATGATGCGGAGAGGAAAGCAGCTGAAGCTAAAGAGGAAAAAGAAGAACTCAAGAGGAAAGAAGCAGAAGCTAGAGAGAGGGAAAGGGAAGACCGTCTTTTGCAGCAGAAGAAAATGGACGAGGAAATGGAAATTCGCAGGATGCAGCATGAGGAAAGAGAGAAGGAAAGACAGCAGGAGGAAAGAGAGAAGGAGAGACAGCATTTGGAAAGAGAAAATGAGCAACGACGACAGCATGAGTTGCCTCTTAAGGCTCTAGAAGTCCAAAGTCGTGGCGCTGCCTCTACCTCCAGCAATGGAGAGTCTTCTCATCATTCTTCCTTAACTGATCCTTCTAACACTCAATCTCTTCAACTCAACGCTATGTCTTTTCCGCTAGAGTCTTTCCCTTGTCCAAATGAGAAGATTGACACTTGGCTAGAAAAATTTGAGAAAATTGCAACTCTGTACGGTTTAGAGAGGTCGCGTTGGAACATGAAACTTTCCCAGGCCCTAAAAGGTTCTGCTTATGATGTTTATTCTAAGCTGGAAAGTAGCCAACAAGACGACTACGATGTGTTGAAGAAAGCGTTACTGGAGCGCTTTGAAATGAACGCTCGCAAGTTTTTGCAACTGTTTCGCAACAGCCGGAAAGAGAATTCTGAAACTTTTCACCAGTTCTCATCTCGTCTTAAGGGATATCTAACAAAGTGCCTTGAGCTTTCGCAGCTCCCCTCTACCTATGAAGGTCTTGAGGAACTTGTTCTAACTGAACAAATAAAGAACACTTTGTCTGCTGATACCCGGAGATTTCTCGCTGAGCAGGGGGCAGAAAAACTTGAAGACATTTTGGAAAAGTCTGAGCGTTATCACAATGCGCTGGCTGAACTACCGGCCACAAAGCGGAAACCGACAGAGGAGCATTTTCGAAAACATAACCTAGAGCAATCTTCTCAGGCTTCTAACCAAAATAACCACAGAGAAACTGGACCTCAAAACCCCCCTCCTGAAAAATCCAAGTTCTACAAGAACAAGTACCCCAACCACCCCAAACAGTCTGATCAACCCGACCGCCCTACATGGCAGCGTAGCCAGAAAGGACAAGGTGGCAAAGGGAGAACCCCCGAGCACGGGACATATGATCAGACCGAGCACACCGAGCCAAAACGCATCGGATGCTTATTGACAGTCTCGCAAGGCGGAATTATTGACAGTGATTCCCAACCTGTTGGGGATAGACCCTCAACGCGAGGTATTGTTATTTTGAACGGTTCTCAAACTTCTTGCTTATTTGACACGGGGCTTTCTTACGATTGCATTGTTGCCAGAAACCTGGTTAAACCCGGTCAAGAGACAGGAGAGACCGTCAAACTTTGTGGAGTTCGTAAGAGTGATGCACCTACAGCGCTTCCCATCGCATTGGTGGAGATACACTCTGACTTTGTCAGAGGTGTGATCAAAGCAGCTGTTATGGATGATCCCATCTACCCAGTCATACTTGGCGGGAGATACGTGTGTATTGGGAAACCGGAAGAGCCGATTGTGGCAGCAGTAACTACAAGAGGGCAAACCAAGAAGGAACGGGAGCCTGCGCCTAATTTGTTACCTATGGAACTTAAAGAAGCGCAACAAAAGGATCCTACTTTGGCACCCTGCTTTAGGAAACTGCCCATGGCGAAGGAACCCAAACAGCACGGGGACATTTTTTCTGAGGATGGCGTACTTTATCGGAGAACGGGCAAGCCTGACCAAGGTTACAACCAGCTCCTAGTACCGAAACAGTACAGAAGCCAAATCCTAGAAATGGGGCACTCTCTTCCCTTTAGCGGACATATGGGACAGAACGCCACAAACCAACGTATAACCACTCATTATTGGTGGCCAGGAGGAAACACTGATATTATCAGGTACGTCAAATCCTGTGCCCAGTGCCAACGTGTACCACCCAAGCAACGGACACCCCCAGTCCACATGGGTGAAATGCCAATAATGGGAACACCATTCGAACGGGTTGTGATCGACATTTTAGGGCCTTTCGAAAGGACTAAAAGAAGGAACAGGTTCATCCTGACCTTAGTCGATACATGCACTTTATGGGCAGAAGCTATCCCGCTAACATGCGCAGATGCCAAGCATGTCGCAGAAGCCCTCGTGCAGATTTTCACTCGGTTGGGATTCCCTCAGCAAGTGTTGACGGATAATGGATCTCCATACCGAAACCTGTTGATGGATGAGATCGTTAAGATCTTGAGGACCCAGCACATCCACACTAAGCCATATACTCCGGCCGGAAATGGGCTCGTGGAACGTGCTAATGGAAACCTCACCATGATGCTAAGTAAGCTGGCACAAGTGAAACCTGAAGATTGGGATCTCTGTATTCCTGCAGCATTATTTGGCTACAGAGAATCTCCTCATACTTCCACAGGATTTCCGCCAGCTACACTCTTATTCGGCAGACCCATTAAGGGCCCGCTTGAAGCCTTACTTCAGTCTCTGACAGACGAGAAGGCTGATGAGACAGTTGTCTCAGCCAGTAAATATGTGTCGGTTTTAAAGGAACGGTTGAAACTAGGGTGGGACCTAGCAACGACTAACTTTAAGCGAGCACGCACCAAGCACGCTAACCGATACAGGAAAGTCGCGGAAGAGAGAGAACTGGAAGCAGGAGAGAAAGTTTTGGTGTTGCTCCCTACCGAGAACAACCAACTGAAGATCGGATGGCAAGGGCCGTTTACCGTCCTGAAAAAGATTTCTAAGGCTAACTACCAGATCTCTATTGAAGGAAAGGAGAAGGTTTTCCATTTAAATCTCTTAAAGAGATACTTGGAAAAACCAGTGCCAACCTCCGACCATCTCCTGACGATCGCCAAAACTGACGAAGATGACGATAGTGGCAGGGATATTCCACCGCTATCACAGGAAATCTTTCAAAAATGTCAGAAGCGGCGACGCTCTTTCAAGCGCGCATATGAGACATTCCAGGGGAAGGAAACTTTGAGGAGTGGACTTGAGTAGGAATTGGACAGAGATGGAGGGGGAAGAGGAGAGGGAAGAAGACAGACACCCCGAAGCTACGGTTATAGGAAATTAAACTCCATAACGTAGACATGGAGTGCTTCCATATCTTAAAGGGGGGAGGCTCTGTCACGTAGGGTTTATATTCATTTAATTTCCTACATCTTCTTCCTATTCTTTCACCCGAATTCTCTCTTTTATTATCTCTGTATTTCCTTTTTCCTGTATATTTTTCATCCATTCGTTTTGCGAATATTATTTTCATATAATTCGCAAACTTTACCTGTTTTCCTTTCTCTAAAACTGAGAATCGCACCTGGGTGGTATTGCGTACATGTCAGTCGCGCTGGTCGGACGATAGGCGTGAATTTACAGCATTCGCTAGACATTCGTCTGAGGGTCTCTGGCCTGGGGCGTGAAAATTCACCCGAGGGACATGGAAAGTAGACAGAGAGTCTGCATTTCAGTAAACGCATGAGGTTTTTCGTCAGGAAAAACCCGGCTTAGCGTGAAAATCCACTCCGCACTGCAGACGGTGGTCTGAGATTTGCAACTCATGCAAGCCCTCGGCCACTGATGGCTGTTACGTCACGCGATAAGCGGACGAAGGTGTTATACGGACAGGGGAGACTATTTCGCTTGGCGAAATAAGATTAGGATCCTGTGTCCGATTTTAAAGATATTGGCCAAGTTTGAAACTTTAATTTCATTCTCGCTCATAGACTCACAGTAGATAGGTTGCTCGTAAACAGAATAGCTGTTAGCGAAGATCTCAGTTTGTTTCGGCAATTTGTCGAACTTCTAGACTTCCAGAAATATTTTCAGCATTTTTATTCTTAAGTTGTGCGACTACCTGTAATTCTGTGGTTGAGGTAATTAATATGATAGATATATAGATTTTGTGAGTGTTAAAGTGTTTAATCGCTTAATTCATTTTAATCTATTTCTTTAGCGCAGAAGAGAAATAAAGTGGTAGGCTATTATATTTTCTAGGGAAGCATTCAGTGGAAAGCAGAATAAAATTAAAATTTCTAGCTTATAACGGCAATTGTAGCTATTTATGAATTTAATTTAACCGCTAATACTCAGTCGAGTGTATTTTTCTAAACTAACGTATAAACTCTAGAATCGAGCCTCATGAATGGTGACGGAATACGCACGTGTTCCTAATTCATGAGGATTGCTGATTTTTAAATATAACTTACGTCACGGGAAGTTTAAATGATAAGCAAAGCTCTCTGCTTGCAAGTTTAAATGTAAGTTATAACCAGTACAGATTCTGTTTATTATATTATATGTGTTATTTTTCCTCCACACAGTGAAAGTTTTGGGGTGACCCTAACTTTACCAGCACCATAGTAGTAGTTTCCATACTTGTGAAGAAATAGACAGTCCTTATTTTGAACCACGTGGGTTTCTTAAGTACCACTGGACTAACAGTGCATATGCAACCCGAGTTAGCCAGAAATACTGTATCCCAATAACGGGTTTTCAAAGACTGTAATGATAAATACTGGACCTTGGAGCCAGATCTTAATTTCTTCTAGAAAAACTCTACGTAATCTTTCTGCCTGGTGGCGCGAAATACTTCAAGTATTAACTAACATTTCCCGACTATATATATATATATATTTTTTGTGGACCAATCTGTGGTGTGACTAAAGTGAATCCTATACTGAGGGAAGGCACCGACCTGACATTCATCATTTCTAGAAACCTACGCTATTGACACTGTGCTCTGCTAACTCCCGCGCCTGGAATAATTGTTAGGTGACTTAATCAGACATTTGAACAAATTTGCACACCCAAGTAGTCGTTCCCGGAGACTCCGAGTTAAATACGTCTTTTGGAACTGGGGACTTCTTGGCAGAAGACTGCATTTTTTTGAGTCTGTGTGAAAATCTAAAATCAGTGTGTTCCAAGAGGCAGCGAGCAAAGTCGTGAGTACATGTATGAGAGGCCATGGCGGAATGAATGAGTGTACGCTGGTTTGAGTGATATTTTCACTATTATATCTTTGACACCCTGTTGCTGTCCAAAATTTTTTTCAATCTGCATAATTTGTTGCTAAGGCTAGAGTTCTTGTGTTTTTGTCTTAGGTTAAATCAGATTTTTTTTTCAAACTCTGTGCATATAATTACGAGATAAAACAACGAAAACTCTTAGAATCAAACCCTATGTATCTGTGACTCTGGCGCCATCATCTGTTCTCTTAACGGGGCTGGGCTAAACCTAGAGTTAACACTATAAGGGGGCTATCATCCTTGCAACATTTCCTTGAATTTTTATGACTATGTGTATATGTATTCTCCTTGATGTACTTTCTTTGATGTTGTGAGCCGATTTTTCCTGATATTAAAATCGCTCTTGAACTTAATAATAGTGTTTGGTCAGCTCGTTCTAGATAATATATATATCATTGTTATAGTTTTCCCACGTCTGTGTCTTTACCTGTCGTCACGTGTATGTGCGTGCCTGTGAGTGATAGAAATATACGTAATCTGTATATTGGTGTAGTCTGTCTGACGCTGTAACAACTGTTGTAGAAGATAGGTGAGAGAGAGAGAAGAATTCTTTTCGCTTTCAGAGACAGCCACTATATCAAAATCTATCATCTCACGTGTGTGGAAATTCTATTACCTTTCACTAACTCTCACTGAGTCTATCACCTATTCAAACCTATTCAGAAGGGACCAAACCTAGTCTTAATTCTCCTATCTAAAATCTACGACACCAGCCATGCTGTACACCTGTTAGTAGTATTTAAAAAAACTTCCCAGACATGCTGTACACCTCCTAATAAAAATAAAAAAACAAAAAAACTTCCTGTTAAAAAAAAAAATTAAAAACAAAAACTTTCCACTGTATACTTACTAATACCGGTATAAATATTCTAACTGTGCATGCTTTATAATTCTATATCTTTAGAAAATCATACTTGTGTTGTTCCTTAATATTTAAAAAAAATAAATAAATAAATAACAGCTCAACAAAATTGAAATTTTGTATATGAGTGCACAAAGACATTCTTTTTGTAACATCTCATTTTTTATCCGTAATGTCAGATTATAAATACATTTTTTATGTGTTAAACTGGTAGAAAAATCGTGTTTCCGAGACAGCGTGGCTACAGGAAAAGGGTATGAAAACTGATGCTAAATAAAAAATATTTAAAAAGTAATAGATGACACAATGTCTTTATTAGTGACTGGCTCAAAACGACAAATTATATTACCTACTTTCTCAACTGGTCATAAAGGTGTTCTGTTACTGACCATACTGGAGCTGAGGCCAGAAATAAAGACACGGTACTTGTTAAAAGCTTTTGCGGCTGCATAAAGAAACGATATCAATTTGCCAAAAGTCAGGAAAAGACATTGACTGATGATATAGACCAGAAATTCAACACCATTTCAACAATATATAAGGAAAGCAGCAAATCATGCTTGGGATTCCAGGAAAGGAAGAAGCAAGACTAGATAACACCAGAAACATTAAACACCATAACACTGAGAAAGGAAATGAAAAGAAAGAAAACAGAAGCGAAGTCCCCCAGTGTTACGGCAGATTTATTGGCATGGTCTGCTAGAGGTTAACAGCATCTAATTTTAGGGGTTACAACGTGTAATGTAATGTAAAAGTATTATTGGTCTAGTGAACGCTGTGACGTTTCAGCGTTAGTTGTCACGCACGGTGACCAAGAGACGAGACCCTTTTCTAGACGACCGTCGAACCGATAAGACGTGTCCTTGGAATGTTTTATTGCCGGGCTTATATTGCCGCACAATTATAGTACATTAAATAATGGACATGGGTCAGTCCAATGTGATAACGAAGAAAGATGAAGGTACAGGTTAGTAATTGACTAAACCTTGTCAACGTGAATATATAGTCCGCCTTAGTTATTCTAATGCCAGACGCATAATCTCACTGTCGGTGTATTGGATTTTCCAACCACGCGTGCATACAGTTATGCGGTTCTGACTACTATGTTTTCAAGCTAGGAGACAAAGGACTGATTTGTAAAGGAATAATATTTGAAGTATGAACTGCAACTTATTATTTATAATTCTTCATGATGACCATGTGTAAACTGTTCTTGTATGGAATCGATATAATAAATGTTTGTGGACTCGAGAAAGGACTTATCAAATCTATAACGTCAGAATTTGACTGTATGATGAAGTTGTCAATATTATATCCCACCTTCGCGTACTTCACCATCAAGAGCACGATCTCATAATTTACTGAGAAAAGACAATGGATAATTATATGTAAACGTAAATAGAAGAGCCAGTATAAACCAGCCCCATTAACAGTGTTAACGGCAACAGTGAGAAGCCAACGGTAACAGTGGTTGGCCATCGCGGGGACGAAAAAAAAAAAAAAATTTTCTTGTTTACATGTGTTGCCAACTGTTTACCATTACAAGCAAGTCACATGATCTGCATAACACTACGTTGAACACATGACTACGCAATGCAACTCTGACGTCACTACATCGTGCGTAGATGCCGCGCTTCGAAAGGAACAACCGTCAACTCATTCCAGTTTTGATTAATATTTGCTTAATCAAGAAGACCAGACAAGAGAATACTGTGATCAGCCAATCATGAGCAAACAGTACTAGGCACTAGTCTAGTCCGTTGACGAATTTGCCATCGCCGGAGCCTTCAAAAGATAAGTTTAGACCTAGGACGATTGTCATTCATTAACACACTAACGAGTCCATACCATTTTGCAGGCATGTCCTCTCTATTAATTGTTTATCGATGTTCTATCTGTTTCTTTTTGTCCGTTGATGTTGTCCGTTATTTGCGGGTATGGATGGGCGGCGGTTCATAATGAATAAAAATGGCTCTCAGGATGCCGATATTCATTTTGAATGTTCCTAAGGCTGTGAATTAATAGCACCTCGCGAAGAAAGCGTCGAATTATCGTTATCGGTGATCGTTCGGGTTCGGTCTTGCATTAATTCACTTTGCATGTTAGGTGTATAGTCATGTTTTAACTGTTGTTTTCATGTGTATTTGGTTCTTGGATTTTATTCATTTGCAGTCCTATGTTCGTAAGCTATCTTGTTATTCTGATCTAGCTATCTTTTATTTTAATTAAATGTATTGTATTAACGTCAAATGAGTCCTGTGACGTCATCTTTCATAGTACAAAATATGTTCGTTTCCTCAGTTAACCTTCACCCTTCTACATTTCCGGTTAGTACACTTGGTTTTATAATAGCATTAATTATAGTGTAGATGAATATGATGAAATTTTTATAAGCTTTGATGAGGAATTAGGGACTTTGCACATATTTGCAGTAGTGGTCCTAGAAATGGGCAATGCACTTTATGCCTCATGATTAAGGCATAAATTATAATGATTAATTATTAAAACTTTATAACATATTAATACATATCTAATATAACTTAGTACACTTTCTCAGTACTATATTGTGAACTTAGTGACAATTAAGACTAATTATTTGGGGATAATACACATAATTATTAATATTAAGCGCTTGATATAATTTCAGCAGCTTATATAATTAACTATCATAACTATTTATGATAGATATTCAGTGAGTATATATATAATATTTCTACAAAATATTATAGTTTGTGGAACTTATACATAGCAATACAGTAATATTATTATCGACATAGATTACATTGTCGATTACAAGACATAAGTAATTAAATACTTAAATAATTAAACTCCAAGAATGCTTACCTTGGACCATTTCATTAAAATTGGAAAAGATTGTAATAAAAAGGGAGAGGCACTCCTTGAATTTGCTGAACAACAACTGTCAAGATATAAGGCAGAGATGGAAGAACTTGAAAGAAAGGAGGCTGAAAAGAAAGCTGAATTAAGACAAGAAGAAGAAAGAAAGGTGGCAAGAGATGAAATCCTACGGATTGAAGAAGAGAATAAATTGAAACGACAAGAAATCATACTGCAGCAAGAAATGGAACTGCAACGGCTTAAATTGGAAACAGCAAAACTTAATTCGCAGAGTGCTGCATCAAGCCAAAATGATAATGCTCAATCTGGATCTTCATCCACCCGACTTAAGGGCAATTATTACTTTAAACTACCACCATTCAAGTTACACATGGATGACCTTTCATCGTGGCTGGCGCGCTTTGAGGATATATGTAAAGTCAATAACCTTGACAAAACTGCATGGGCACTTAAACTTAAGGAATTTCTGGATGGCGAACCTGCAAGTGCAGCACAAAATATAGATCCAACATTATCCACAGACTATGAGGCCATTAAGACGTTGTTATTACGCCGTTTCCACTTGAACGAAGAGTCATGTAGATTACGTTTTAAAAGTTTGTTGCCAGATAACAATAAAGATTTCACAGGTTTTATTGCTAACATACGCAATACTTTTAACAGATGGGCTGAACTGGCAGGTGTCAACAAATCTTACGACAAGTTAGTCGATTTGTTATTGAGGGATAAAGTATTATCTTCTGTCAGCCCACCATTCTTTGCTTATCTGCAAGAAAGAAAACCAGAATCTATTGATGAGTTAGAAAAAATTTCTTTAAATTACTGCACAGCTCATCCGAATGCTAATATTTCTGGCTCGTTGACAAGAGAACCACTTCCTGTAGCCTCCAATATGGCATATCATAATCATAACAAACCTAGAACACACAGTGTGGACAGAGGTAGGTTCAAAGGAAACTATGACATTAATTTTCATAAGGGACAGAATAACTTTAACAATAACTTTAATAGAGGAAGACAACAAACCAGAAATTATTCACCTCAGTCAAGATACAACAGTAATCCACGTAACTCAAGTTATAATCGTTCATATAATTATAATAATGGTAACAAGTGGAACAATAGCGATAATTATAACTCGAGACATCGAGATAACAGTTACAATAGAGGACAACGGGATAATTCATCTAATTATTCTCGTCATCGTTCTCATTCTCATAGATCGACAAATTATAACCATAATACAGGGGCAGCCGTTACTACTGCTACAACCCCTGGTGTTGAGAGTTCACCTACTGATAACAAAATACAGTCTTCATCTACTTGTTTTGCAATGAATTATAACGTGGCAAATAGTTGCCCAACATGTAATCTTATATTTCAGAAAGCAAAAGAGACAGTTCTGAACTGCGGACACATTCTACCAGAAGTCAGTCTAGCAGTCAATGATGGAACAGGCTCGCTGATCTTCAACAGAGGAAAAGTTAATGGATCCATCGTCTCAGTCTTAAGAGATTCGGGATCGACCACGATCGGAATCCGTCAGACACTTGTTCATCCGAATTGTGCAACTGGAGAACATGTCAGGTGTATGACCTTTGGTGGAACCATAGAATGTTATCCAACTGCTATTATCTATCTTGAAACACCCTTTTTCACAGGCAACGTTAAAGCATGCATGTTAAGAAACCCAATTGCCGACCTTATGGTGGGATGCATACACGGGAGTAAAGATTGCACACCAGAAGAGATTATTGAATGGGAAAAAAATAATCTATGCATCGGAAATGCAGCAATAACCAGAGCACATACAAAAAAATTAGAGACTATGGACACTGAAAACAAGGAAACAGACGATCATGAAAGTATCGAGATTCATTCTGCTATTGACCGAGTATCCTTTGCTGCAAAACAGAGGGAAGACAGGTCACTAACAAAATTTTTTTTCACTGGTCAACAAAGCTGACAATCTTGCTATGAACAAAAATAATAGTCATTGGTTTAGCATTAAAAATGACATTTTATTAAGATGTTTTATGGATAAAACTCAGATAAGACAACAAGTCATGGTACCTTTTGCTTTTAGACGGTACATACTTCAACACGCACATGATTCTAAGTGTGCAGGTCACATGGGTTATACTCGTACACGTTCGCGAGTATTATCGTCTTTTTTTTGGCCGGGAGTATCACGAGATATTTCACAGTACGTACGCTCCTGTACGATATGCCAAGAAGTGAAAGCACGGGGAGCCTTTCACACGGCGCCTATTCAGGCTTGTGACATATCTGTGAGACCTTTCGACAAAATGGCCATTGATATCATTGGCCCACTTTTACCATCAGCCAGAGGACATAGATTTATTCTCACTTGCATCGATTTATGCACACGATGGCCAGAAGCCATCCCATTAAAAACAACCAACACCACAGATGTAGCTGATGCACTACACCTTATCTTTTCTAGAGTAGGTTTTCCTAGAAAACTTTTGTCAGATCATGGTTCTCAATTTATATCTGAGACTATGACAGAGGTAATGAAGACTTGGCAAATAGATAGAAATCTCAGCAGCATTTATCACCCAATGAGTAATGGTGCTGTAGAAAGACTTAACCGCACACTCAAACAAATGTTACATAAAGTTACAGTTAACCATCCACACGACTGGGACAGAGTTCTACCAGCTGTGTTATTCGCTTATCGAGAGGTGCCACATGAACAAACTGGCTTCTCTCCATTTCAACTAGTCTTTGGCGCTCCACCAAGAGGTCCTATGGGACTAATAAAAGACTTATTGATTGACTCCGAGATGACTCAGGATACCCAGTCATCCTATGAGTATGTAATTAATCTCCGGAATAACATTATTGATGCCTGTAAAATGGCAACAGCTTCATCTGAGGCTGCGAAAGAGAAAGCTAGAACTTTCCAAAACAGTAATAGACGATTACGTCAATTATTTCCAGGAGATCAAGCTTATGTGTTATTGCCACATAACAATAATAAACTACTAATCTCGTGGAACGGTCCTTACCAGGTTATCAATAAGATTTCTGATGTTGATTATGTCCTGGACATTAAGGGACATCACAAAATATTTCACATAAATATGCTCAAGCAATTTCATACTCGACCTGAACATCTACAAGCTATTTTTCATGAACTAGATGACACTTTCGTACCTAGATGTCACTATTCTAATTTGTCTGTTATCCAGGAAGAAGAATCATCTTTTCCTGAGGTACAGTTAGCATTACCTGTACCTGTAGTACAGCCTAGTGAATCTTGGCGGGATGTAACCATCTCCTCGTCAGTTACACCGCAACAGCATCAACAGATAGCTGAACTTCTACAATCCTATCAAGATGTGTTAACCGACATTCCAGGTCGCACATCAGTCATTAATCATGACATCACTCTTAATGATGATACTCCAATTCGGGTACATCCATATTCTGTTCCTCTACACTTTCTTACTAAAACTACTAAGGAACTTGAACAGATGTTATCTTTAGGAATTATCGAAACTAGTAATTCCCCATTTTCTTCTCCATTAGTTATTGTCCGAAAGAAGGACAATAACATTAGACTATGCGTCGACTATAGAAAATTAAATGCACAAACGATAGTTGATAGCGAACCACATCCACTTCTCGATGACTTACTGCCACGTCTATCGACAGCAACTATATTCACTAAGATAGACTTAACTAAAGGTTATTGGCAGATACCACTAACCGAAAAAGCTAAATACTACACAGCGTTTTCAACTCCGCTAGGTCTATACCAGTGGAATGTGATGCCTTTTGGGCTTGTTAACGCTCCAGCTACCTTTGTTCGCATGATGCGACACATTTTTTCAGGTAGACCAGACATTATTACATACATAGATGACATATGCTTATTTAGTTCATCTTTTGAGGAACATGTTTTGGGTCTCGAATACGTTTTGGATACATTAAGAAATAACAATTTAACTGCTAAACCCACCCACAAAATTACAAGTAGCGTTTCACGAAATAACTTTTTTGGGTCACATTATTGGAGCAGGATATATCCGAACACTACCCAGTACAGTTTCAAAAATTTTAAACATTTCCGTTCCTCAAACGAAGAAACAGGTTAGAAGCTTGTTAGGTCTAGTCCAATATTACAGTAGATTCGTACCTAACCTGTCATCCATCACGGCTGTATTGTCCTCATTACTGAGGAAGGACATGCCAGTGAAGGTGACATGGACTAATGAGTGTAATAATGTATACCTTAATATTATTAATATCTTTTCAAACCCACCTATTTTGAGACTTGTTGATGCTTCCAAAAAGTTTATTCTCCGCACAGATGCGAGTAACTACGGAATTGGCGCATGTTTGCTCCAATACCATGACGACATCCTCCATCCAAACTTGTACGTGTCACGAAAACTGAAACCACCAGAAGTGAAATACTCTACCGTTGACCGCGAACTTTTAGCCGTCGTGTGGGCGATAACCAAACTTGAGAAATTTCTACTGGGAGCCCCTTTCGTAGTACAAACTGATCAAAGGGCCGTAGCATCACTACGACGGGCGAATCATAAAAGTCCAAAGCTCACCAGATACTCTATTCTCCTTCAACCATTCAACTTTACGATTGAGTACATCTATGGGACAGACAATATCGTCGCAGACGCACTATCTAGAAATCCTTTGGATGTATAGCAATCAACACTGACACTTTTCTAATACGTCAACCGAAATTACGTGTCACAGAAGAATGAATCCTATCGCGAAATTCTTAACATGGAGATAAACCTTTGCTTACAATTCAACTAAATAACTTGTACAGACGATTGCGAAAACGAAATGAACTAAATCAAATGACACTATGGTCGTATTTACACCAGAACTTTGTGTGAATTTCATTTATGACAAAACTATTGGACACATTTCCTTGCATCAAGTGAAAATAATAGAAAACACTATCAAAGTAACTCAGTATGCGACATGAACAATTGTCAATAGCTTCGATTCTCATGAACTGAAACATTTAAATATTTGTTTGTTAATCGGAATTCACAATGATCAAGCCTACGTATGGATCATCATATCCAACTTTCATTAATTTTAGTTAATTACGTTAAAATAATGGAAAATAAAATAAAAAGGTGAGATAAATATGAAAAAAATGAAATGAAATTTGAAGATGAAAAAAAATTTTGAAAGAAGAAAAAAAATAAGATCTCACATGATTCTTAGATAATGTTATTGTATGTAACTATTATGTTTATTAATTAGGTTGATACATTACATACTATATTATTGTTTAAATTAGTTAGATAGGTTTTAACAACTTAATACTACACTTATTTAATTTCCAACACACATAATTAAGTTAAATTTATACATTACTGTCTTTCGCTACTTTATTTTTCATTTATTTATTTTTTTTCTACTTAACATATCCCTTCAGTTCTCTCACATTAGATTTGCAATAACTTTATTTTGATTACACACTCAATATAATTAATTAATTAAATTTTAACTCGTTAAATTAGTCTGACATGACAGTTCATTGCGACATATTTTAATTTAATTATTTAATAGATATCAACATTAGTCATTTATGTATAACACTTATGTATAATATGATTATTAATATATTAGATGACTGTTACTGAGTCGACATGACCACGACACTGTTCTAGACAGAACATCGTAGTCCATATGCCGCATTGTTGGTTAAATTTTTCGATATTGTTAAATTTTTTTTTTTTTGGTATTCATTCAGATAGGTTTTTGAAAAAAAAAAAAAAAAAAAAAAAATCTATCTAATAGATTTTTTTTTTTTTCCCCCAGTGGACAGGGAATTGTTACGGCAGATTTATTGGCATGGTCTGCTAGAGGTTAACAGCATCTAATTTTAGGGGTTACAACGTGTAATGTAATGTAAAAGTATTATTGGTCTAGTGAACGCTGTGACGTTTCAGCGTTAGTTGTCACGCACGGTGACCAAGAGACGAGACCCTTTTCTAGACGACCGTCGAACCGATAAGACGTGTCCTTGGAATGTTTTATTGCCGGGCTTATATTGCCGCACAATTATAGTACATTAAATAATGGACATGGGTCAGTCCAATGTGATAACGAAGAAAGATGAAGGTACAGGTTAGTAATTGACTAAACCTTGTCAACGTGAATATATAGTCCGCCTTAGTTATTCTAATGCCAGACGCATAATCTCACTGTCGGTGTATTGGATTTTCCAACCACGCGTGCATACAGTTATGCGGTTCTGACTACTATGTTTTCAAGCTAGGAGACAAAGGACTGATTTGTAAAGGAATAATATTTGAAGTATGAACTGCAACTTATTATTTATAATTCTTCATGATGACCATGTGTAAACTGTTCTTGTATGGAATCGATATAATAAATGTTTGTGGACTCGAGAAAGGACTTATCAAATCTATAACGTCAGAATTTGACTGTATGATGAAGTTGTCAATATTATATCCCACCTTCGCGTACTTCACCATCAAGAGCACGATCTCATAATTTACTGAGAAAAGACAATGGATAATTATATGTAAACGTAAATAGAAGAGCCAGTATAAACCAGCCCCATTAACAGTGTTAACGGCAACAGTGAGAAGCCAACGGTAACACCCAGGTTAAAGCAACTATATAGCGAACAGTACAGTCAGCTGGACAAGGAAGTTAAACGCCAAACCCGAGCCAACAAAAGGAATTTCCTAGACGATCTTGCAAGACAAGCAGAAGAGGCAGCACTGGGAAATGAACAAAGCACAGTATACAAAATAACTAAATTCATCAGCGGAAAACGAGGTGCAAACAATATTACATTAGTAAGAGATAAGCAAGGAAATCTCATCAAGACAGCAGAGGGACAGGAAACAAGATGGGCAGAGCACTTCAGAGAAACTCTGAAGAAGGAACCACCAGAGACACAATTGAATGTTCCTGAGGCTGAAAACGATCTAGATGTAAATACAGACATTCCACGAAAAGAAGAAATCATCACAGCAATCAAAGGGTTAAAGAACGGAAAAGCTCCTGGCCATGATAAGTTAAATGCAGAGCTATTTAGGACAGACCCTGAGCTAGCAGCAGAACTATTAGAACCACTATTTGCACAAGTGGGGAAAACGGGGACAACACCATCAGAGTGGAACAAAATAATAATTGTCAAATTGCCCAAGAAGGGAGATCTTGCAGACTGCAATAATTGGAGAGGAATTACTCTTCTCTCAGTTCCCAGCAAAATACTAGGCAGGATAATTATACAGATAATTTCAAAAGCAGTAGACCACAAACTGAGGAAAGAACAAGCAGGATTTAGAAAGAACAGAAGATGTGTAGATCATATTTTCACTCTCAGGAACATTATAGAGCAGTGCTCAGAATGGAAAAGACAGCTGTACATTAATTTCGTTGATTTTGAAAAGGCTTTTGATAGCATACATAGGGACAGTTTATGGAAAATACTGAGGGCTTATGGAATTCTGCATAGCGTCAATCATAAAAAGCCGCTATGCCAACTTTACGTGTAGTGTTGGGCAGAGCAACCTAACCTTTGAGGTGAAGACAGGAGTACGACAGTGATGCCCCTTATCAACCACTCTATTTTTAACAGTCATAGACTGGGTGATGCGCCAGACAACAGAGGGCAGTCCAAGAGGAATAAGATGGACTACATTTTCTACATTGGAAGATCTGGAATATGCAGATGACATTGCACCACTAGCACATTCACATCAACACATCCAGGGAAAAACGGATAGACTTAATAAGTTTAGCCAGCAGGTGGGCTTGAACATCAATTTAAAGAAGTCAGAGGTCATGACGCTCAATGTGAGCAGCCCTGAGCCCATATCAGTAAGGAATCAGCAACTGGTACAGACAGACACCTTCACATACCTAGGATGCATAGTAACACCAGACGGCGGGGCAGGCAAAGACATCAATATAAGAATGAATAAGGCAAGAACAGCCTTTTTTAGCCTAAACAACATCTGGAAGTCCTCTCAATACAACACAAGCACAAAATTAAGATTATATCAGAGCTGTGTGCTTTCTGTGCTTCTCTATGGTGCGGAATGCTGGAGAGTTACAGAGAAGGAAATGTCGAAATTGTCCTCTTTTCACACAACATGCCTAAGAAAAATTCACCGAATCTTTTGGCCGAATACCATCACCAACCAAGATCTGCTTACTCGGAGCAAGCAAGAGGACATGCACACCATCATAGCTGGCAGACGCTGGAGCTGGGTTGGCCATGTCCTCAGAAGAGACCCCGATGCCATCACAAGAACAGCTATGCTTTGGACCCCTGAAGGAAAACGAAAGAGAGGCCGACCAAAACAACCTGGCGGAGGACTGTGGAGGCTGAGATGCAAAGAATGAACCAGTTGGGGCACTGTACGAAGGATGGCCGCCGACCGAGCAAAGTGGAATCAATTTGTTGTTGCCCTACAAGACGCCACTAGGCGTGATGGCCACTGACTGCTTTGACGGTCGGCGGCTAAGGATCAAAGAAGAAGACTTGTTAAAAAGTGCGAACAATCGTGGATACTTGAAGCAACGTGCAAGAATTAAAGCAATGGGGATCGCTGTCTATAATAGGACGGAAGGGTTAACAATTGCATTTTGGGCGCACGTGTTATGAAAGCAGATCCATTACATTGACATGTTGCGGGCATATCATTACAGACTTTATGCCTGATGTGGCTGCATCTCATTAAGATCACTCGAATGTGAAGTTAAACAGCGTGTGAAGATTAAAGTCACACAGGAAGCAGTGGGACAAGGTTACCAAAAAATAAATAAATAAATAAAAACAAAGTATGCACAGTTAACGAAAACATCAAAATAAAATGGTTTGGAAAAAGATCCGGGGAGGGGGCGCAAATGTTGATGACTGGCGTTTAACGTTCGTGCCTAGGGCAATCCGGAGGGGGGTGGGGGAAGCAGGTTGGTGCTTCTTTAGATGATCGTTGGTTGTTTAATTTACGACGTAACACAGTGTACAACAGTTCCATAAAGTATTTACAGATGACAGGATTTCTATGAAGATAACGATATATTAGCTCGTTTCTGAGTCCACAACTGAATTATTCAGTAAAATATTACATAAGTAGCTCTGTTGTTTTTAGGTTTAAGTAACTGATTCATACGGGCGCACCTGTCTGTGTAATAATTAAATCAACTAATAACTTGTAAATACATAAAACAAATTTAATAATCAATTATTGCTTAACGCGTGTAAATAAATAATTGATGATAGTGAATTGAACTATTGAGGTTTTCTTCACTGAAAATTGTTACAGGCATAGTTTGTATGGGTGGTGAGTTATTTTTGTTTTGGCCAGATTAAAATTACTTAACTGGCCAGATATTGAAATGGTTTGCTGACTGCTCTGTAATCGTCGATTTCTATGGTGAAGGCACCTCTCAGGCGTTGTTGCAGGGGTAACCGCTCCTAACATCAAGGCACGGATCTTCACAACCAATCAAATGCAGGCATTTAGTGTAGACCACAAGCTCTTGATCCACAGACTCGTATAAAGCTGGTATCACACACTGGTATTGCCACCTTTTACAACAAACTGCTATCACAAACTTGTACCACAAACTTTAGAAGTCCCTGCTAAGTATTTGTTTCCTGATACTAGTCAGGCGCATTCTCTGCTACCCGTTCCACCGACCCTTCCCTTTTTTATCAGTAATTGTACCCTCCCTGAGCATCAGTAATAAACACAGTGGATAGGTTGATAAATCAACGTTAATTCAGGTAATCGATTGCGAAAAATGTGGCTGGACCGCGGAAAACGACTTCTGCCTGATTTAAGCATGTATAAATGTACAGCAGGCATGAATAACATAAAAATTGAAATGATAGAAGCTCTGGAGAGCTTTGGTATAGATACAATCACAGAAATATGCAACGATATATACAATACAGGATATATACCACACGACATGAAGACATCAGTTTTCATAACATTGCCCAAAAAACCAAATGCAACAGAATGTTCAGACTTCAGAACAATCAGCCTGATGAGTCACGCAATTAAGATACTGCTCAAAATCATACAGGAAAGAATAAAAAAGTAAAGTAGACAGCGAAATCCATGAAGAACAGTTTGGTTTTAGACGGAACAGTGGAACAAGAGAGGCAATATTTTGCCTAAGAATATTAGCAGAAAAATATACAGAGGTCCAAAAAAGTATGTATATGTGCTTCATTGACTATAAGAAGGCTTTTGACAGAGTCCATCATGAGAAAATAATTGAATGCCTCGAAGACATAGGTAATGATGGAAAAGATATAAGAATACTCAGTAACCTTTATTGGGAGCAAACTGCCACAGTAAGATCGGGAAGGAATTATTCACCATACACAGACATAAAAAGAGGTGTCAGACAAGGTTGTGTGCTGTCCCCCTGCCTATTTAATTTATACACCGAAAAAATTTTCAAACAGATACAGGAAATACCAGGACTGAACATCAGTGGAAGGTCAATAAACAACCTTAGATATGCAGATGATACCGTGTTGTTAGCTGAAAGCGAACAGGAGTTACAAGAACTAGTGAAGCAAGTGAACAGTATAAGTCATGAATATGGGCTCGACATTAATATTGAGAAAACAAAAACTATGATAATTAGCAAAACAGACGATAAACCCACATTAAAGATAAGCGTAAATGGGAAAATCCTGGAACAAGTCAAGAGCTACGTATATCTTGATCATATAATAACAGAAGATGGTAGATGTGAAACAGAAATCAAGAAGAGAATAGGAATGGCCAAAGCTACATTCAACAACATGAAACATATACTGACATCCAAACAGTTATCTCACAAATTAAAACTGAGAATCATAAAGTGTTATATATATTCTGCATTTCTGTATGGTGCAGAAACATGGACGATGAATAAGCATTTCGAAGAAAGAATTGAGGCTCTTAAAATGTGGATATATAGAAGAATGGGGCGTATCTCATGGAAAGAGATGAAAACAAATAAGGAGGTCCTAGAAAATCTAGGTATGAAAAGAGAACTAATGAGGGAGGTCAAAGTTCGGCAGCTAAAATACTTTGGCCACATAAAAAGGCATAACACCTTTCAGAAGACCATAACAGAAGGGAGAGTTGAAGGCAAACGTGCAAGGGGAAGACAGCGCTATAAGTGGGAAGATAACATCAAAAGATGGACAGGAAAGAGTCTATCAGAGTGCACCACCAAGACAAGAGACAGAAGACGTTGGAGATCCATTACAGCCAACCTTCGTTGCGGAGGTGGCAACTGATGATGATGATGATGAAATGTACATATAAACTTACTATAATGTGAATATAATAAATATGTACATCGTGATGTCATCATCATCCACTTCTTGTTCCACCTGGAGCCAGGGGCTACCTCTGCTTTTGGTTCCCTGTGAGAGAACCAGCATGAAGCAGTCTTCAGCGCTTGCTGTGGTGGTTCATGGCTATCTAATTTTCATATGCTGAGGTTGTCAGCCTCTTATGAACCTGTCCAACCACCAGCAAGTTGAATATGTTATCTGTAAAATAAAAATGATAAAATTGTATATGTTACAACTTACCCGTATAATCAAGTTAATTTACAGACGTCTGACACAGATAGACTTCCGAATAATGTTGGCCGACAGGTTTTGAGGCCGTCTTACAGATAGTCGAGTATTACTTTAATTATAGTCCACTGTTATCATTTGTATATGTTCCGGGACCAAAAGACGCAGCAATAGAGAACGCAGTCAGCGACTCATAGCTTGACTGCTTGCGCCAGGACCAGCGAACCAGAGCTGGTCAAGACGGCACTCCACCTCCACGTGGTGGTCCTGGAAACAGTCTGCAGCAGTGCAGTCTGGCTGAGCGAGTGTGGATCGCAATGGGAAGGCAAACCCGGTCCTAAAAAACGCCGTGCAGAAGTCGGATGTGTCGACCGAAAGGTGCAGATATCGCAGCTTAGGCGTAAACAGACACAACGCAACCACCGTCCTTTTCAGGACGAACGAGGAAGAAGAAGAAGAAGTATATGTTCCAATGACTTTTTGGTTTCCAGTATTATAAATTCGAGTTTTCTTTCTGGTTAATTTAAGAAGATTATCAATGCTTAGTCCAATCCTCTTACTGAAACCCGTCTTTTCTTTGTTCCTGGCTTGTCTGAAGGTGTCGTCCTGACTCAGTGGAATATAGTGCCGGAGTTTAAACGTGTGCTACAATATAAGGGACTCTTTGCCCACACTCTCGCAGCTTTCTACGCGGTGAAAGTGGTCAATCAAACGTAGTCTAATTTAATAAATTTTATCTAGACCAAACTGATTCAAATACTATGACTTTAGTATATATCTTCTCCCCTCTTCCTTCTAATGACAACCAGCAATTTCAAACTTCTGCCATATGCTTCCACCTTATGATATAACTTCAGTGTAAATGGTTATCTTAAATTTTGACGAGTACGAGTGTCCATCCCTGGTGGGTTACATAATATTCGTGCCACACCTTAAGGTGATTTTGCAGTTGATCTCCGGACTGTCAATACAAGAAGTGTGGATGCCCAGCGTTGTATGCAAGAGAGATCCATGCCTGTGTTTGTTTAACCATAGGTAACGCAGATTTATCTGTCTGTTCCCAGCTGGGCTGTTAATGTTATATTCACCCAGGGTAGGTCAGGCAAAATAACAACATGAAACCTGAGTCATGCGTCCCAATATGAAAAAAATAAGGGTAAAGCAGAAATAAATGGAAGGCACAATATAGAGAAAAAAAAAAACAGGTAGAACACGATAAAATGAAGAGCATGGTCATTTCGTGACAACAGATGACATGATGTTAAACGCCAAATTTGGTGATAATAAGAAATTCATCGCGGTATTACATGAGGATATGGTATACAGTACCGATAGGGAAAACACAGTCGAGTTGTTCTTATTTCCGTATATAAGGAATTATCATATATATTGCTTTAACTAGTGCGGCCAAGCAGATAATAAGCCTTACCAGTTACCAGTGCGTCACTGCGGCGGTATGGGTTGTGTAACGTAGTAAAGGTAAAGGTAATCCCAAAGCATATACTACCGTATGGGAGTGAAATGTTAGAGACTTCACTATATAGGGTTCAGCGTTATGAGATGGGGTGACCAGTTACCTTCCTCGCTGCTTTTGACTTCCCTAACTCAAGAGGAGAGTCATTTGCCCATTTACAACTGAATAGACTAAAAGCGTGACGCTTCCATGGTTCAAACACGGAACCCGGTAATTTCGCGCGGGAAGCCAGTGCTTTAACCAATGAGCCGATCGGACGTTCGTATAGCATAATAGCCACACACAAAAATATGGTGAGGTAGCGATGTCCACACGTTTTATCAGTAAACACTCATTCTTGAGATGGACACCAGTTTGCAGTCTGACACACAAATATTGTTCTGCGTAATGTTGTTACATACGGAAATATGTAATCATAAATTCGCCTGCATGAACTGAAATAAATTTATTTCAACTGTGAAGCACGTATTCGCAAACAGTAACTGCGTTATTTCGCATATGAGTCAGCTAGAACCGGCAGGAGAAGAAAACAGTGGTGAGAACAAGGAGAACATGGGAACAAATGGTAGAAGACAAAACCGAGGTAACCGGTGACTGACACATCTGAAGAAGCACCAACATGAAAGTCACTGGAAAGCTGCAAATGCGGGTTTATGCTTCATGGAAAGTAAGTGACAGAATTATTAGACAACTTACTTCTCAAGGCAAAATGATCCAATTTGAAACCAGGTCTCTTCATGCGCTTGTCTGAACAGCTGTCAGAAAAAAGGGCACATGACTCTGCTCTGAGTTTGCGAAGGAAAAAGCGGTGAGAAAGGATCTCTTCAACCCCACCTCATGAAGCTGAGACTTAATATCTGTAAGGTAAGTCTCTAACACTTCGCTCTTCAGTATGTTATGAGCTACCTTTGCCTTTCTATATTCCACGAGGAAGGAAAATGAATTTTATGAAGTTGCTAATGGCAATTTGAGTCAGTTAAAAATAATAGACGATCATAAAATGTTATGCTGAGTTCTGGGGAATCCCTTTTTAAAAAATTACAGTAAAAAATTAATGAATGTGAACATGCGTTGGTTTTTGAGATAAAATATTAGTTTTCAGATGACACATCTGCTTACTTTTTGTGAGTAGCTTAAGTTTATAGCAGTGGTTCATAAACCGTACGTCAACACACACCAGTGTATGGATAAGAACGAATTCTTCTATGTACCAAGTACAAACTCAGTATTAGTACAAGTATAAGAACTGTTGAGTCTCGAAATCACACAGCTTCCTTAAAATGAGTTACCGTTCACAGCAGGTTGAGAACCTCTGGCTTTAGAAGCTAAGTCAGATATTTTATTTAGATTATCATAATCATCATTCTGCTTTCTGCTCTCTCAGGAGCATGGAGTCGCCACTGTAACTGGTCCATTTGTAAGTAGCCTATACCAAAGTATTCATGGTGATCTTGCTCTGGTCGTTTCTGTAACAATTTAATTTACGTGATGAGATTGCCAGTCCCATGCACAAACTCATATTAGTCGCCTATTAGGACATGCATCAGGAAACAGTAACCCTATTATTGTTTTCTCAGAGAATCCTTGCACCATACCGGGTGGGGAAAGAGTGGGGGGGGGGGGGGGGGGGGGGGGGTAATTTTAGAATATTACAGGACAGGAAAGAATTTAGCAAGAATTCCTAAATACATTTAGTTTCATTAATTAAAAATTAATATTTCTCAGAGCGGGAAATCAGCGACGGCTGAAGCATACAGTTAGTCTGTACCTAAGTGAAGACTCCATTGGAAAAAAAAACCAGACACGTCACTTTAAAAAAAAAATAAAAACAGAGTTACTGAACGCAGCACACTTAGCATACTCCAAAGAAGGTGTAGGACCTAAATCTATATTTGAAAACATATTCCTGTCCAAGAAAATGACGCATAAAAACAAGCCATCCTTCGTTGTGTCATAGCGTTTCAAATTGTAAGAGTCAGTTTTCTCGGACTTAATTTTTTTTTTGGGACATGTTCTGGTTTTTTCCAATGGAGTCATCAAATGTATTGCTTTATTCGACACAAACATTTCTTTGTCATTTCACGCGCCATATAAAGCATGGGAGGTCATTAGTGTATGTTGCTCATGGTAGACAACCTGTGCTCTTGTAGCGATACTTAGTGTAGAAATTAGTTTCACGTGACGAGGTTTGCCAGATCCTTGCACAAACTGACATTAATCGTCTCTTACGTGCAATTATGGTTTTTTTTCCATCCGAGTGCATCCCCCACCCCCGGAAACCACAGGGGTATTATGCAGAATTGCTGTACTAGAATAAACGTATTCACTCAAGCAGTGCCGGCTCTAAAGCTGTTTGGCTGTTGGGAATATCTTTAAAAAATTGTGTAGTTACTCATGTGCCAACGTGTCCGCGAGCATATACCAAAGAAAGTGTTTCAGGTGACTGTATCGCGCACACAGACGCAGTACAGATTACTCATGATGAAGGGTAAAGTAACAAAACCACAATTGCCATACGTTGACAAGTTGAAAAATTACATTAGTTGTTGAAGTCTAGCACAGATTGTATTAGTTCGTTCCCTACCGATAGCAATGACGAAGCATTACGCTGCTCTCCATTTATCGTGACACACGCTTCATATACAGAAACATCTTTCTGATTCATACATTGTAAGGAAGTTGTTCGTTTCGCTGAAAGCGATAGTAACAATACTTAGTATCAAGAATAAATAACTAGCTACCTTGGGGACAAATACAAAAGTACAAGTCTTTTGCGCATGAGCATTTAAGCGTATTTTCAAGCGTTCTGACGTCTATATTTTCGAAACATAAAATACACTCAAACAATTCTATCGCAATCTTGGGGATGGTTATCAGTAATCCCCCGAGTTCAGAAAGGATTTGACGATGAAGTGCGAGAATTACGGAAGTGGGAATTGGAGTGAGTAGCAACGAGGAACTGGACTGGAGAGAGAGAGAGAGAGAGAGAGAGAGAGAGAGAGAGAGAGAGAGAGAGAGAGAGAGAGAGAGAGAGAGAGAGAGAGAGAGAGCGTGATGACAGTTAAACGTAGAATCACAGTAGTTATAATATATTTTCAGAGACTAGTTTTATGTCACTATTAAAACATGAAAACTGTACTGTTGTGGTTTTTAAAGTTCGGGTGGGGATAAACCCTACATTCCCCTAGGAACGAACCACCACTACCTTTACGTTTGCAATGTTCAGTAACAGCAAAAGAGAGACAGTTTCTGAAATGTACGAGTTATGTATTCTCTAGAGGCTTACTTATATAATGCAGCGGTTTTTCTTCATCATCATCATTATTTTCCATAACGTTCCATATGGATCATAAAGCCACCACAACAACTCTCTCCCATACAGGCAGCCTGCGTCAAACCCCTCCTTCTCCTGTAGCGTTGGTTTCTGTAGCAATTTTATTTCCTACATGATTAGGGTTGCTAGTCCCATGTACAACCTGATGTTCGACGCCACTTCTTGCGTGCCTGAGGGACCACTTGTCTTATTCTGTCTTTGTCTCCATGAATACCCCAGGGACTACACGGGGCAGGGACGGTGATTGGCAGCGGTTAAATAAACGCGTAGATTGTGTTCTATCAGCGGCTTAAGAATGTCTCAACGTAATGAGAGATATTTCTTGACTTCATTTTTGATCGAGCCTATTTCATTTTCCCCGCTCTGTCTCATCTTTGTCATATTCTGCCCTTTTCGTGTTTTAATTTAAGTCCTGCCCAAGTAGACTTGATTGTTTGTCAAAGACTGGAAAACATTTTGTTAATCAATTCCGGTAATTTCATCTCATACCTTTCAGCAAGGTATTTCTGTGCTATAATATCTCTGTAGACATACACTTTTTGCTGGACTGGAAAACAACATAATGATCTCTTCTCCAGTAGTGTTGCTTGACATTCTACGAGCACGTTAAGCTGTAGGAAACAATGCGGAAGTCACAACGTTCCGGAAAATCTATAGACAAAGCTTGGATAAATATTCTTCTTCATCAAGTACCATGCGTAGTGGCGTAGGAGATCATGTCTGCCCACAACTTCCTGTCTCCAGTACAATTTATCAATTCTGCTGTTGACTTCTTTCCATGCCACGATGTCAGACTGTCCAGTATTTGGTCTCTATGTCTTCCCCTATCTCTTTTTCTTTCAATCTTACCTGTTGTTATGACACATTCCAGCTTTCCTCTTCTCATAACATGCCCAAAAAAGTGGATTGCTTCTTTTTAACTTGTGAAATAAGTTTTCTTTTCGCATTGGTATTTTTCAGGACATCCTCATTACTCTTTTTGGCCGTCTTGGTATTTTTAACATTCTTCTGTAAAACCACATCTCTGTTGCCTCTTGTCGTGATTTAGTCTGTCTCACAACACGGTTTTCTGTATACTTAGGAGTAAATCTGACCATACCGTACGCCATATGTTGAGAACTCTCTGATACAATAGCCAGTGAAAACGCTCCCTTCTTGGTGTGTATAATGAAACGTACTAGGCTTTAACATGGAGGTCCATTGTGTGCAACATATAGTACGAAGCTATTTAATTTCATAAAGAATAAAGAGGTATCACCGGAAAGGATTATATAATTCAACAACGGGAATGTTACGCTAGAGGTAGGTGTAAAAACGTTCCCGAATAGTATTTTAGTAAGATAGAAATATCGAGGGAAAGGGCTTCGTTACATCAGGTTAGTCCCAATTTAGCTAGTTAAAGCATGCATATATTAACATGCATTTTTCAAACTAACCAATTAGTAAATATATCAATACAGAATAATTCATAGAATAATTCAAGCTTTAAATGACCAAAATCGCCCCATAAATAAGAAAGATAATGAATATTAAACATTTTGCTAATTGAACAGAAGGCAAAATTATGCCTTATTTTGAGAATTTTAACACCCTTTTTGCCCCATGCCATCCGATGCGGCGGATGTGCTAGTATATAAGACCTTGCCCTTGGCTAAATTGATGCCATAAAATTTAAAAATACAGCTGAACAGAAGAAAGCGGTAAAAGTGTAAACGTCTTGTACCTTTGCTAACCGCATCTGCCTGGCAGAACTAGATGCCCATTAACAGCCTGTTACAGCTTGTGTGTATTGCCTGAGGGTAAGAATAAATATATATACATGTATATAATTATGTAATTTTCCTGTGATTAATCCACTTTTGCGTTAGCAAGTTTGTAGCATGTGTAAAACTCTTGGAGACGAAAGCCAGCCTTGTAAAATGTGTAGAATAATTGAGAAATGATGGCAAAGTACGTCTGTAAGTTTGACAAAGTGTTTGAAGGAGTATTTCTTAAAGGAACGACACACTTACCAGGAACATAAGGAAGGATGACAGGAATTGTTTTAAGGAGAATCGCGAAAGGGAGCAAATAGACTTTCAGGACATCCATTTTCATCACACCTGGAGGTTTATACAGCTGGATTCTACCTTTGATGTCAATACACCCTGATTCTTTACAGAAAAGGGGGTATTTCTTGTAAAACCAGTCTCTTATCTAGCACTATCCTGGTATCATATGATACATCTTTTGGTCCAGGATAACTTTAGATTACAATAACATCAACACGCCCTTTCGTGACACCTCTAGTGCCTTCCCTATTTGTTTACTAATTGTCCATGACTCACTCCCATATATTAGAACTGTTTCTATATAACAATGAAGAACTCTGTTTCTTACTTCCAATGACAAAGAATTGTTGCATAAAATACTCTTCATTTTATAGAATGCTGCTTTTGCCTGAGCTATTCTGCTCTTCACGTCTGAGATGCCTCTTCCATCCGTTGTTATTAATGTGCACAGGCATTTGAATGTATTGAGTTGTTTTAAAACGGTTCCATTTACTTTGATAGTGCATTCTGGGGAAGCCCTTTTCTTTGAGAAGACCATTACTTCTGTCTTTTTGCTATTTAGGCTAAAGCCTTTATTTTCACTTTCTACTATTGTGTCAACCATTTCCTGCAGTTCCTTTTCACTTTTTGCTATTAAGACTGTATCATCGGCGTATCTCAAGCTGTTTATA
This sequence comes from Oreohelix idahoensis, assembly GCA_024509875.1. NCBI lineage: Eukaryota > Metazoa > Mollusca > Gastropoda > Stylommatophora > Oreohelicidae > Oreohelix > Oreohelix idahoensis. The sequence continues at coordinate 121,632 of JAMPIV010018270.1, read as the reverse complement.
TTATGACCGCCGAATGATATTCCTGGCATGTCCTCTAGTGAGCTAAAGGAAGAAGATCTGATGGAGGAGTCCGTGTGCAATGAAGATAGTCCTTAAAACCAAAAACTAAACCAAACGTCTAGAGATCTCATTATATTTTCACTGTACATATTGAACAGATCCGGTGACAGCACACATCCCTGCCTGACACCCTTTTTTACTCGCTGAAATGTTCCTATTTGGCTGCTAATTCTTACAGCTGCTGTTTGTTGCCAGTACAAGTTCTTTATTATCCTCAAGTCTTTACCATCTAACATTTTGATAATGTCCTCACGTTTCACTTTGTCAAATGCCTTAGTGTAATCTGTAAATCACAAGCACAGAACTGTCTTCACCTCTATGGCTCTTTCTATTTTCTAATAAACATAAATAGATAAATAGACACACAAAACATATGTCAAGAAAAGTCAACAAAATTGGTAAACCTGTCTGCATTAGCGTAATCAACGGGGGTCCCTGAGAAAAGAATGGGCTTCCTGCTCCCTCAAGGATGTCGTAAAGGGAGACTAATATGAGGTTGTGCGTGGTGCTGGCAGACTCAGCATAGAAATACATTGCAGCAGAGACCATCGCTGTAAGTGTTTGCGCTGTGTTGCAGACTTCCTCAAGGGACCATCGCTGTAAGTGTTTGCGCGTGTGTTGCAGACTTCCTCAAGGGACCATCGCTGTACGTGTTTGCGCGTGTGTTGCAGACTTCCTCAAGGGACCATCGCTGTACGTGTTTGCGCGTGTGTTGCAGACTTCTTCAAGGGACCATCGCTGTACGTGTTTGCGCGTGTGTTGCAGACTTCCTCAAGGGACCATCGCTATAAGTGTTTGCGCTGTGTTGCAGACTTCCTCAAGGCACCATCGCTGTAAGTGTTTGCGCTGTGTTGCAGACTTCCTCAAGGGACCATCTGCAATGGTGGCTTCGTACTCTATAAGAAGTAAAAAGTAAAGATAAAGTGATGTAGTGTGTGGGCATTTTGAGATATTGAATAATTGCTACAACAAATAAGATCTCAGAATGTTTAGCCTATAATCGGACAATATAGTGATCAGTTATGCGAATGTTAAAGGCAGTATGCAACGAGATATCAAATTAAAAGGAGAAACACTGTCAGCGCCAATATTGATGTTCTGAAATGATCATTTCTTTAAAGTGAATATTATGTGTACCCAACTTTATTGTTGACAGTTTGAACCTATATCCCGTGTTAGCAGAGATTATACAGTTTCTTACTTACTTAGTTGTTCCTCTTCTATCGTGAGGTGTAGAGGTTTGGAAGAGAGAGCGGCATACTATCATGTCGGCTGTCTTCCTCCTGGCCTAGTTCCGTTCTAGTCCTCGGTCCTTCAGAGACTGTCTAATGTTACCCTCCCAGCGGACTCTGGATCGTCATGGAGGTTTCACAAGATATAAATATCTTTAAACAGCTTAAATTGTATACAAGAAAATAAAATAAAAGTTTCATCGTCTTTTAAACTTATTTCTCAAATTCAGATAATACTCACATGTTCTGGATTTTGCCAAAACACGTAACTTCTATCTGTGTGGGTGAGTGCGTGTCTGTGTGTATGTATGCGCATGTGCGTATATTAATTTTTCTATTTCAAAGTTCGTATTTACCGTCTTTGTATAACTGTTTGGCTTGTCTATACCACCTGTCTCTCACGTCATCACACCACACCTGTTGCAGAAGTATTCTGACGTTGACGATCTCTAATTATAATTGTGAGCTTTTCACACACACACACGTGTGCCATAATTGGCGTTCAGGCAAGCGTGTAGTGCTCAAAGAATCGCATAAATATAAGTCTAATTAACACTGAAGCACATCATACGAGAGCGTAATGTTTTTTTTAGGAGTGCTGACACAGGTGTGGGACGCATCGGTGAGCAAAACACATAAATTGTACCTCAATCAGTTTTAAAACCACGCATTTAATATGTCAACGAATACTCAAACATGACGATAATAATGCATTCAATAATATTCGGTGCATAAGGATCATTCTTTTCAGAGGGCATTCATAAAGTATAATGCGCAAGCGAATATTAAAACACGAGTGTAATGTGTGGATAAGCTCTAAAAAACGAGAGTAATGTACTAAAGCACGAATGTAATCAAATACCATAATTCCCGCGGTAATTACGCCGTTCAGTCGGTCAGTTACATCATTCTTCTTCTTTGATCCATAACCGTCAACCGTCAAAGCAGTCAGCGGCCATCACGCCTGGTAGCGTCCTGTAGGGCAGCAACAAATTGATTCCACCTTGCTCGGTCGGCGGCCATCCTTCGTACAGTGCCCCAACTCTGGTTCATTCTTTGCATCTCGGCTTCCACAGTTCTTCGCCAAGTTGTTTTTGGTCGGCCTCTCTTTCGCTTTCCCTCGGGGGTCCATAGCATAGCTGTTCTTATGATGGTATCAGGGTCCCTTCTGAGGATGTGGCAAACCCAACTCCAGCGTCTGCCAGCTATGATGGTGTGCATGTCCTCCTGGTTACTCCGAATAAGAAGTTCTTGGTTGCTGATGGTGGTTGGCTAAAAGATTCGGAGAATTTTCCTTGGGCAGATTGTGTGGAAGGAGTACAGTTTCGACATTTCCTTCTCTGTTACTCTCTAACATTCCGCACCATAGAGAAGCACAGAAAGTACACAGTTCTCATACAGTCTTAATTTGGTGTTTGTGCTGTACTGGGAAGACTTCCAAATGTTGTTGAGAATAGCAAAGGCTGTTCTCGCTTTATTCATTCTGTTGTTAATGTCCTTGCTTGTTCCGCCGTCAGGTGTTACTATGCATCCTAGGTAAGTAAATGTGTCTGTCTGTTCTAACTTCTGGTTCCTTACTGTTATTGGCTCAGGATTGCCCACACTTAGTGTCATGACCTCGGTCTTCTTCAGATCGATGTTCAGGCCAACCTGCTGGCTATACTTATTCAGTCTATCGGTTTGGTCTTGAATGAGTTGATGTGAATGCGCAAGTAGTGCAATGTCATCTGCATATTCCAGGTCTTCCAGTATAGAAAATGTTGTCCATCTAATTCCTCTTGAACTGCTCTCTGTTGTCTGGCGCATCACCCAATCTATGGCTGTCAAAAATAATGTTGTTGATAAGGGGCATCCCTGTCGTACTCCTGTTTTCACTTCGAAAGTTACATTACTCAATCCAACACTGCACGTAAAGTTAGAATACAGACTTGTTATGATGTAAAAAATGCGGCTGGGAATTCCATAATTTTTCATAGCCCTCAAAGCCTTACTCTGTGGTTCTAATTTACCCAGAGCTGTGGTGATTTCTTCACTATGTGGAATGTCTGTATTTACGTCTGTCACTTTCAGCCTCAGGAACATTCAGCTGAGTCTCTGGTGGTTCCTTATTCAGTGTTTCTCTGAAGTGCTCTGCCCATCTTGTGTCCTGCCTCTGTGCTGTGATGAGATTTCCTTGCTTGTCTCTTACTAACGTTATGTTGTTTGCACCTCGTTTTCCACTGATAGTTTTAGTTATTTTATAAACTGTGCTTTGTTCATTTCTCAGTGCTCCCTCTTCTGCCTGTCTTGCAAGGTCATCCAGAAATGTCTTTTGTTAGCACGGGTTTGACGTTTTACTTCCTTGTCCAGCTGACTGTACTGTTCACTATATATTGCCTTTAACCTGGGAGACTTAGCTTCTGTTTTCTTTCTTTTCATTTCCTTTCTCTTTGCTATGGTGTTTAGCGTTTCTTGTGTTATCCAGTCTTGGCTCTTTCTTTCCTGGAATCCCATGCATAAATTGCTGCTTTCCTTGTATATTGTTGAGATGGTGTTGAATTTCTGGTTGACATCATCGGTCTCTGTTCTTTCCTGGCTTTTGGTAATCTGATATCGTCTCTTTACGTCGACGCTTTTCTGGTGAGGGGGTCCTAAGTTTCGGGATGTTATATCTTTTCTTTTTGACTGCAACTGGTCGAGCAGCTCTGAGTTTCACCTTCAGTCTTGCTACTACTAGATGATGATCACTTCCCACATCCGCACCTCTTCTTACTTTCACGTCTTGTAGTGCATGTCTCCATCTGCCATTGATCATTATGTGATCTATCTGGTTTCTGTCTCGTCCGTTTGGTGATTCCCATGTTAACTTGTGCACTTCTTTATGTGGAAAAAGTGTTCCTCCAATGACCAGGTTGTTAATACTGCAGAAGCTTATATAAATAAATATAAGTCTAATTAACTCTGAAGCACATCATACGAGAGCGTAATGATTTTTTACGAGTGCTGACACCGGTGTGGGACGCATCGGTGAGCAAAACACATAAATGGTACCTCAGTCAGTTTTAAAACCACGCATTTAATATATCAACGAATACTCAAACATGACGATAATAATGCATTCAATAATATTCGGTGCATAAGGATCATTCTTTTCAGAGGGCAACCATAAAGTATAATGCGCAAGCGAATATTAAAACACGAGTGTAATGTGTGGATAAGCTCTAAAAAACGAGAGTAATGTACTAAAGCACGAATGTAATCCAATACCATAATTCCCGCCGTACGTACGTCGGTCGGTCGGTCACATCATGCACACCGTCATTTGCGCACTTTTCTATTTTCGAGACTGTACATTAACTTTCAACCACAGCTAAGGGGTGCAACTGTGGTTGAAAGTTAGACAATGATTGTATTGTTTCCCTTATATGTTCTCTACCGAAAATAGACAAGTGCGCAAATGACGGATTGAATGAACAGTTTGATTATGGAAAGTCAAGATTTTAAAAGATGCACGAACAATTACGAGACAAGTTGTCATAAAAGAAATGTTAGTTATTCAGTCAATTTCCGGTCCATTAGATCATTATCACTGCTCCACATGTCATTTAGGAAGATTACTCCATGTCTTCATTTTTAATACATCCATATAATTTTCACTACAAATATATAATGACGGTCGCCTGCAATGAAATGACCACAGTGGTAATCGTACCGTCTGTAATACATGTGACAAAAACAACACACTATAATTAAAAACCTGTCAATTTTGACGGGTTATTTCTAGTGTATTATTAAGTACTCAGCAAACAACTATAATGTGTCGATAAGCACTAAAACACGAATGCAATGTATTATTAACCACTACAAAACGAATGTAATGTGTTTATAAGCACTAAAACACGAAAGTAAGGAATAATTAAGCACTAAATAAACGATCCGTCAAGGCCTAAAATCCCACCCGCTGCAGACCCAAATAGAACAGTCCCAACTAAGATGGTTTGGCCATGTCTGCAGAATGGGAGAAGATCGGCTACCACGACAAGCATGGGAAACAAAGAGCCAGGGATCCAGACCTCCAGGACGACCCAGAGTCCGCTGGGAGGACAACATTAGACAATCTTTGAAGGACCGAGGACTAGAATGGAACCAGACCAGGAAGAAGACAGCTGATAGAATGGTCTGGCGCTCTCTCTTCCAAACCTCTACACCTCACGGTAGAAGGGGAACGACTAAGTAAGTAAGTAATAAACGACAGTAATGTGTCGATAAGCGCCACAACACAAGTGTAATGCAATATGAAAAACTAAAATAAAAGAAAAAAACCCAGTATAATGTGTCATTAAACACTAAAACTCGAGTGTAATGTATTAAGCACTAAACAAACGAGTGTAATGTATTGTTAAGCACTAAACAACGAGTGTAATGTATTGTTAAGCACTAAAAAACGAGAGTAATGTATTGTTAAGCACTAAACAAACGAGTGTAATGTATTGTTAAGCACTAAACAAACGAGTGTAATGTATTGTTAAGCACTAAACAGACGAGTGTAATGTATTGATAAGCACTAAAGAGACGAGTGTAATGTATTGTTAAGCACTAAACAAACGAGTGTAATTTATTGTTAAGCCCTAAACAAACGAGTGTAATGTATTGTTAAGCACTAATAACGAGTGAAATGTTTGTTAAGCACTAAACAAACGAGTGTAATGTATTGTTAAGCACTAAGCAAACGACTGTAATGTATTGTTAAGCACTAAACAAACGAGTGTAATGTATTGTTAAGCACTAAACAAACGAGTGTAATGTATTGTTAAGCACTAAACAGACGAGTGTAATGTATTGATAAGCACTAAAGAGACGAGTGTAATGTATTGTTAAGCACTAAACAAACGAATGTAATGTATTGTTAAGCACTAAACAAACGGACGTAATGTATTATTAAGCACTAAAATACGAGTGTAATGTGTTGGTAAGCACTAAACAAAAAACAAACAAGCGTGCAATCCCAACTAACATAATTACTGATGTATGTTACGTCGGTCGGTCTCACTCAAAATAGTAACTCGCGCCAGAAAAAAAAAAGTGCGCAACGCACGGTGTGTAACTTGCGCGGCGTGGGTGTTATTGTAGCAAGTTTAATTTGCTGTGGAGGTTAGGATGTTATACCTAAAAGGAAAGAAATCTGTGTCTGTGTTAACCGTGTGAGGTCAAGCACATGTAGGCCCCTGACTCTAATAGATGATAATGATGTATTTGCAGGGAACCTAACGCTACCTCCCTACGGTCACTATTTTGGCTCTAGTGTCTGGTGTATGATGTACCTAATGTCTAGGGGAGAAATGAAAATGATGGTACCTAAACACAAAGCACTTTAACTCACTATAAGGAAATGAAGAAAACAGTGGTTAAGGTTTTTCTTTAAAATTGAATATTTTCTTTTTACAATTTAATCTGCCTGTCCCGCCATCTCTTTTGGACAGGTCTTTGAAAATGAGGAAAAGATAGTTTACATAAAAAGGATTAACTAAAATGGGTGGACTCTTTGTCCAATAAGTATAAAGTCACTCTATCTCTCCTGTTGGTGTATTCACAGATTACAACTTTATTATCTAATAGTGTTTGTCACTTGTTAGGAGGGGCTGTAGTTTCATCACGCCCCATAAAATCCTGGGTATGATTGGAAATACCAAAGTTTATTGTAACTGAAGTGTCAGATATACCCAGATGCTAACACATCACCTGGGATTCTTTGTAGAAGGATAATTCAGTATGTAGTTGCAGAAAATATAGATATATCAGCACACACAAGCTCCTCCAGCTATCTGCTGACAGCATAAACGTTTTACCGGAGACTTGTTGGCGTTACACTCACTCATCAGGTTTCCTGTCACCGGCTGGTAACAGGAAATAAAACCTCTGCAATAAAAAGACACCCTGGCCTTTTTATATCTGATCACACTTTATTATTATTATTTACATACGGTGGTATGGGGTCAGCCTCGCGTGCATACAGGTGCACTCGCCCCTAATTTTATATGACTCACATCTTGCTGTGACCACAACTCAGGTCTCTATGGCAGATACGCCACTGTACTTTTACATAGTTTTCCTCAATACAATAACGTGGAGTAACCACATTTCCTTTTGTACGATTTGCTCTCTTTTTTTAAATTATAAACGCTCCAGGCATGTTGAACAGTGTTCATGGAACACGGAGGCTTACTAACATATTCTAATACAATAATATTAAAACAAAATCATGACAATATACAACAGTTAGATACAGTTCAATGTAAGGACTCAACAATGTCTGCTCCCTGCATGTCCTTCACTTTTCCCAATAGCAGTATGTAACTTTGGCAGTTGTAATAAACATATTAATACATAAAGCATTCTTACCACAATTTCACAGAAATATATAACAAATAACGCTGACTTGCAAAGAATGGCCTCAGTTTTTCTCTGCCCTGCCCAGACTGCGAATTAATTCTTTATTTTATAAATTAACACAGCTGATCTCAGCGTATTTGATAGAAAAAGTTTTTGTCAACTGGCGATGAGCATTGAAAGCTTTTTGCTAATATCTATTAGTACTGGCCAATGGAAAACTTGCGACTACTAGAATTAAATGTAGTTTTTGAAAAACAAAAACAAATTTTCAAACAAACTCTGTGTCTGGTAGTCGATTGGTCAGTCTGCGTTAGTTATGCCCAATAGAAAAAGATGTTTCGTTTTTATAGCACGTTTCACTAGCTTTGCCCAACTTCAGAATGCTATATCTCAGCGAATATATAACGCATATATATGAAATTTTGTGTGTGAATTTGAAATGGTATAGACCCTATGAATTAAATTTTTCATTAAAATGCGGCCATTGGTTTCAATTTTCGTTTCTTTGCGATATAGTATCAAAATCCTACTTGCCAACACACATCACACGCACACATATTGAAATGTCTACAGTAAATTATACGACCTCATTTGCACATTTTTGGTTTATCAAGCAATTGGCATGATTTTTGAGTGAAATTGCGTGAAATCGCACTTCTTGAACATAAAACAGTTTATATCCGGTGCAACGCACACATTGTCAATCAGAGGTGTGTCTACAAAAATTATTGTGTGGTTAAGAAGGAAAAATGAGTCTGCGAGTACATTTTATGACATTACAGCAAATCACAAATAGGATTTTTAAGTATTTCTGCAATGAAGCTACTCGAGGAAAACTATATCATTCTATTTCAAATCCACAAAAGTGGACTATTCACGCCTTGGGGATAAGCAAACGATCATTGCACCGCTGGATAGCGACATCTGAAATGTCTAATTCCAGTGTTTTACACACGAAAATTAGGCCAAGAGTGGTGGATAATTTTGACAGAGAATTGATCCGCAGAGAAATTTGCAATATGTTTCACAATAATGAGGCAGTGACTTTAAGGAAATTGAAAATTTGGTTAAGAAAGAATAATGACATTGATATTTCCAAATCTACGCTATGGAGGACTATTAGGAGTTTGGGATTCACTTTTAGAAAATGTTGGTGGTAGAAACCTTATTTGTGAGAAGCCTCATATAGTTGCAATGAGAAGCAAATATTTACGCGAGGTCAGAGAAATGAGAAGAGATTGTTATGATTTTGTGTATTTAGATGAAACTTGGATCAATGCGCACCACAGTAATGAACGAGAATGGCAATCATCTGATGGAACAACTAAGAGACTAGTACCAAGCAGCAAAGGACAGCGCCTAATAATTGCACATCCAGGAAGCAGCCATCATGGGCTTCTAAATAATACTGAACTCATATTTGTTTCAAAATCCACAGATAATAGGGATTACCATGCAGAGATGAATGGCAAGATATTTCAAGATTGGATTGTGAATCATGTACTTCCTTCCTTGGATAGACCGTGGTGTTTGATAATGGACAATGCCTCATATCACAACGTTGTGGCACCAGAAGATAAAGTTTCTAATTCACCAAGTATTAAAGATGTAATAAAGATTTGGCTGACCATAAACAACATTCCATTCAACGAAATGTCCATGAACCAGAATTACTTGGAATTGTAAAAAAAGACACAGCATACAAAGATATTTCACATAGACAAGGCAATCCATGAACATGGTCACAGATGTTTAAGATTACCTCCTTACCATTCTCACTTAAACCCAATAGAATTAGTATGGGCTAAAATTAAGGAACAGATAGCAACAGAAAATAGAACGTTCAAATTAAAAGATGTTGAAATACTTATAAAAGCCGCCATCTCCAATATAGCCAGGGATTATTGGAAGAAAAGTGAGAACCATGTGTTACAAGAGGAAGAGGAATATTGGAAGAATGATGGTTTGTCCTTCATTCAGCCGAGATTGATTTTCAATTTCTCAGAGACATCTGATTATGATTCGGATGAAGTTTAATTTCTTTAAAGATGACCTTACCGTTATTTACAAGCACATTAGAGGAGCAACGTTCCATTATGATATTTATGAACCGCAAAGAGATGATACCCATTGAAATAATTAGATCAAGGAAGGTCCAGTTTGGTAGTGCATTAAATGTCAATGACAAACAATGTCACGAGTATTTCGCATGCAGATCATTTAAGAAATCATCTTCAACACGTATTCAATTGCAAACGTGATGGCCACATTATTGTAATAATAGTAGACACGCCTATGCCTAATCAATTCACATAATCTGTGCATGAAGTGGTAAAATGTCTTTTCTCGATACACAATAATTAGTATGCCGACAAAGATCAAAGGATTTCATCCGTTTATGGGAACTGGACAAGATGCACAGATATAAAGTATATATTTGTTGGGTCTAACCCAATATAACATCGTATGCAAAAAAATGGCATTAATACGTTAGACGGTTAATCAGATAATTACATTTGTTTGAGGGCAAAGCTAGTGAAACGTGCTATAGTTACATTTTTCCGATCTCTCCCCTTTCACTCCTATACCAACTAATAGAATTTGAATTACTACCATGCCTCTTTCTAAGCTGGCGTCCCCACTAACGTTATGAAAAAAACAAGCAGGAACAACCGTCTGTCTGGTCAAGCGTCCGTAGACATTTAGTATTTTCTTAATAACTTGGCTAATACTTGGACTACCATATTTTTAAAACACATTTTTGCTCAGGGGACTCTAAGCTATACTACCATATGATTTTTATGGTCAGTTTCATTATGGTTTAGATTGTCAATTTTGACACTGTGAATCGTCAAATATAAATTTTACACAAGTCGGCCATCTTCCCCCTCTCATCTCTCTCTAGCATTTTTATTCAAATAACTAACTTGTTTGAGTGACGTCAGAAATACATTACTCGGCGAGAATTTAAACTGGCTGTGTATATATCATTGGGCCAATCCCACAGCGTGTCAAGCGAAGCGGGGTTTTTATGCGGCGGGTGTTAGAATTGGCGTTAATTATTATTGTTGTCTCGTGTTACACTACCAAAAATGTAAGGATTACTACAATTAAAGGCGTTAAAGTTAAAGTATTACGTTAATTCAGACAGTAACTTGGCTGCACATTTCTGGAAGATCGTTAATTATAAGTCTTGCCGCAGTCTCTATCAGATCGGGCAAAATGTTAAAAATGTTTATTGTACGTCACAAGGAAAGCGAGTAGGTTTTTACGGTGGGATCGTTTCTAAGCATTACCATGGCACAAAATTCAGCGCGATGCTCGCGTGTGAGATGCTTATAGTCAGACACATACGGGCGGGGTTAGTTATTATCATAGGACTAAAATCTTACTGAAATGAGCGATTATCTCGCAGATTTTACTACAGTTATATAAAATAAATACGTTGTTTTTTTGTTTTTTTTTTTAATGATTCTTTCACGAAATTAGTAGCGCTCGACAAAGAAAACCACTTATTATCAGGGAACACTCTTTGAAAACAATCCACGCACTTTCACACGAAATGATGTCATCAAATAACTTTTAAATTGAATCTAAAATAACGTAATTCACGCCGTGTGTACGATGGTCACAGCTGAGGAATGCAACCGTGTTGAAAAATTTTATTGTTTCCTCTATTATATTCTCTCCCGAAAATAGTTACGATCAACAAAGAAAAACATTCAAATGACGGTGTTCATGAACAGTTTGATTACACTGTACAATGGAAAGAAACCAAAAACACTCTAAGAATGTACTTCTATCTGCTCATCTGGAAACGGAAACAGCGCACTATAGTTAAAAACCCGTCAAGTTTGACGGGTTATTGCTTGTACAGTAATAAACACTAAACCTCAAGTTTTATATAATCAACAAAACTAGAAATCACATGTAATACATTGATGTTAGGCATCAGTATAATGAACACACTCATGAGCACCAAACAACAGTGTAATATTGTCAAGCTCTTAAACTTGAGCGTAAAATGTTTCTCAGTGGTAAACGTGAGTGTAAATTGCTAGTAAACAACAAAAACGCAAACGTTGTGTTAGTAAGCAATAAAACAAGAGAGTAATGTGTTAGAAAGGAAAACAAACCACAAAAACGAAGTGTTATTATGCAACGAAACACGAGAGTAATAGGTTAATAATCAACAAAACACGAGAGTAATGTGTTAATAATCAACAAAATACGAGATTAATGTGTTTAATAATCAACAAAACACGAGAGTAATGTGTTAATAATCAACAAAACACGAGAGTAATATGTTAATAATCAACAAATCACGAGATTAATGTGTTCATAATCAATAAAGAACACGAGAGTAAAGTATGCACATCACTTTCCTTTCTTCTCTTTATGAAGCATGAGCCATCACTGTAGCTAGTCCCTGTGGCAGGGTCAATTAATATGTGAGCGTGTCAATGAGTATGGCTTGCGGTCTATGATGCCGGGCTATGCGAGGCTAATAACTGTTCAACGTAGAAAGTGGCATCAAAAAGGGCCAACATCATAAAATAGATCTGAAGTCCTCTTTAACACGTACGAGACATTTTAATCACATACCCATCGATGCATTAATAATTCAGTATTGGCATGAAATATATTATTCCCAATAACACCTTAGTAATCTGTACACTTGTGATTGCCTGACAAGGCATATACACTTCTGTATTGGTTCCAAGCAAGAACACTTTTAAACACAGCTGGTCCCCAGAAAGGACATGTGAACAATGTTCTAGTTGCTAAGTCAAACAAAACGACGTCATATGCGAAACTACGCAATGGCGACTATAAAAATGGTGCCATACTTGCGAGCACTACAATATTTTCTATTACCACTGACATGTGGCGTGCAAAAGGCATACACCACATTCCCCTTGCAAGAATCCTGCTCCAAGCAATAACATACTTTTGCTGCTGTGGCTTCTATAGCAGTTTGTTTTACATGATGACGCAGCATCATGCTCAACCTCCACGTAAACGCCTTGTACGACATGCCTGAGGGAACAGTAGTCATATTCTTTCTTTGCCCCATCAGAGACGACCCCCCCCCCCCCCCCCGAGAACGACAGATAGGTGACTCAAAGATAATATATTTTTCATGGAAAGGGATATTTTAGAGTCTGTCGAGCAGACCAACACATGTAAATAAAGTTTTTATGTAAATTTTATTTACTATAAAGAAACTCTACAACAGCAATATTTTGAATATCAATCAAATACAAATAAACATAGGTTAATGAATTAATAAAGAAATAGACTCATAGGTGGAATCCTCCCTCCATCTGTTGAGACAAGATACCGTTAGAAGAAAGTTATTAACCCCCAAAGAGTCAAAGATTTGTACGCTATGGTCTAGGATTTCCCTCTACAGTAAAGAACAGAGTTTATACGTTAATCTATTCTGAAAGGGACAGTATTAGCAAACTTTCTAAAAGAAAGAAATAATAGGAGTACATGGATTCTACAAGATATATATATATAGGAATTAGTCATTCATCCTTCCTTTCTTCTCAGGCAACCGTGGCCACGTGCATTCGTTCTTACCTAATACTTGGTTTGCACCTTCTGGAACAATCTTTAGGACACACGCACACAGCAAATCCAGTGTTATTTTGGCAAAGAAAACCCCAGCTCCTCAAAGACAGATTAAATCCACTTCTCCGGGGAACGTTCACTTTGTTACTTTTATTTAAGATTACTGTTTATGTCACATTAATTAGACCAGGTAAGAAAGTTAACAGTGCGCACGGTGTCAATAGCTTGAGATTTCCAGTACATAGGAATGTCAGGTCAGTAACTTCTCTCAGTATAAAAATTCCTGTTCACACCATGAATGGTCAAACGTCGGTAAATGTTAATGTTTGTTAGGTCGCCACAATGGGTTGAATGTAAATGAAATTGGGAAAAAGAAATCTGGAACTATAGGCCCAGTTACAAAGTCACTCTTAATGTTCTTTGTCTTTGGGTTGGTACTCTGTCTCTTTCTGGGTGTACACACGAAGCCAGACAGGTTCACCTTTGAAGACCCAGATACTAAGTAAAAATGTTCTTTTGTATGGTTATTCTCAGATTCATATGGAAGCCGCTTGTAGATTTTGGGTTTGACCCAATACTGTGTAAAGGAGGAAAAAAATACAAATACTTAACCATAATATAGTATTCTCAATCCTATCCTTAACCCGCGTAAAATATAATATATTCATACACTCAGTTATTTAACTATGAATAGAACTACACGTGTCTCTCATATTGAATTGTTTAATAAAAGTCTCCGTAAAATAAGCGCTAGTCATTTATATTTTTAATCATCATGAATTAGAAATAAATATATATTTCGTCAGTACTCATAATGAATAGTGCATTTACTAGACGATTAACAATGGTAATATGAAGGAGCCGCAGCGTAGTGGTTAAAACTCTTACTGGTTAAGATCAGTTAGTTAGATTTACGCTACAGCCGGAACAATTTAGCTATAGATGACATTAAATCGCAGAGTCCTAGAAAAATCACAAACAGCCAATAAAAGCTGGGGTTGATTGCCACTTTGTGAATACAAAATTAAAGTAACTCTTACTGGTTAAATAAAAACGCTGAGCGGAACAATTAGCTATAATTAAAATCACGCTACACTTTGCAAAAATCTTAGTGAAATAAAAATACGGACTTAACAATTAATCACTCAACAGAAAAATCTTCTAGTGAATAAAATAATTACCACAAACACAGAAATAAACGATCTTCAATCGAAAAACTAAGTAATTCCACTGTTATAGGAGATCTTAGAATTCGAAGCTAGATGTTCTCTGAAATTCTGTCGGTACTGGATAAATTGAGTTTAAAGGCAGAGATATATATATATTAAATTTGCAGAACTTCGCTCACACTTGTTACTTTTAACGCCTTCGCTCAGATTTCGGGCTTTTCCTCGGTCGATCTGCGAATCAGAGGGAAAATTGACACTTTTACCGCCTGCAGACTCTAGCAATCGAGCGAAACCCGTCCTTTGATCTGGCGATTCTCACCGTGTTTAATTACCATCCAAACGAACGAATTCCGGGGGAGTAACTGTGATTATCTGCCCTTGGTTCCAATTTTCTACTCCTTCTACTCAAATTATTTCCCCTGATCACTGTCTAACGAAAAATACGTTACAACTACATTAGCTTATCTTCCCCTGAGCCAAAAATTACGACTCTTTTGAAATAGTCGCCCCTTTTCTACGCGTTCCGTCTCTCCCTGTTTGATCCTATTACGACGATTTCCAATCGCTGGCTTTATAATTACAGGTAACCGGCTCAACGTTAGCTAAATAGGTCTGGTGGTAAACATTCCTAAGGAAATAGAGAACAGAAAATACAATAGGTGTGCTAAATTAGAAAAAAAGACAGATCTCTGAGTGTAGGAGGGTTTTATGTTAACAAAACGTGTGTAGGTTGAACATTAATAATATGTCACAGTCGGAGTGGCTACAGGCATGAATTCTAAAGGAACCGGGTTCGCTCCCAATATAGGTAATATAAATGATGGACATTTTTTTTTCAGAACCAGTGTTTCCTAATGATGTCACACTCCCCCCCTCCTTCCCACGATCTCCTAGGTAGTGAGATCAGATGCCTAGAGTTCTCGAATAACAACGAATAAACAAACGGTCCCATGTGCAAATTACGCCCAATAAAAGTCCCTCGGCAGTTGGAAATCATAAAGAGTAGGCCATAGCGCCGCTGCCTTGCAAAAAAATTAAAAAATTAGGAAACCTACCCACCACAACAAAATTTATAGAATTTCTGATTCTTATAAACACACACGGGATTCTCGCCGGTGCTACGGAGTTCCTGCACTGTGCTGAGATCTTCCTTGTGTGAACTAAAACCAAGCAATAAATACTCAAAGGTGAGGTGTTAGTAAGCCAAAAAACAAAAAGGCAGTAATCTGTTAGTAAGCACTAAATACAAAAGCATCTTGTGTTAGTCTGCAATAAAAATAGAATAATAATATGTTATAAACTAGTAACAACACAAGAGTAATGAGCAAAAAAAAAAAAAAACAAGAGTAATGTGTTAGTTAGCAATACAAACACAAGAGAGACATGTAAATTGCGCAATCAAAAATACGAGACTGAAGCGTTAATAAGCCGTTAATAAAAAAAGAGTAATGTATTAGTCAATCAATACCCTTTAGCTCCCCAAGGAGCATAGGCCTTCAACAAACACATGCCAAGTCTTCCTGTCCCATGCCATCCGCTCAAGTTCTTTCCATGTTTTCCTCATCATTTTCACCTCTGTTTCCAGTTCTCTTCTCCACGTGTTTTTTGGTCTACCTCTGCCCTGTTCATTATTGATTATGATAAAGTCCTGTCAATATGTGTAACTGTTATACTTTTACAATGTTGGGATTTTACTTTGTTTTATTACATTGATTTTGTTTATTTTTATTTTATTTATTTTTAATAATATTGAAAATGCATGTGTAGGATAAATGAATTCAGTATGGGAGACGAGAGAAAGGATGGGCAGAATGTTAGACAGACCTGCGTGCCCAATTCTAAACCATTTGAAGATAAAGTTCGTACGTTCGTTCGTTCGTTCTATCTAATTCTGCTCTTGAGTTAGGAAGAGCAAAGAAAAACACGGAGTTCCTACTATAGCAGACTGTTCAAATTTTTAAGGAGTTCCGATTCTATACTACTCCAATGTGATCATACTCGAATTATTGTGTGATTTACCGTATAGATGTTTTGGATTAGTTTGTTTGGTAATTTTTTTTTCATTACGTTCATGTTTGCTTAAACAAATACTTTATTTTGATTATGATTGGGTAATGTCATTGTATGCTGTTATATAACCTTTATAATGTTTTATGCCTTTAATTTAATCCTTAAAGTAACATGTGGGAATGAAGGTGTATAGTATGCAAGATAAGTGAGTACGAACAAACGAACGAACGAACTTTATTTTCAAATAAATGTTACCTTTTCATTTACCCTAACTCAAGAGCAGAATCAGATAGAACGAACGAACGAACGTACGAACTTTATCTTCAAATGGTTTAGAATTGGGCTCGCAGGCCTGTCTAACATTCTGCCCATCCTTTCGTCTCCCATACTGAATTCATTTATCCTACACATGCATTTTCAATATTATTTAAAAAAAAAAAACAAACACAAAAATATGCAATTAATCAAAGTAAAATCCCAACATTGTAAAAGTATAACAGTTACACACATTTACAGGACTTTATCATAATCAATAATGAACAGGGCAGAATAATCCTTTAAAAATACACATCACATTAGAAAATGATTCGGGAACATAACTAAATTAGGGTGGCATATAATCTGCACTCATGATGTATTTGAAAAGTCTGCGATTGTATGAATATGGACTAAGCGTGCTTTTTAGGTCGTGTGGAAGATTGTTCCACAGATGAGCAGCAGAAAATGCTAAACTTTTCTTGAATAAGTCAAGCCTTGGCTTGGGCACGTGTAATATATTTAAGCGTTCGCTTGTCTTCCGTTGTATTTGAAAATAGGCCACAGGTACGTTGGAGCATTCTGTGATAGGATTTTGTGAATGAATTTTGCTTTGTTGAAGAGGAAGCGCTTTCTTAGAGGTAATATGTTAAGATGGTTATGTAGATCTACTAAGTGTGTTAGGTGTTTGTCAGAAAGTAGGCGCACTGCACGTGTTTTGTAATGAATGGAGTCTCTTTGTGTTGGACATGGAGCAGCCATCCCAGATTGTGGAGCAATAGTCTAGGCGTGTTTGTATTTGGGATATATAAAACATCTTCCTTGTCTTCTCATCTAGAAAATGTTTGATGTTAGCTAACTGGTAAACTTTCTGTGCCGTTTGTTTGGTCAGTGCTAGTACATGCGAATTCCAACTTAAATGTTGGTCACCTATGAGTCCTAGTGTTTTGTGTTCATTTACATTATCAATTAGTGAGGTGCCGATATAGAGCTGAAGTGTTGTTTTCTGTGAGTTTTGTAAT
The DNA here is from genome assembly GCA_024509875.1 of Oreohelix idahoensis. Lineage (NCBI taxonomy): Eukaryota > Metazoa > Mollusca > Gastropoda > Stylommatophora > Oreohelicidae > Oreohelix > Oreohelix idahoensis. The sequence goes on along the minus strand of JAMPIV010018270.1, from coordinate 103,935 downwards.
TTTTGCCTAGCTGATATTATCATACATTTTGTTTTAATGATATTTATTTGCATTCGATTTTTGTTGCTCCATTTGATAAGATTGTCTACATCATTTTGTAATAATACTTCTAGTGTGTTGCAACTTTTATCACTTGTGTAAATGGTACAGTCATCGGCTAATATGTCGCAGGATGAGTGCTTGATGTGTAGTGGCAGGTCATTTATGTATACGGCCAAAAGTAAGGGACCTAGAATTGAACCCTGAGGAACTCCATATTGATCATGGTTGGGCTTGACAAGGAATTATTGTAACACACTACGTGCTGTCTGTCGAAGAGGAATGATTTAAATAATGACACTAGTTTAAAGTTAACTTTCATTGTTTCTAATTTTCTTATTAAAATAACGTGGTCTATCATATCGAATGCTTTTCTAAAGTCTACAAAGATTGCTCCACATATGTTGTCGTTATTGATGTTGAGGTGCCAATTGTCTATCATCTTTGTTAAGGCTGTGTGGCGTGAATGCTGTTGTCTAAATCCTCACTGACTGTCAGTTAGCAAGTCATTGCTAACTAGGTACTGTAGTGCTGTTTTATGTATGTGTTTTTCTAGTGGTTTAGATAGCGATGATAAAAGAGAAATTGGTCTTTAGTTACCGAGATTACTAATATCTGATGAACCAGGTTTGAAAAGGGGATATACTTTAACGATTTTTAAGGCCGAAGGAAAATAACTCTTAGCGATACATTGATTATGTGTATATATAAGTTAGTGATTCACTAATAGCTGGTGCAGCATAACGCAGTATTCGATTGCTAATTCCATCAAGCCCTGATGAGCTATTATCTTTAAGGCTAAAAAGATAATAATGCACTTCATTAACTGTCATCAAGGGAATGTCGGGTGGAACTGAGTATGCTGAAAGTTTGTCAAAGTCACTAGAGGAAGGTGGTATTGGGGATTTCAGACTATCTATTTCTGCTTGAAAGTGATTTCTGAAGTCTGTGCAAGTAAATGAAGTGTTGGGAGTTAATGAGTCTGATGCATTACGTTTTTTCGCTTAAGAATTGATTGCCTTCCATATCTCCTTACAATTTGATTTGTTTTCAACCAGATTTCTAAATTGATTTTTCTTTTCTTTGCTAATTGAGTGGAAGGGCAGAATAAAGTTCGTTCGTTCTCTTTCCCTGTGGATTCCAGAAAAAGGACTTCCTTGTAACGCTATCAACAGGTTTCCTCAATGTGTGTCCTATCCATCGCCAGCGTCTGCTTCCCAACTCTTGTTCCACTGGCACTTGTCTGGTTCTTGTCATCAGTTCCACATTTGTGACTTTGTCATACTATTTATGTCCTTCTATTCTACGCAACCACCCGTTTATAAAAGCCTGTAGCTTTTTGGTTGTTGTTTTTGTTGTTCTCCATGTCTCAGAGCCATACAATAGGACTGGCTTGACATTTGAGTTGAAGATTCTTATTTTCGTGTTGGACTTGATTTCTCATGTTCTCCATATGTTTCCCAATACAATGAAAGCTCCTCTTGCTTTTTGTATTCTTATTTTGATATCACTGTCCCTCTACCTTTGTCCATATTACTGCCAAGATATGTGTACGATTCTACATTTTTTTAGTTGTGTTTCTTCAAGGTTAACCTTGTTATCATTTCTTGCATCCTCACAATCTTTGTCTTTTCCCTGTGTATTTTCAGACCCACATTGTACTGTTGTCTATTGCTATATACTGTTGTAAATTACTTGAGTTTTAATTTTGTTTTAGCCAACAGAAGATGTTTGATCTGATACCACATCTGCTCCTCTACATACTTTTACATCGTGCAATGATGACCTAAACTTCTTACTTATGCATATGTGATCAATCTGATTCTCAGTTCTGTGGTCTGGTGATGTCAAACATGGATATCACCAATGTATTAGTACGCAATTTAAAAAAAAAGTAGGTGTAATTAATTTCTTTCTTTCCCTCGTTTTGCGCTCCCTACAAAACCACGACATTTCCGTTGGCTACATATTTAATGTTTTTTTGTTTTTATTGGGAGTTTTGCCTCGTGTTGTCGAGGCAAAACTGTTCAACCTCGACACAAGGTCGGTCAGGTATATTAGGCCGCGATCAGATATAAATGACTTTGTGGTCTGATTTATCAATCTTAATCTTGCACAGTTAATGTGCCTATAGTCTCGTTTAATCATTTTAGTGATTTACGCTTACTCAATGTGTGCGTGTGTAATGTGTGCGTTGTTTTTTGTTGTGTTTTTTCTGTTTGTTTTTTTAAATTTATGAACGCGTCCTTGTTTGTTTTCCTTTGAAAAGCGACGTCTGCTTATAAATAAACCATATGTGTGTTTCTAATGTTATAAATGGCCTGCATACTTCATAGTCTATAATTGTTCGGCATTGTCCTTCTACTGGGGATAGAAAAGTTACTTCTAACTTTCAACTTTCTAACTTGATTTTTGACTCCTTTACGATTAAATTACACCAAACAAACGTTTAAATAAAGAGAATTAACTGTCATTTTATGACATAAAATGCGATGTCTGATTGACATATAGTTCAACGTGAGATCTGGCCTGAAACACATTTGTGAAGTCGTCTGGGTAAGCCGGCAGAAAATGTTCGCTTCCACTTGTTACATCATTGTGGCCGTGATAGTGTGGGTTAAGGTTTGCATTTCTTTATAGTGTTCCTATAGTGTTGATGTTAGAGGTTCAGATCACTGCCCTAACCAGTGGTCAGCATGTGTGAGCAGACAATGTAAACACTCTGATGTAAACAAGTGATGAAATGCACTGTTAGACAAGACGTACAGATGGTTGATGGTTTCTAACTCTGTTGACACACTGTACTCCAACAGCAGTAAAACGAACTTCAAAGTTTTATTTACGTAAAGTAGAATCCGCTTCTCTCTTCTGCGAATTTATCTCATAGATTTATACATTTCAATTTGATATAATTCCCATTCGTACATTTTTCTCAATTCAGCGAACATCCGAAAATCACATTCTTGTACATATCTGTCACTGATCTGCTCTCGTGAAATTTCTCTACTGCTTTGTCACCTGGGTGATCTTCTAAAAAGGTTAGGTTATCTTTATAACTTTTCACTTAGTGACCTTCTAGTGTATCTTGCTAGAAGACAGGCCTACACTGCCAGGGATGTTGATTTTCTTCCAGTTTACCTGATCACTACGTCTGTCTCTGTTTTATCTAACAAAATTTATCTTCAATATAAAACTGCAATCATACCTGCTGTCTTGAAAAACACAAAACCTTGACAACTTGATAACATAACTCTTGTTATGGCGTGTCTGTAACCACAGTAGCCAACCACATCCAAATGGCTTGTTTTCCAGAAACATGAATATCAAGAACCTCGCTCACTAATGAACTTCCAAACTACCATCTCTTTAGCACACACTTGCTAACTTACGCTCAGCGCGTTCTAAATCTGACTCTCCTTCCCCGTTCTAATATTTTTCGTCCACTCCTAAAATGTGTTCATCCTACCACAACTTTCTCGTGCGTATTTTTTTTCGTGCTCACCCACCAAAACTTACAAGGAACGTATTTCCAAGTTATCGCCCTTTGATGATTAGACTCAAAACCATACACTTCTCTTCAATTCTTATTACAAAAACTTTACATGCAAATTTGCCCACCACAATTTTGGACTCAATTAATATGCTTAACTCTAACAATAACTACTACATCTTCCAAGTGGAAACCATGGAGTTTCCTCCCTTTGCTCAAAGTCAAAGCACTCCTCTATACATATCACTTCCCTTCAACAAAGACGAACAATCTTTTAACAACTCCGTTCATTTTTTTCCAAACCATTTATCTACACTCACTTACTTTTCTAAAACCAAACCACCGCTCACGTCATGTTGTTGTCGCTTCCACTTGTTACATCATGTTATTGGTAACTTTATGTTTTATTTTATTTTATTTCTGGAAATAAAAAACCACTACAATTGTTAGTCAGCTGACATTTATGACTCCTAGTTTTGGTATTTGGTTCATTTATATCCATTAGATATGCGCGACGATATAAACATTTAAAAATCGGGAATGACTTTGATCACACTGTAAATACAGCGTTACCACTGTCCGAACTTACACGCCGTGAATGCTGGTAGCAGAGGTAAAGTTACGCAGAATTCCACTTCAGATACATTTTAAAAAACTGTTGCATATTGTTGTAATAAAGGCAACCGGATTTAGAGATAGAAACCTTGCAGACACACCCCAGTCTTTCTAACTGTAAATGGGTACCTGATTATGTTCGTGAGTTAGGGAAGGCAAAGACAGTGAGAAAGGAAGCTACTTACCCCGCCTCATAATGCTGGATCTAGTGTAGTGAAGTCTCTAACCCTTCAGTTTCCTACGGCAGGTTCTGCTAAGAAACGACTATTTTTGTTAGCCTTTCATTAGCATTGCTTGTATAAAGTTTTTTTATTATTATTTCGGCCTTGAAAATGGTCAAGTATAACGACCTGTTCACGGACTGGGAAAAAGAAATGTCCACAGCTGAGGTCATAACTGTAGAGGTAGGCACACGTGGTTACCTGCATACCTATGTATATTCTGCGAGCACAAAAGAGACTGAAGGGACATCCAAAAGACAAGAGCATTGACATAAATTTACGAAATTGTGAAAAAGGCCTTGTGGTGGTTGTGAAATAACTATTCCGGAAGTGGAATTCATTTTAAGTAAGTTTCAATCGATACCCTTTAGCTCCCCACGGAGCATAGGTCTTCAACAAGCACATACCAAGTCCTCCTGTCACGTGATATCAGCCGAAGTTCAGTCCACGTCCTCCTGTCACGTGATATCAGCCGAAGTTCAGTCCACGTCCTCCTGTCACGTGATATCAGCCGACGTTCAGTCCACGTCCTCCTCATAATTTTCACTTCTGTCTCCAGTTCTCTTCTCCATGTGTTTTTTTGGGTCTACCTCTGCCTCTCTTTCCCTGTTGATTCTAGAATAAGAACTGCCTTGTAATGCTATCAATAGGTTTCCTCAATGTGTGTCCTATCCTTCGTCAACTAATTCTTCTCCTCTCTCGTTCCACTGGCACTTGTCTGGTTCTTGATATCAGTTCCACACTGGTAATCTTGTCATACCTTGGCACCCGTGTGTTACCGGGGCCCTGAAAGGCAGCAAAGAATAGTAACCCTGCACCCTACCAGGCATGTCGTAAAAAGCGACTAAGGAGGGTTGGGCTAGTGGCTGGTTACCCCATCCCGTAACAAACGTTTACCACAAAAACTTCAACAAGCAATATGGATAATTCAGTATTATAGTACGTTTATGTACAACAAAATATTTACTTTCATAACAGTCTCAGAGTGGCAGAACGGATAAGACCAGGAGTGAATAGCCAGTTTAATCATTACGAAGAATGTTTTCTACTTCTTCTTCAAGCATCATGCCTGGTGGCGTATGTAATCAAGTCTCTCCACAACTTTCTATCTCCAATACTATTTATCACTTCTGTTGGAGATTTCTTTCCATGGCACAATGTCAAACGGTGCAGTATCATCTGTCTATGTTTTCCTCTATCTGTATTTTCTTTCAAACTTTGCTATTGTTATGATATTTGCGAAGAGTGTGACTAGGCTTAATTTCCGGTACATGCAGAAAACTGCTGAAATCAACAAGAGAATGACGCTTTGGAGTTATGATCCAACTGAGCACCAGACCGGGAGGAAAAGGGGGGGGGGGGGGGGGAAACGCTTGTCTGATCGGGAAACCTCCGATTGTCAGATTACCTGTTGTCGTAATGCTTGTTAATCAGATTAGAGTTTCTTATGACAGGCTGTAAGCTGGGATTAGTGTTGCATCCTTTTCTAATATTACCTGGTGTTTTTGGCCTAAATTTTGTATGTTGTCACACCGACATGTCAATTTTGCTTTGGATTATACTCCCTTTAGCAAACAATTTTCATAAAGTTAAAAGATTAATCATATCAACATAATAATAATAATGATAACAACAGCCCCCTTCAGTCTAACTTACTATAGGATTTGATGCGCCCTAGAGGTCATGACCTTCAGGTGCTTTTTTTGTTTGTTTAGGTCTGGTGTTCCTTTCGCCGTTCTTTTTGTATCTGTCTGCTTGTTGTGAGAGCTTCTTTTGCCCAATTTGAGGTGGCGCCGTAGGGAGCATCGCCACTTGGTGCAATCAACGTCGTCATCCTCCCAGGTTTCTGAGTTTATGTCCTGTGCTATCATTTCTCTCTTGCACACATCTTTGAACCTCAACTGCTGCCGCCCAATTGTTCTTTTACCATCTGCCAGCTGACCGTAGAAAATATATTGGGGGATGCGACCATCTTCCATGCGGTGGACGTGACCAAGTCAGCGTAGTCAGCGCTGTCTAAGCAGCAGTATGCATGGTTTGAAGACCAACACGTGGCAGCACCTCGAGATTTGTCAATTTGTCGTTCCACGAAATACCAAGGACGTGGCGAATGCAAAGTAGATGTAAGGTACTGAGCTTTTTGCTTGCGTAGCATAGGTTATCCATGTCTCGCTGCCATATAGAAGCGTGCTGGTAGTAAAAAGACACAGATGAACAACAACAAACATTAACATAGAACAGATTGGTTGCCTTGCTGTGCGGACATGTTTACTGACTTTTTCGTGTTTTGTGCTTCTGCCGTAATCTATCACATCATGCCTCAGTTTCTAACTTAACAGTGTGTTCTTTCGATTCTTCTTACGCCGTTTTCCTCGTCTCTAAATGTGACCTTTACCCACAATGTAGGTATTTACGTTATAATTACACGCTTGTACAGTGAATTTATATAGTTCGTTCATATCTGTGATAAATCTAAAACCACGTGCATTTTTGTGGTGGCTCTAAAATTACGAGCATATCTGTAATATATCTAAAACAATCTGCATTTATGTACTAGATATAACATTACGTGCATTTCTGTGGTAGATCTAAAATTGCTACATTTTTGTATACTAGATTCTAGTAAGTGCATCTTCATGTTAATTGTACACGTGTGTGCGCCCCCCTCCCACATTATATCAGGACTAAGCACTTTTTAATATCTAAAATGCAGTAATGACATATATGCCAACTTTACATTAATTGTATTTAGTTTGTGATGAGTATCCTTTGTTTTTATTATGTTGTTGAAATCATGGCGTCAAAAAAGAGCTAAGAAAGTTTCTCGACTTTTCCCTTGATAATGTATGTTTTCTTCTTCTTCTTCTTCTTCCTCTTCTTCTTTGTCGTCTTCTTCAAGAACCATGCCTATTAGCGTAGGAGATCATGTCTCTTCCCAACTACCTGTCTTCTGTACAATTTATCAATTCTTCTGTTGACTTCCTTCCATGCCACGATGTCAGACTGTCCAATATTTGCTCTCTTTGTTTTCCTCTGTATCTTTTCCCTTCAATCTTACCTGTTGTTACGATATATTCCATCTTACCTGTTGTTACGATATATTCCATCTTACCTGTTGTTACGATATATCCCAGCTTTCCTCTTCTCATAGCATGCCCCAAAAAGTGGATTGCTTAAAAGGAGATTTTAAGATTTATAAAAATTATAAGCCCAAGACAGCGTCGCCAAAGAAAATTTATATCCCGCATGGAAATTGATCTGAGGAAATTGGAGTCTGGCGGAAATAGGCATGAGCTGAAAGAAAGGGGAAAGGTGCTTGTAAACAAACAAAAAAAAACAAACTTTAAAAAAATAATGAACGGTCTCATTCTCAGGAGTCTCCGAGGAGACAGGGAAATAATAGTGCACGTGCGTCCCCGGGCACTTCGTAGGAGGTTGCTTACGTAATGTTGTATAGGGGTTAACAACCTCATCATGTAAAACACATTACTACAGACATCACGACTGCCAAGGTACATGAATTACTTTGAGCAGACGACTTGTAAGATATCACATGTAGCAGTGTTCTCATACTCTTGAAGAAACAAGAAAAGGAGAAAGAAAGAAAGAAAGAAAGAAAGGAAATTAAATAATCAAGTTAGAAATGAAAACTAACAAAAAAAGACAAAATAGGAGGAAGAAGAGGACGATCTAATAAAGACAGGAAGTAGACAATTTTTAAGACGAGAAGGATGAGAAAAGAACGAGGAGCAAGAACAGTTGGCAAGATTAGACATCATCACAAAAGCCTCCACCAGATTCTCAGCTTCCATCTGTGTCCGAGTTTTCCCAAGTTGTAAACGACGCCAGAAAAATTATAAAAGATGGTATTGTAACTTATGGATTCCTTGGAATTTCTGCTCTAGGACAGTTTCGAAACTGTGTATTTCGTCAGCATATTTGTATCACTTAAATTATTGCATGTGAGTACTTTTTCGAGACAGTATTCCAGTTATTCATTCATTCATTACCTTTCCCCAGCACAAGGAGCATAGGCCTTCAAGAAACTCCTACCTAGTCCTCCTGTGCCCCGAGCCATCAGATCAAGGCCTTTCCATTTCCACCGCATCCCTTTCATTTCTGTCTCCAATTTTCTTCTCCACGTGCTTCTCTCTCTACATTTCGTACTCTGGAGATTGCAGAACAAAGACTGCCTTGTAATGCTTCAACAAATTTCATCAATGTGTGCTCTATACATCGCCAGCATCTTCTTCTCAATTCTACTCCCACTTGTCTGGTATTTGTTACCACTTCCACATTGATGATCTTATGCCAGCTATACCTGTCACTGTTGATAATTCTTCGTGGTGGAATACTGAATCATTTTGGGGTTTGCGATACTACATACAATTGAAATCACGTCCGCAAGTTCAATCACATCAGAACGATCTGCTGCCGATCAAGAAACAAAGTATTATGACGATTCAATGGCATGCAGGTCAAAAAATATTCAGGTTTTCAAAACGATCATCATGTGACTTCATAGAAACTCAGCTGATTACCTAAACATAGTCAAACAGCATTACATTATTTCAACCTATTAGCACGGCATACAATTCCTGTGAGGTGTTTAGACAGTTTTTCCAGTTATTCAGTGTTTCGTTCAGTCCAACACTTTGACAATGGGACTTCCTTATTCATAAAACATTGGACATTAATTTTCGTACATTGAGGATCCACACAAACAAAAGGTGTACTGTTCACGCACCCAATACGTCTCGTGTAATTTCACGCACCCAGTACGTCTCGTGTAATGTTCAAACACCCAATACGTCTCGTGTAATGTTCACACACCCAATACGTTTCGTGTAATGTTCACACACTCAATACGTCTCGTGTAATGTTCACACTCCCAATGTCTCATGTAAGATTCACACACCCAATGCATCTCATGTAATGTTCACACACCCAATATGTCTCATGTAAAATTCACACACCCAATACATCTCGTGTAATGTTCACACACCCAATACGTCTCGTGTTCTGTTCACCCACCAAATTTGTCTCGTGTGATGTTCACCCACCCAGTACGTCTCGTGTTCTGTTCACAAACCCAATGTGATGTTCACCCACCCAGTACGTCTCGTGTAATATTCACCCACTCAGTACGTCTCGTGTTCTGTTCACCCACTCAATACGTCTCGTGTAATGTTCACACACCAAATACGTCTCGACTCTGTGTACATATAGCACAAACGTCTCCACCCAACAGCATGCGCTTTCGTAATAGCCAAGATGGGCTCCGGTGCACGAAATAAAAAACATGGACATCTTCCATTTTTTAACCAGCAGGTTCATTTCTTGAACACCCCTTCTCCGTTATTTAGGGAGAAGGGAGTTTCAACAAACACGGTGTTTTTAAGTAAAAGAAGAAGCGTAGAGTACAGCCCACGCATCTAAGATTTATTTAGCAATCAAATAACATTACATACTGACTTGTCAAAAGCGTATTTCTACTGTTGTTGTCAGACTGTTTGTACTGTGGCTTCTCCAATCAAACCGAATACCAAACATAATAGAGTACTGTTTTAAGATGTCTGTGCTTTATTCACATAGATGTGGCGTTTAAACAATTGCCTATCGATTATCTTTTATCTGGACTTCCTCATATTCTCATAAATCTCAGGTTCTATTTCTTGTAAGGCATCTAATTTGTGTATTATTTCCTGCACTGTTAATTTGTGTATTATTTCCTAGACAACTGTCGTAAATCTTTTAAAGATAATAATAATAATAATAATAGATTCTTTAAGCGCCAAACACGGCGCATAAGGCAGAAACCAGTGCTCTCCAGGTTGTTCGTTGTGACGCCACTCCTCTTAGCTCTTGCACATTATTTAGGCCCAACGTTCTTCCTTCTCTTATTATTGTTCTTCTGAGTGTTTCTTTTGGTATTCCTTTTTTCCGCTTACCCTCAGGAACCCAAGTGAGCGCCTGTAGTGGTATTCTGTTGTTTTTTCATTCGTAGGACATGACCGATATATGACCATCGTCTTTTCCTTATATAGTTGGAGACATATTTCTGCCTAGAGTCTTCTCTTATTTGTCGATTAGTCTTGAATTCTTTCCAACTGATGTTCATGAGTTTTCTAAGACATTTGTTCTCGAATGTATTCAGCTTGTTCTCCAATGATTTTGTTATTTTCCAACTCTCACAGCCGTAAGTTAACACTGAGATAACATTTGAATTAAACAGACGAAGCTTGGTATGTATATTCAATGATCGTAATTTCCAAATGTTAGATAATCTATTGAAGGCGCTAGCTGCCAAAGCAATTCTAGTATGGATTTCTCTTGTTGTGTCACCATCCTGAGTCATTTTACTGCCTAAATAATTGAAACTTTCAACTTTCTGTAGTTTTTCCCCCGTTCAAGATGATATCAAAGGTCTCGTTAGAAAAGTTCATAGCTTTAGTTTTAGAGGCATTTATTTGGAGACCAATTTTAACCGAGAGATGACACAAATTATTTATTGCTTCTTGGGATTTTAAAGATAGGTCAGAAGATATTTATGGTCCCGTCTGAGCAAAGTGATAGTGGTAAAATATGTGAGAATAAAGGTGTTAAGAAATAGATTTTCACGAGGGAATAGTGTAAGAGGAAGATCTGTCTCTGGAGTGAGTAGTTTCTCTAGTCCAGCCTATCTATACGACTATATTTTAATATCAGACGACCTTTCTCTCCCTATATGAAATATAAGTTACACTACACACGCCCACGCACACACAATAATGTGACAACAATACGCACAAACGTGAAAAACTATGAGTAATTAGATATGGGTCTGACCAACACACTAGGTTACGTTTTGTTTAGTTTATTATCACTTAAACTTTTATTTGTTTCACATCGAACATTATATTATATATATATACAACATAATATATATATATATATATATATCATGTTTACAGACATAGGAAAATATAATAATCATGTTTACAAATAAGTGCCCAATTCCCCCCCTTTTTGAGAAAAGAAGGATCCCAAAGGAAGTTAATAACCCAAAAGGTCAACGATTAACACTAGGGTGTAGAATAGACAGTAAAGAAAAGAACAAGTCCCACTAAAATGCTATCCAGTAAAAAATTAAACAATATTTAAAAGAAACAGAAGTTTGCAGGTACATTGTTTCCTGTAACAAAAGAAAATATTTCACTCTCTTTCTCTGTCATACGTGGCCACTCATTCGCTCCTTACCTAATCTGGTGAAACAATGTTTTGGACGAATAATCCATGAATGTGCATATAAAAATCCAGTAGTTGGTATCATCCGAATCGGCCCCAGTCCCTCCGATAATAATTAAATGTTACACGGGGAACGCCCAATTTGGTGGTAGATTTCTGGATACACAATTGACACCTAGAGTAGTTAATGCCGGAACTCTCTGAGATATGTCACTCCCAGTAAACAGCAGGAAAACATATGATTGCTAAAACTGTTAATTATGATAATGTTGATAATCCTATCGGCTTGCTCTGGGCTGAGTACCAATTATGAAACAGCGTATTCTCCTGGATAAAATCCACTTGGGTAAAACGACTGTCAGAAGTCGGGAAAAATGTTATGCTTATTACCTCAGCGGGCTGATAAAATTAAATGGAAAAATCTGGGTATTTTGTAAGTCCCGTTACTCAAATTTACAGTTAACAAATGTTAGTGTGTCGCATTGGCAATTCCTGTTCACACCGGTACGGGGACGAACGCCAAGAAAAAAACGACAACTATTATTCCTTCAGTAACTGAGGAAAGGCCCACAATAGAAAACCGCTGGCCGCAGGGTTTTGATCAAACACTGTATTAGAAAGAAAACAAAACATTTAACCAACATGACAATCCTATGCTATCAAGCGTAAGGTATGATCTCTTATCCTCTCCGTCACCTAATTAAATTAAAAAGGCACACGGTATCTAAAGCCTGTACTATCGCGCGTCGCTTACCGAGTATGGGTTTGGTAAAAGAATGCCGTCTTCACCCCCTCCGACCCGGTAAACAATCAACGCACAATGTCAGTTATAATTTTATTATGACTGCGCTCCCTTAACAAATATCGCCTGTCATTACTAGCTAGTTGATTGTCGGCGCCTATCGTTTTTACAAATGATATTAAATACTAGTCACTAAAACTAACTAATTTATAGATAGATCGATACAAAATAATTCACAGTATAATTCCATCTTTAAATGACTAAAATCGTCCCATAAATAAGGAAGATAATTGAAAAACTAGATTTTAAACGTTGAACAGAGAGCAGAAATTTTGTCTCATTTTGGGATCCTTTACTCCTTTTTACACACATGTCATCTGATACGCCGGAAGCGTGACTATAAAAGACCTTGCCCTTGGCCATTTGACGCCACTAACAAATTCAAAACCACCAGCTGCACAGAAAGAAGCGGTAAACTGTATACGTTTTGTACCTTTGCCAACCGCATCTGTTGCGCAGACCATAGAACCCATTAACAGCCTGTGTATGTTTTGCCCGAGGGTAAGAATGACTATATATATGTATATGTACATATTTATGTATTATTCCTGTGATTTAATCCGCGTGTGTTAGAAAGTGAAAAAGGCCTGTGTAAAAAAATATTCCAGGACGAATGTGTTGCTTGCTGGATCGCAAAGCATGTGTTGGTTTTAGAGGCGAAAGCCAGCGTTGTAAAAGGTGTAGGTTTATTGAAAATGATGTCAAGAATACGACTGTAAGTTTAATAATACATTTGAAAGAGTATTTGTTAAAGGAATGTCATGTATCCTGGAACCTAAGGAAGTATTAACAGGAATTGTTGTACTGAATCGATCAATATATTACTTGTAAATTTATACTATTCCAAATCATTGTATGGAAGCCAATCATGGACTAAGGAATCAACTTAGGAATTATAAGGAAATTTTAGTCGCAGTGAACTGACTGATGGGTGGTGAAGGTAAATTGACCTGTCATATGTGAGCACAATGTCTGACGCTGTATGTTATGTCCTTTGTGTGTAATGGCAGAGTAGTGCTGGACCATACAGAGGTTCTGATTATTTGAATTTCATGTTTTGTCCTGCAACCGTTTTATCCTGAAACGTTGTATCCTGCAAATGACCCAAAGTATCTGATTCCTATAACTCGTTTTGGACTTTAAGGTGCAAAGGCTCGTGATGTCAATGTAGCTAGCCACCCTTGTTCCACTGCCTGGCTAGTCAGAGAGTGTCCGACCACGGCAGGAAAGTGTAGGATTTTCTGGATTTTAAGATAAGTGGCCTTATCTAGCCACTGATCAGCGTGTTAAATAGAAGATATCACCACAAAAGAAAACATAGATATATTACTAACACTTCAGTGGAGGATGAATTTAAGGACAATATAAATCCACTCTATCCTCACAGTCAAACTCATTTACATTGTATTAAATTTAAAATTATTCATCAGTGTGGAAGACAATAGAAACTTCAATACAAGATTTTGTTTTATAAATGTACGTTTCTATGCTTATTTATTTCAAGCTGTAAATACCTTTGAGTTTTCCTAAGTTACCTAACCAAAAGAGAACAGGGTTAGGTAAATAAATTGTAAATACATAAATATCAACAGACTTGCTGAATTATTTGAATTAAAGTTTCAAGTTTTGTTTGATATTTAATTTAGATTGATAGATAGACTATATTATATAACCCTAGAACAACTTGTCAACATAAACAACACATAATACCAAAGGAGAATCTTCGAAAGGGGCAAATAGATTTTCAGGACATAGCCTTTCAACGCCTGGAGGTTTATACAGCTGGATTCTACCTTTGATGTCAATACACCCTTATTCTTTTCCAGAAAAGGGGGTATTTCTTGTAAGACCAGTCTCTTACCTGGCACTATCCTGGTATCATCTGATACGTCTTTTTGTCGAGGACATCTTAAGTTTTATAACATCACAAACCTATCATGACAGTGGGGTAATTGCGAAGATAGCCCAGCGTCTTTTAACACCCGTCTGCTGTTGGTGTCTAGCTTTTTCTGAAGGTCACTTATAACACACACATGTTCCACAGACTAGTACCACCAATTGGTACCACCGACCCAAATATCTTGGACACAATACTGACATCTGACTCAGAGAAATACTTCTCGGCAACTTGGTTCAGATGCCTCTTACCCGTGGTCTGGGATATTACTTTACAATAGACTCCCACTATGACTTAGTGTTCAGGTTCCTAGGATTCTGGGCTTTTCGTATTAATAAAGGACGTGTTTTCTTGGGGTGTAAGTCCACAATATGCTCAAACATGTTGTCCGTTCCTTTAAAGTAGAATCCTGATTATAGTCCTTATTCTATCTTGTCTGACTGTCTTCTTGACGAGTTGAATTTATCATGTGCCGTAGACTCAAAAGGCGCTAGATTATAAGCAACATTTGGCCCACGCATTCACATTGCTACTATATGACAGGGCTTCTATCATAAATGCTGTATTTTAACATCTTAAATGCCAAACCAATAGCATTCAATATGCGTATATTTGTAGGGGTATATTCCCACTACCCTCTAACGGAAAATTCCTGCGTGACACAGAAAATGTGATTTTTACAAGTAGTGTCCCATAAAAGGTATTTCTTTTCCGTCGGTTTCCACCACATTTACACTCACGTTTTCATAGATATATCACAGATTATCTCTTTCAAGATGGAAAACCTATCGTAACCATTGCCTACAACCAATCTGCCCGGAAATGATTACATTATTTACATGGTCCAGCAAAAAAACCAACTTTCAAGGAACAACCCGCCCAGATAAAAAATATTACCAGTGATAAGAAAAATGACTGTGGCCATCTTAAGGTTATTTACGTATTAATTGGGCTCTCCCAATCCTGTCTGGTCGGACATGTATTGTGCATTCATCAACAACATTTCACTCTACAGCTCCAGGTGTCAATATGGGTTCAAACGAAATTCAGTGATTACAATAATCAGCAAGGATGATCGATGAAGCCCCGACATGAAAAGAAGTGAAGGAAGGAATTGTAAACAGTGAATCGAAAATACCAAATACTGTTAAAGGTGGGAAAAAGGAAGTGCAGAGCACAGAACGAATTGCAGTATGGCAAAGGAAAATGTGAAGAATGAGGTTATTATGTCACAACGGTGAAAACGGTTGGTACACTAAAATTGTTAATTTAATTCTTCAGGACAAAAGCCGAAGAAAATATCTTACGTTACGGCCACAAGGCCTTCGTCAGCGACAAACGAACGAATACATAAGGGAAAGAAAGACAGAACTAAGTGAAATACAGGACAAATTAATTTTAAGAAATGATGCAACCTGAAGACTAACGTGGATAGTTTCGCTGTGATTGTGACGGGGAATGTAAATATTGAGACAGTAATCTGAGAGCCTTTGCTTTCCCATTTAATGTCTACCATTTGCTAAGCCAAACCACGCAATTTTCTGACTGCATTACTCATATCTTATCCACGCCCTTTTTCTTGACATGTAAACAAACATACATATTAGCTAGTTCCGCGACCTGCTGGTATAACAGTCAGCGAGCCATGATTCGTTTACCTGAGTTCTCACCCGAGCTGATTTGCCAATCATCATTGTTGACAGACAGACGCACGTGGGAGATAAAATCGGTTTCTTTGAAGGGGAAACGAGGGCAGAAATTTTGCCTTGTACCTGTTTGATGTTCATACATACAGGGAGATAATCGTTTGATATCAGAAGTGAACAGAAATCTCGGGAGGAAAACTGTTACACGAGTAAGCCTTTGTTGTAGATTTGCAACGGCAAACAGAGTGACCGAGGAATCTTTGATCAGGGGGAATTAGTTTCCTGAATTTCTGCTATACACTAGAAGTGTGAAAATTCACATTCTCGAGATAATAACACTCAAATCTGTATATATACTGCGTCCCTCAATACCAATTATCAGTCATCGCTCATAAATTTTGGATAATCTAATCACGCCAGACTAGAACCATTTTTTTGCTAAATGTGTTAAATTGTTTCGTGGGGATTTCATTTTTCTGATTTGTGGTAATAGAAATTGTGATTAAGGGTTAAAATGTGTTAAGTTTACCATTTAAATCACTGTGATTCCTTAGCGTTTAAAACTAATGAAATACCATAACGCAAAGATATTTCTTGCCAGTCGTTCAGAGTAATGTAATTTCAAACACCACATTTTTCTTACACAAGAAAATACAGCTTAGCTGACTGAGATTATTAAGTGTGACGGATCAGTGACCGAATAGAATTCGCATTATATTTCATTGTGTGAAATTAAATAAGTGACTAGAGTTAATGTCATGTGACTTAACAACAGACGCCGACAAAGAGCTAGTAGTGACAGGCAGATTTTGTTAAAGTGCGCGTATAGATAAATTGAATAAATGATTTTGTGCGCTGTTCACTTTCCCACAGGCAATAACGGGGGAGGGCACATACCCTTTGTTCCCGACATGCCATAGCGGAAAACCTACGGACAGATAAGTAGCAGTTTTTTAAATGTTCTTTTCTTCCTTATCTAGCACTCGATCAAAACCAGTGGCCAGCGGTCTTATATCACCAGTAACATTCTTATTATTATTGGGTCTTCGATTTTTGGACCTGTTCGGTCCTCTTTCTTCATTCAGAGAGAGACCAAATATAAACAATAAGATTAATCGTAACTGGGAGTACATTACCCAGAATTATTTATAAAATACTTCCAGCCCACTAGGCATACGAAAGAACATATATTCTAGACGTTTGACAGTCGTGGCAACGGAGTTATCCAGAAAATTACGCTATTTCAAAATCGGTACTCACCATAAGAGTCAGCCGATAGGATTTACTATCATTATCAGTTTTTACCTATTGTAACATTTGTCTTAGCAACCAGAGGCTAGACAATACAGGAACTACCCTTCCTCCTTTTTTTCTGTAACTGTGAACGTCCCGAGAACGTCTTGCTTCAGTAACTATATGCGGTGACACAGGATTCATCCAGGAAAAATTAAACCACCAAATTTGGCGTCCACCTTGTAATTATTATTCGATACGAAGGCTGGACTGGGGCCGGATTTGGCAACCCAACTGACAATATATGTTCAGACTATTGTAATTTTTCAAGGGATAACTACACCATGATTAGGTAAGCAAGCGTGTTTGTGGCCACAGATGACAGAGTGAGAGAGAGAGAGAGAGAGAGAGAGAGAGAGAGAGAGAGAGAGTAAATAGTTTCCTTTGTTACAATCATTGTACTAACTACTTTTTATTTTATTTCGCCAAACTGAGTACTTTACTGAGTAGTAATTCAGTGGGAACTTGTTCTTCACAGTCTATTCTGTAATCTAGTGCTTATCTTTGACCTTTGGGTTATTAACTTCTTTTGGGATCTTTTCTCAACAAGGTTATTTTCATATATCTGTAAACTTGATTTATTTGATTTCTCTATATGTTTTGATGTTGTAAAAAGTTTAATGATAATAAACAACAAAAGTAACCACATGTGTGTTGGTCAAACCCATACCCAATTATCAATAGTTTTTCACGTTTGTGCGTATGGTTGTCCCATAATTATGAGTGCGTGGGCGTGATCAGTGTAACTTATATTTCATATAGGGAGAGAAAGGTCGTCTGATATTAAAATATAGTCGTATAGATAGGCTGGACTAGAGAAACTACTCACTCCAGAGACAGATCTTCCTCTTACACTATTCCCTCGTGAAGATCTATTTCTTAACCTTTATTCTCACATATTTACCACTATCACCTCTGCTCAGACGGGACCATAAATATCTTCTGACCTATCTTTAAAAATTTACGACAGTGGTGTAGACGGAAAATACATTATTTTGTAGAAAAATAGTAATTATTTTGTAGAAAAATAGTAAACAGATAAAAAGTTATTCAATACCAGAAATTTCCAGTGAGGAGTAAAATGTTAGACTTCACTATACTAGGTTTAGTTTTTTCTTTAAATGAGGTGTGTGACCAGATCCCCTACACGATTCCTTTGCCATCCCTAACTCAAGAGCAGAGTCACGTACCCATTTACAGCTGTGTGAAATACAGGTTTTAATACCGGAACTCGATAACCGTGTCGCAAAAGGAAAGCGCTGTAACCGCTTGTCAACGGGTCGGTCACAGACAAAACTGCTAATACTGTTTTTTTATTTTTTTTTATTTACCCAGCGTTTAGAAGTAGTCAGTCAAAGTTACTAGTTTGTCATTCTGAATGTGACAACCGAAAGACTGAAGAAAAACGAAATACATCACGGCAAAGAGAGAAAATACTAGACATCATTGAGGCATGGAATAAAGTCAACAACAGAATTTGTAAACAACACTGGGGCCACAGAAAGTTGTGGAGAATCATGAACAACTTCGCCAGCTGGCATAGTACCTGAAGGAAAAGTAGATCGGGTCTTCTCAACATTATATGTGGATGAGACCAAAAAAAACTGTCCGACGAAAGCATTATACTGTACACCGAGACACATTTTGCTTTAACAGTGACAAAATAAATGTAATAACAGTCAAACATACCAAAAAATGTATTTTTTTTCCAGCGTCAACATGTGAGAAAACAAATATTCTAAGAATAAATAGAATAAAAAACATTTAATCAACTGTAGCTAACACTTGGTTTAAAAAGAAAACCTGCTTTGAAAAACACGCTTTTAATTTCTGCAGAGAGGAAGTCCCATAAAAATTTAAATCAAGCCGGAAATGGTTAAATTTTAGCCAGACGATAACGTGGTCCTTACAAAATATCGTGGAGTCAAGAGGTTAAAGAGTTTTGTAAGAAATTCACATGTCCCGAGAATGAGAGGAAATATTAGTATGACATTTAGTAGTTTACAGGAAGAGGGCGGAGTAGAAACTGACTGTTCTAGAAAGCTAACCAATGAGCTACTTATAACGTTCACAATACGCACATTCGTGGCTTACAGTTTCTTCTTGGTGAGTTAGCAGTTCTTATACCAACCTTCCTTAGTACGTTTTTACGGCGTGTATGGTAGGTTACATAATTTTTCTTACTAGTCATTACTACCGTTTCGGGGCCTGGTAACACACAAGTTTTCGGTGGATTGAGAAATTTACTAAATACAAAAAAATCAAGTGAAACAAAAGAATCTTTACCTCACACGTCAAGCTATCATATAGCTCTGAAGTACTAGTCCTATGGTATGGCTCTGAAGTATCAGTCCTATAGTAAGGCTCTGAAGTATCAGTTTTATGGTATGGCTCTGAAGTATCAGTTTTATGAGATGGCTCTGAAGTATCAGTCATATAGTATGGCTCTGAAGTATCAGTCCTATAGTATGGCTCTGAAGTATCAGTTTTATGGTATGGCTCTGAAGTATCAGTTTTATGAGGTGGCTCTGAAGTATCAGTCCTATAGTATGGCTCTGAAGTATCAGTTTTATGGTATGGCTCTGAAGTATCAGTTTTATGAGATGGCTCTGAAGTATCAGTCTTATAGTATGGCTCTGAAGTATCAGTTTTATGAAATGGCTCTGAAGTATCAGTCTTATGGTATGGCTCTGAAGTATCAGTCCTATAGTATGGCTCTGAAGTATCAGTTTTATGAGATGGCTCTGAAGTATCAGTCTTATGGTATGGCTCTGAAGTATCAGTCTTATAGTATTCGCACTGTGAAGTTGATCAGTTTTATGATGATGGCGTAGAAGTATCGGAGTGTGATTCGCTTGCATGGCTATGGGGGTTGTCGCACGGAAGTATCAGTCTTATGTTGTTTTTCTGGCTCTGAAGTATCCTGCGAGTCATATTTATATTTGTTTTATATTAATTATCAGTCTTATGGTATGGCTCTGAAGTATCAGTCATATAGTATGGCTCTGAAGTATCAATCGTATGGTATGCTCTGAAGTATCAGTCTTATGGTATGGCTCTTAAGTATGAAAACAACAAAAACTAGTAAGTTAAAGACTTTCATAAATTGAAATGGTGCGACAAGATCACCAATGTGGAATTGCTGACAATATTCAGACAAGTGCCAATAGAACAAGAGATATGAAGAAGGCGCTGGCGATAGAACTAACATTGAGGAAACTTGTTGATAGCATTATCAGGCAGTCCTTGTTCTGGAATCTACAGGGTAACAGAAGCAGAGGTAGATCGAAAAGCACGTCAAGAAGAGAAGTGGAAACAGAAATGAAAGCTATGAGAACGACATAGACAGACCTTGAACCGATAGTACGCAATAGGCGGACTTGATATTTGCTTGTTGAAGGCATTTGCTCATTGGGGCGCCGATAGGTACTGACACGTGCCTCTATATTTACAATCGCTTTGACTGGACTGTCGGCGTCTGTGGCCTAATGGATATGAACGCAGTTTCATAATCCAGATATACCAGGTTCGAAACCTGCTGCAGGCGGTTTGGTAGCAGATCGCTTTGTGTGGATTTTTAACAATGGTATAAGCGCCGTACCGTTCAGAAAGCAATGGCAAACTACTGAATGAAATAAATTGGCTAGAAAAATCACAAACAGCCAATAAAAGCTGGAGTTGATTGCTACGTCCTGTAAAGGATAAGAAACTAACTTTTTTTTTTGACTGGACTTACATGAGGGGCACCATATACGGTTATTGTGGTATTGTAGGTATCATTATAATGACATCAAGAAGAGTGCCATAAAACAGCGCCCTACACCCTTTAGCCGTACTGACCATTGTGGATTGTGGCAATAGAGTTAAAGTTGAAATAAATATAATGGCGGAGATGATATTTTCACATTAAATAATAAACCAAGTTCTCCACCTTGTAGCTCCCGAGGATCTCTGAAAATAAAATAAAAAGAATAAGTCTACAACTGATCAATCACCGTCAGAGGTGGCTAATATGTGGCTTTACATGTATCAAACACCGTCAGAGGTGGCTAATGTGTGGCTTTACATGTATCAAACACCGTCAGAGGCGACTAATATGTGGCTTTACATGTATCAAACACCGTCAGAGGCGACTAATATGTGGCTTTACATGTATCAAACACCGTCAGAGGCGGCTAATATGTGGCTTTACATGTATCAAACACCGTCAGAGGCGGCTAATATGTAGCTTTACATGTATCAATCACCGTGTCGTAGATTTTTTGATAGGAGAATTAAGACTTGGGTTGGTCCCTTCTGATTAGATTTGAATAAGTGATAGTCACAGTGAGAGATAGTAATAGCAATAGATTTTCACGAGTGAGATGGTAGACTGTGATAGAGGCTGTCTCTGAAATCGAGAAATCTTCTCTCTTTCACCTATCTTCTACGACAGATTTAGAGGAGTCAGACAGTCTAAACACATATATATTGCGTTTATATATATATAGTTCTATCCACTCACGTGCACGCACATACAAGACGACAGTTAGACGTACAGACGTGGGAAAACTATAACAAATGATTATATAGATATTCTAGAACGAGCTGACCAACACGCTGATTAAGTTTAAGGGCAGTTTTAATTATCATCTAAAATCCCATCACAACACATAAAATTACATCAAAGCATATACAAATAGTCATAAAAATCAAGGAATTTCTACAAGAAATGATAGACCCACAGTTATGATCTTCCCTCGATGTTTAGCCCACAGTCCCGTTAGGAGAACGATGATAGCCCAAAGAGTCACAGATACATATGATTTGGGTCTAATATTTTCCCCTTTTGAAGGTATGACCTGACTTTGATAGCAGTATCTATTCTAAGGAAAAATATAGTTTAGCAACAAAATCTTGCATAAGGAAAGTTACAAAGTGAGTGAATCAAACGAAGAACATCCTTCAGTCTACTTTCACTCGGTTCTTTCATCAGGGCCCTGACTCACACAACCTTACCTACAATCGTGCGGTTGTTCGCCGTCTGGCGCAAGCCTTAGTGTACACTTCGTTTAATCTGTCTATCTGTGGATGAAGTGGATACCCAGCTCTGCAGATATTGGTTTCATTCACCGTGTCCGGGGAGCGTCCGCTTCAGGCGATCGTTCTTTTTTTTACAGATTTAAGTTAATGTCACTTATGCACGAGGTAAGAGTTAGGGTTTCAGCGGGCACACAGTGTCAGAACACGAGGTTTCCCTTAATTAGGAAGATGACCGGTGGACAACTTCTCTCAACAGATAATCTTGGTTCACCACACACTTGGTCAAATAATGTCGGAAAAGTTAATGTTTTTTTCTGTAATTATTTCTCGCCACAAGGCAGCATGTACATTAGAGTTTGTGAAGAAATATGATCTGGCTCAAAGGCCCAGTATAAGCATTTATTCTTTAAAAAAACCCGTTAGTGGGATTGGTATTCTGTCTATCTCTGAAGGCACACGCTCTGTCAGACAGGTGTTACTTGAAAAACCCACGTGGTTAAATATATACAATGTTTATGTTTCTCACAGCTTGACTCGACGTTTAAACTTTCCCGTGAAATAAGTTATATATAAAAATCAATCATCATGAATTAGGAATACATACGTATTCCGTCAACAATCATGAGGCATCTAGCATTTATAAGTTAGTTTAGAAAAATTATTCTCGTCTGATTATTTAGCAGTTAAATTAAATTCATTATAGCTACATGATTTTAAGCTAGAAATTATAATTTATTCTGTTTTCCACTGTAACTCATCAGCTAGAGAATATAACAGACTTATTTTTTTAATCAATCTGCACAAAAGAAACTAGTGGGATAAAATAGGCGGTTTAACACTTAATCACTCGCAAAATCTAGATATATTAAATATAATATTTACCTCAACACAGAACTACGGTATCACAACGAAACTAAGAGGTTCACTTATAAGTTTAAGTATCTAGAACGAAGTGACCACGTCTACTGCAAATGGAGAATGAGTGACCTCAAGTTTCAAACTCAGGTTAAGATATCTTAAACCAGACAAAGGGGTCCCAACTTATTTCGCAAAACGAAATAATCTCCCCTTTCCGTCTTAACACCTACGTCTGCTTAGACGCTGCTCATAACTGCCAAACGTGCGTCTTTACACCTCCGTCTAACTATCTGACCGTGAGCGCGCGTGTCAGAGGCGAAATGCGAGACACTCTGTCTGCTCTGAGCGAGCATGTCTGGCGCGATTCAAACCTCCGTCTAACTATCGGACAGTCATCGCTCATGTCAGATGCGAGTGTCAGACGACCCGTCTCCACTGCAGAGGGCAATTTTCACACTTCGCCGGGAGCTAGCCTGACGAAAAACTCTCGTGACAGCTGCAAATGTAGACAATTTGTCTGCTCTTCATGTCTGATAGACTGAAATCCCACCTAAAATTATCTCGTGCAAGGGACTGACATGTTAGGTAATCTACTGCGTTTCTAAATGAGAAACCGAAACCAGGCGAAAGTTTGAATCGGAAAATAGTAATGTTTATAGTCGCAAACGTACGAATGCGAAAAACACAGGAAAAGGATAAAGAGTGATAATAAAATAGAGAACACGGGTAGAAAAAAAGAAGAGAATATAGAAAATTTATTGATCATACTATCTATGCGACACACCGTCAGAGGCGACTATTATGTGGCTTTACATGTATCAAACACCATCAGAGGCCACTAATGTGTGGCTTTGCATGTATCAAACACCATCAGAGGCGACTAATATGTGGCTTTACATGTATCAAACACCGTCAGAGGCCACTAATATGTGGCTTTACATGTATCAAACACCGTCAGAGGCGACTAATATGTGGCTTTACATGTATCAAACACCGTCAGAGGCGACTAATATGTGGCTTTACATGTATCAAACACCGTCAGAGGCGACTAATATGTGGTTTTACATGTATCAAACAAATTGCTGCAGAAACCACTTCTGTATGAGAATATGAATGCTTTGGTGCAGGATCTCTTCAAGGACATCAGCTGCGGTGGTGACCTCGAGCTTGCAAGGGAAATATTGTGACGAAGATGTAAGCTGCTCTTCTGAACAACTCTCAACTTCTTCATGGTTGTGGATAATACCAGGAAAACATCATTATGAAAGATACTGGCATAAATTGGTTGGCCTCTCATGTGGGGAAAGGTGATGTTCTGAGAATGTGTTATCACAGAGGCGGTACGATACATGAAACAAAAAAACAAAACAAAAAACAGAGAGAGAGAGAGAGACATTCTTACCACAATACGAGACAAGAAATTTCACTGATGTGAACCTTAAACCTAACTTATATAAGGATTAACAACACTAATTCTCTTATACGTCTCGGTACCACCTCTATTCTCACCTAAATTGTAATGTTTTTCATGGTCCATTTTTTGGTGGGAATTAAATACTTCCCAGCAAACTTTATGGTACCGGATATTTTTTTCTATAAATATTTCTGCCTCTGCTACTTTTCGGTGACAAAATATTTGGAATCTTCTTTTATTTATATTATGCAGTTCAGGTGAGTATGTTTAAGAGTTTTCAAAATATATCTATACATTTAGCCAGTCAAGTCTATTAGCTCATACAAAATTAAACTTTTATGCTGTTGTGCTACTCATTCCAAGTTTCCGCACTTTGGCACCAAAATGGAAATGAACGAAATGACAAAAGAATTTAGTACCGTCATCAAGGCATGCAGTAGAAAGAGCACAAATTAATTGTGATTACCCGCCATATTTTGGCGGGTGCCTTACTTGTTAATAATATTTTATTTTTTCACATACATTTTTTTCTCTCAGAAGAGAACCGAATAGTTTTATTGTTGTTGTAGCTGATAGACTTGTGAGGGAGTCCAGGATCATTATTTCATGAAACCGCTTACGTGAAGTAACTATTTCCATTTCGTTAAGAATTCATGCAACAAGACTGCGTGTAATACTTACTCCTTTGGGTTGCAAATCCGCAAAGTGGCTTTTCCTAATGCAATTTTAAACTTGCATATGATATCATCCGCAACACCTTTCAGTTCCCTGAGGAACTAAGGCTTCAGTAATTCCCTACCAAGCTTTCAGTACTGCGCCATCCGTTCACAGTCATTCTGTTTTATTTATTCTTTTCATGGAAGTCACCTGTTTCCTTCCCCGTGTGTTTGTCAATCTCGCTATACCTGTCTTACAATGGGGATTGCCCAGGAAACTGCCTTGTAATGCTATCAACATGTTTCTTAGTGCATGTCTTTACCAATTCCAGTATCTTCTTCCTTGACACGTCCCTCTATATTTGCAATCGCTTTGACTGGACTTACATGAGGGGCACCATAAACGGTTATTGTGGTGTTGTGGGTATCATTATAATGACATCAATAACAGTGCCATAAAACCGGGCCCTACACCCTTTAGCCGTACTGACCATTGTGGATTGTGGCAATAGAGTTAAAGTTGCGGCTATATAAGCAATTATAGAAGGCACATCATTCAGTGGAAAAAATCTATTGTGGGAGGAACCTGTTAATTTCCATACATAATGACGTCAATGTATTTGTTAAATGTAGGGAATGATCATATCTGGGATGTGATCTAATGTGATAGTTGTGCGGGGTTGTGATCTAATGTGATAGTTATGCGGGGGTTGTGATATAATGTGATAGTTATGCGGGGTTGTGATATAATCTGATAGTTATGCGGGGTTGTGATATAATCTGATAGTTATGCGGGGTTGTGATCTAATGTGATAGACATGCGGGGTTGTGATCTAATGTGATAGACATGCGGGGTTGTGATCTAATGTGATAGTTATGCGGAGTTGTGATCTAATGTGATAGTTATGCGGAGTTGTGATCTAATGTGATAGTTATGCGGGTTTGTGATCTAATGTGATAGTTATGCGGGTTTGTGATCTAATGTGATAGTTATGCGGCGTTGTGATCTAATGTGATAGTTATGCGGGGTTGTGATCTAATGTGATAGTTATGCGGGGTTGTGATCTAATGTGATAGTTATGCGGCGTTGTGATCTAATGTGATAGGTATGCGGCGTTGCGATCTAATGTGATAGTTATGCGGGGTTGTGATCTAATGTGATAGTTATGCGGCGTTGTGATCTAATGTGATAGGTATGCGGCGTTGTGATCTAATGTGATAGTTATGCGGGGTTGTGATCTAATGTGATAGTTATGCGGGGTTGTGATCTAATGTGATAGTTATGCGGGGTTGTGATCTAATGTGAAAGTTATGCGGCGTTGTGATCTAATCTGATAGCTAACAGTTACCCGGCAAAGTTCTCATTTAAAAACAAAAAATATTCTTCTATAGTGCGTTTCACAATGTTTGCCGCTGTTTAAAATTCAATATCTCTCCAACCACTTGATCGTAATTGTTGCAACTTTGCATATGACCTAATGATCGCTATGTCCCGAGAGGGACATTTTTTTCCTCGTTAACAAACTTATGGTTTTAAATTTTCTTTATTTAAAGTATACAAAATCGACCACCTCCTAGTCCAACCATGTATTGAGAGGGCTTACCCCTTCATATTTGTGAGCTATTTCGATTCAACATCTTGAACGCATTTCACTTGATTTTCAGCTCACTATCGCACTGTTTTGAACATTACATTGATCCTTCCGGTGCGTTCTGTTGCCGTTCTATTGATTGTGCATTTCAGTGCATAGGCGTATCTTGCGGTATTCTAAGTCTGTAATACAATGGGTATGAAAGTCAAGTTCCTTACACTGCATACAATGGCAGTGAAGATGTATAAATATTTCTGCAGAGAAGCTAAGCATGGTAAACTGTATCGGAGTCTCTCAAATCCTGAAAAGAGAACTATTCACGCTTTGGGTTTAAGTAAACGCTCATTTCATCAATTACTCAAAGCTAATGGAATTTTCAGTTCAATCAATACCAGGACGCAAGGAAGAAAGGAAGTAGCAGATAGTTTTGACAGGGACGTGATTAGAAGACAGATTTGTAGAATGTTCAATTCCGAAGAAACTGTGACACTAAGAAAACTGAACATTCGGCTGAGAACACACAGTGACGTTGATGTGTCGAAATCAACATTATGGAGAACTGTTAGAAACATTGGCTTTACGTTTAGGAAGTATGCTAGTGGAAGAAACGTCATCTGCGAGAAGCCGCACTTAGTATCTATGAGAAGTAAAATTTACGTGAAGTACGGAAATGCGTAATCAAGATTATGATATTGTGTATGTGGGTGAAACTTGGATCAATGCACACCACACAATTGAAAAGAATGGCAGTTATCAGATGGAACGATTAAAAGATGTGTAACCAGTGAAAAAGGACAACGTCTGATAATAGCACATGCAGGCAGCAGACATAATGGGCTAGTGAAAAATGCTGAACTTATTTTCACTTCCAATTATACGGACAACCGGGACTATCATACCGAGATGAACGGTAACATATTTAGAGAGTGGATTGAAAATACTCTTTTTCCGTCCTTAGACAGACCATCCTGTCTGATAATGGACAACGCATCATACCACAACGCTGTGGCAGAAGAACACAAAATCCCGACATCTTCGAGTACAAAAGATGCTATAAAGATTTGGCTCAGAAAAGAAGACATTCCATTTAACGAGGGGTTTCTGAAACCTGAATTACTGTCCCTTGTTAAGAAATCACAAAAGACCAAGATATTCCATATAGACAAGTTGATTCAACAGCATGGTCATATGTGTTTGAGACTGCCACCTTATCATTCAAATTTAAACCCAATTGAACTCGTTTGGGCAAAAGTTAAAGGACAGGTGGCAACTGAAAATAAAACTTTCAAACTATGCAATATGAAAGAACTAACATATGCCGCCCTCTCGCAGATAGACAAAGATTATTAATGTAAATGTGAAGATCATGTCTTAAAAGAGGAAAATGACTATTGGAAAAAAGATGGACTGTCGTTCATTCAGCTGAGAATAGTCATCAATATTGTTAGACTCGTCTGACTCAGAATAAGTGTGTAAATATCTTATATGTTTTCTCCTCCATCTATGTGTGTATGTAAACCAATTCATTTCCTTTTTATCTCCATGATTTCACTACTATTTTTAAAATACACAGTACTTTCACCTCTTCGTGCATCCATTCACGTTTTAGTATAAAAACGAATAGGCGTTATTTTCACATTTTCTCATCCTTCCAGGACAAAATAATTACTTCGTTAAAAAAGATCAAAGGAATTAACCGTTGCAAGAAAAGAACACTACCTGCAACATTGAATTTTATGAAAACTTTGGGACATTGAAAATATAAGACCACATGCAAAAAATCATGTTTATCAGTGCAAGGAATATGGAGATATTTGAAGTCAATCGTCGACCGATCTTTTTGAAACGCACTATACAAGTCCAACTCCCCTTTATTTCCTGATCTGGTACATGAATTCAAGGCAGAATGGTCTTGATAAATTTACTTTCCTGTACGAGAGTATTCTCCCATTTTCTCCATACAACCACCAGCTCGAGGAGACTTGACTGAGATGACTTTTGCATAAAATGGAATGGTGTTTTAAAGGGCAAAGTTCATTAATATGAGCAAAGTAATGAGCAATAATCTCGAAATGGCTTTGTAATACAGTAAAGCTATTACAGTCCACCCGTGTGTTAACAGGGCCTGAAATGGTAGCAATGAACTGATAACACTTAAAGTATCAAGCATGTCGTAACAGACAACAAGTGATAGTTGGTCTATGTGCCGGCTACTTCATCCTGCAGAAATTTCAAGCCAAATAGGGAAAAAAATCTTCAAAGAAGCACATTGAGGAAACTGTTGATGGCATAACAAGGCAGCCCTTCATCTGGAATCTCCAGAGTACAAGAGGCTGAGAGAGACCTAATACACACGGACAAGAACCCTGGAGACAGAATTGATAGAGATAATAAATATATTAATGGACCTTGAACACGGAACCCAAAGACGCAGCAACAGAGAATGCAGTCAGCGACCCACAGCTTGACTGCTTGCGTCAGAGTCAGCGAACCAGAGCTGACCAAGACCCTACTCCACCTCCAAGTGGTGGTCCTGGAAACAGGCTGCATCACTGCAGTCTGGCTGAGAGAGTAGGGATCGAAGAGGGAAGGCAAACCCGGTCCCAAAAAATGCCGTGCTGAAGTCGGATGTGTCGGTCGAAAGGCGCAGATATCGCAGCCTAGCTGTAAACAGACACAATGCAACCAACGTCCTTTTCAGGACGAACGAGGAAGAAGGAAGAAGAACACGGAACAAGTTTGGACAGTTTGTTTTCCTTTAAGTTTGGACAGTTTGTTTTCCTTCAAGTTTGGACAGTTTGTTTTCCTTTAAGTTTGGACAGTTTGTTTTCCTTTAAGTTTGGACAGTTTATGCTCCTTCAAGTTTGGACATATTATTTTCCTTCAAGTTTGGACAGTTTATTTTCCTTTAAGTTTGGACATTTTGTTTTCCTTTAAATTTTTACAGATAGTTTTCCTTTAAATTTGTACATATAGTTTTTTTTTAAGTTTGTACCGTTTGTTTTTCTTCATGTTTGGACAGTGTGTTTTCCTTTAAGTTTGGACAGTTAGTTGTCCTTTAAGTTTGTACAGTTTGCTGTCCTTTAAGTTTGTACCGTTTGTTTTCCTTCTTGTTTGGACAGTTTGTTTTCCTTTTTTTTTTTTCGTACGCCCGCTAATACTCGAGGCGAAATGTCAGGTTATTATTATTTTTTTTTTATGTCTAACCTGACATTGATTTTTACGTGAGTATCCTATTTTCTTGTACAGAGACAAGTGTCCCTCGCCTGTTTTCCTTTAAGTTCAAGTGTCGTTAACAGTGCCAGTAACATCAGATGGAACAACAGTGTGGCTACAAATTAGTAATGTTACCTTCACTGCAATCTTTTTCCAGTGCAGCTTGCCAGAGCCGTCCCAAGAGGTTCAACTTTCAGAGTATTTTTTGCCCTGCATACTTCAAACGGTAAACACTTCTACACGATTGTTTACAGTCATGACAATCCCAGTTAAGGAATCTCCATCGACACGTGTGCGTGGTTTTCTGGCACTGTTTATTCGGACTGTCTTCGGTTTTGCACGGATATTGATTTGTTTAGATTGCTCTTTACTGTCATTGCTTATTCTTCTTTGCGTGTTTAGTTCCAGGTGGAGCAGCGGTCTTAAACCAGTTTATTCTTAAGCCATCATGCCCTGGTCATTGCTTTTTTCCAGCTCATTCCATGACATCTTTGTAATTGTTTCTCGTGTTGTTTTCTCCCTGTGATTTTACACATCTCTATCTATTGTTTTTATCCGTGCAGATTCCAGAATAGGGACTTCTTTGTAATGCTTTTTTTTTTTTTTTCGTACGCCCGCTAATACTCGAGGCGAAATCTCAGGTTATTTTTAATGTCTAACCTGACATTGATTTTTACGTGAGTATCCTATTTTCTTGTACAGAGACAAGTATCCCTCGCCATTCAGGCAGATACTCGCCGTTTTCGGAGGTACCCATTAGAGCTGGGTCGGCTCAGAAGCCGCCAGTTCCTGGTCGACGACACTCCTTCAGATGTGCTCGCCAGGTCTCGAGTTAATCCAGTCCAAATCCCGGTCGACGAAAAATCCTCAAATGCCGTCGCCCGGGTTTGATCCTGAATCACCCGGTCGCCAGAGCGGTGTTGTAACCACTACGCTAGCGCGGCTCCACCTTTGTAATGCTAATAGCTGGCTTACTCAGTGTGTGTATGTGTGTGTGTGTCTGTCTAATCCATTGACAGATTCTTTCCTAGTCTCTTGTTCAAGTGGTATTTTTCTAATTCTTTCCATCAATTCTACAGAAATGATTCTGCAATATCAAATTAGTTCTTCTAAACTGCGCACGAGCACAGAGTGGTTCGATCGTTTGTTTCTGAAGTAAAGACATGGGGTTCGAAATCAGGTCCGCGTCATGTTCCAGTGTATCCAGATGTAATGGGATATCTGATTCTTGAGTTAAGGAAGGCAAAGAAAGCGAGTAAGTTTTTCTTATTTTCTCTGCAATAGAATGTATGGACCATTTATTTTGTTTTATGACTTTAAGCAATACATGAATAAGGGTTTTACCGTAGATTAAATTTATCCCAAAAAAATATGTTTAGGTACGTTTAAACACATAAGATAACGTTCACATGAAAGTTGCTGGTTACTAAACTAAAACTG
Source organism: Oreohelix idahoensis (assembly GCA_024509875.1). Taxonomy (NCBI): domain Eukaryota; kingdom Metazoa; phylum Mollusca; class Gastropoda; order Stylommatophora; family Oreohelicidae; genus Oreohelix; species Oreohelix idahoensis. Next base: position 72,507 of record JAMPIV010018270.1, on the reverse strand, counting down.
TATTTAAAAATAAAAAAAATAAAAAACTCGCTGACCTAGTTGTTTGAAGAAACTCATTGATTCGATCATGAGCAGTCACCATCCGATTCCCGCCAGTTTAAATACAAAACACCATCTATATTCGCTTTTAATTATTTCCCCTTACTTTAAAACTCTTACTTCAATGGAGTTATTTCCATCTTAATTTTCCATCTTTTAATTATTAAATAAATTTGGATGGGTAAATGTCAATAAAAACTTGATATATTAAACTGTGCAAGAAAGGGAGTTGCGTGCAAAGTTGCAGTTCTCAATGATGTGTGGAACATGGAGATTGTGAGCCTCAATGATTTGAAAAGTGACAAATAAGTAACACCCAAATTATCTTAAAGAAACATGGTTAAAAAGCTTGTAAGCTAGTTGCATGTTGTGTAAATAGGCTGGTACTTGAATAAATAACTCAAAACATGGCAATAATAATTCGAAAAAAGAGAATTATATTATGAGTTTAATGATGTGTGCTGGTGTAGTAAATATCGCTATGGTAGTATCATATTAGCTTTACAGTTCCCTGCTGAGCATAGCTCTTGACCTGGTTAACACCGCACTTTCCTGTGCTATATGTTCAAGATCTGTCCATGTTTTCTGCATTCTTTTTGTCTATCTCCAACTCCCTTCTTTGTGTGCTTTATTTTTTATTTCTCTTAACCAGGGATTTAAGAGCAAGGGCTGCCTTGTAATGCTATCAGATGAGTTTCATATGAAATGCCAACATCTATTCCTGGCCTCTTGTTCAATTTCCATTTGTCTGGTTCTTTCCATCAGTTCCACTTTGGTGATCTTGCAATACCATGTTCTGCCCAAGCTTCCATTTAGGACAGTCTGTAATTTCTTGGTTGATGATGGGGTAACGTTAATATAGCATTGTGCCCCTGCAGACCAAAGTGGAACAGTCCTAATTAAGTTGGTTCCATGTCTGCAGTATGTGGAGAATATCGGCTACCACGACAAATATAGGAAACCAAAATCCAGGGATCGAGACCTCCAGGACGACCGGAGTCCGCTGGGAGCACAACATTAGACAATCTCTGAAGGACCGAGGACTAGAGTGGAACCAGGCCAGGAGGAAGACAGCCGATAGGATAGTATGGCGTTATCTCCGGCAAACCTATACACACCAGGTTAGAAGAGGATCGACTAAGTAATTAAGAATAGTATTGTCAGATCGTGTGACCCACAGAGGATAACCCGGTATTTACTTGTACGTTCAATCATTCAATTCGTGCCCGGAAGTGTGCTAGGGAGCTGAAGTTTGAGTTCTTGAGCCAAGTGTGTCTCCCTGGCTGGCGGGCAGTCCGTGTTGTTGTAACGTGTGTGATGTTTTCTATCAACATGATTGCACGTATATGTAACTAAACTGTCTTTTTCAAATATCTGCTACACTACACAAAGTCACTGCGTAGAAGTTGTTGTTTCAAGTACAAGAAAATGTGAAACAGATTTAAAAAGCAGGGTTGTGGAATCGGGAGTGGTTTTTTTTTTTTTATAAAGTCCGGACTCCGAATTTTATTAGTAAAAAACTGTAGTCGTAGTCGGGAGTCGGAAAATTTCTGGCCGACTCCACAACTGTTAACAATTATACAGAATATATTGAGAGAACATGAGCCAGTGGTACAAGGCATAAGAGCTTGACCAGAAGTGCTTGAACGCCAAAGGTCATCTGGTGAGTAATAAATGAGCAAATGAATAATTGTCAACACTGCCATTAAAATCTAAGCTCAAATTGACTGCGACGTAATTATGTAGAAAACCGTCGTTAGTATAACACAACATTTATTTGGGTTTAGTACTTAAGAGGTCATTTTTCAATATTATGCAGACAAGCTCCAACAATAATTCTCCGCGGGAGGTAGCAGAGGGTGTGCCGTGAGGTGTTAATGCGCTTAGGGATTCATATACTAGCTGTCATATGCTCTAATCCAATTGTCTGATGGACGGGTGGTTAGAGCGCTTGCCTATCGCAGGTAAGTTACCGGATTCCAGGTTCGAAACCTTGTAGTTTGACGCTCCAGTTTACAGAGCTGTAAACTGGTGCATAACTCTGTTCTGGAGTTAGGGAAGGCTATGGTAGCGACGAAGGGAACTAGTCACCTCACCTGATAAAGCCGGGCATGGTATAGTGAAATATGTAATAAATCTCTTCCATACGGCAGTATCTGCTATAAGAATATCTTCACCTTTACTCGCTAATCCACATTTGAGTTGCTCTGACTATTCATGTCTTGTGCTGTCATACAGCTCTGCTTAATCCACCAGTATGTACGTGGAATTCAAGACCAGTTATGAGCAATGCATGGGAGGGCAGTAGGAGTATGTCAAACCATTCCCCCTGGGCGCCCAATGCTCTTAATAAGGCCCTGAGTATAATTATGGATATATACAGTTGCTTGTCTTTTATGGGATGTTGGTGGCTTGAATAAAACTTTTATGAGATGTTGGTGGCTAGACTAAAACTTTTATGAGATGTT
>JAMPIV010018270.1:0-65000 GCA_024509875.1 Oreohelix idahoensis | reverse complement strand
CATGTTTACTTTGCGCTTCTCGTCTTTACTAAGATTAAGACGCAGGTAAAACCAAGATGGGCCTGGTCAATTTTCGTATAGTGACCGCGTGTCATGTTTACCTAGGAGTGCCCCGCGATAAACTATCGACCTGTCGGCATGCACTCGGCGGAAACGAATGACATAATCATTTCCTGTACACCTTGTTACAAAGACATTACTTTAGATGAAAGTAAGATGTTGTATTTGAGAAAACATTGCCGAGAGAGGATCGGATGTTTTCATTCCATATTTGGGAGACATGACCTTTGCAGTAACGCGCAGAAATTTCCTAGTGGAAATATTTTGAATTACCCCATCCTAAACACGCATGTTTGAAATTATTGGCCGGCACTCGAGATGTAAACATAACTACATTTCTGATTGGGGCCTGGTCTAATAGTAAACAACACGTGCCAGGAACGAGAGGGGGAATATAACCTGATACTTTAGTCGGTTGAAAACACTGTGAAAATCTTCACTCGCGCCAAGAAGACAACCACACCTTGCGAGAGTTAAGAATAGTACCAGACCGGAACTTGGTTGAGCGTCTTGAGGACTTAGAGCCCAGGAAAACTCTACTATTTTAACACGTAAAACCGGACTCTGAGGGAACTGAAACACAAGTCAAAGTGGGAACTTACTGCTGAAGTAACAACACCCAGACCAAGTGTAAGAGGCCTCTACAAGTACCTTTATTTCTCTGAGCCAGCAGTCTGTGAGCCTAAAGATTGGGGTAAGTTGTACATTTTGAATTCTATATTTTTTCATTATTAACATGTGAACTAATACGTATATATTGACATGTGAATATCAATACGTGAAAATTGCTAGTGGATGTCCAAGTCCTTGAGGCTGGCAACCTCAGCATATAGAATGATGATTTCAAGAACCACCACTGCCAGGGCTGGTGACTGCTTTATTGCGAGTTTCTTATAAAGAACCAAAAGCAGAGGTAGTCCAAATTTCCATATGGAGCAGGGAGGGAATGATGAAAGAAATGATGTACATACTTGTTATATTATTAACCTTTTCGACCACAGCAAATGTTAAACATATTCACTCTAAAAGTAATGAAAGTTTCAATTTTTTCAACCAGTGTAAATGTAAAACATATTAACTCTAAATAAAATGAAAGTTTCAACCTTTTCAACCAGTGTAAATGTAAAACAAATTCACTTTAACTGTAATGAAAGTCTGAAACTTTTTCAACCGATGTAAATGTAAACAAATTCAAACTATATTGTTAAAATTTTCAACTAAAGTTAAATATAAAATTTATTACAAATAAGGGAGGGAAACCTGAGGCCTGTAAACAGTAAATTAATATGAAATAAATATAAAGGTATGTTATCAGGCACTCGCAGGAAATAAAGAAGTAGAACACCAGACAACAGAAAAACAACAGACATGAGTGGCTTACCCAGGATTTGAACACTGGACCTTCCGTGCGACAACCCCGCCTAGCCATGCAAGCGAATCACACTATCCGCTCTGCCATCTACGCATCATCAAAAATGATGTTTCAATGGCAGGTCAATAGTGCGAACCACAATACACGACACCAGAAGTCCTCCATGGGCAGTTCAGCCTATTAATGACGCAATCACTTCTGTTGTATTTCTATCAAGCAGTATAGGCCGAATCCAACAAGACCCTTAGGACCTTAATACTGTGTCCAGTAAATGATAGTAGACTAGAACAGTGAGAACAGGATAGTGGGTAGGTTTGGTATTGTACAAACATTTATTACAAATAAAGGAGGGGAACCTGAGGCCTGTAAACAGTAAATTAATATGAAACAAATATAAAGGTATGTTATCAGGCACTCGCAGGAAATAAAGAAGTAGAACACCAGACAACAGAAAAACAACAGACATGAGTGGCTTACCCTGGATTTGAACACTGGACCTTCCGTGCGACAACCCCGCCTAGCCATGCAAGCGAATCACACTATCCGCTCTGCCATCTACGCATCATCAAAAATGATGTTTCAATGGCAGGTCAATAGTGCGAACCACAATACACGACACCAGAAGTCCTCCATGGGCAGTTCAGCCTATTAATGACGCAATCACTTCTGTTGTATTTCTATCAAGCAGTATAGGCCGAATCCAACAAGACCCTTAGGACCTTAATACTGTGTCCAGTAAATGATAGTAGACTAGAACAGTGAGAACAGAATAGTGGGTAGGTTTGGTATTGTACAAACATTTATTACAAATAAGGGAGGGAAACCTGAGGCCTGTAAACAGTAAATTAATATGAAATAAATATAAAGGTATGTTATCAGGCACTCGCAGGAAATAAAGAAGTAGAACACCAGACAACAGAAAAACTACAGACATGAGTGGCTTACCCAGGATTTGAACACTGGACCTTCCGTGCGACAACCCCGCCTAGCCATGCAAGCGAATCACACTATCCGCTCTGCCATCTACGCATCATCAAAAATGATGTTTCAATGGCAGGTCAATAGTGCGAACCACAATACACGACACCAGAAGTCCTCCATGGGCAGTTCAGCCTATTAATGACGCAATCACTTCTGTTGTATTTCTATCAAGCAGTATAGGCCGAATCCAACAAGACCCTTAGGACCTTAATACGTGTCCAGTAAATGATAGTAGACTAGAACAGTGAGAACAGAATAGTGGGTAGGTTTGGTATTGTACAAACATTTATTACAAATAAGGGAGGGAAACCTGAGGCCTGTAAACAGTAAATTAATATGAAATAAATATAAAGGTATGTTATCAGGCACTCGCAGGAAATAAAGAAGTAGAACACCAGACAACAGAAAAACAACAGACATGAGTGGCTTACCCAGGATTTGAACACTGGACCTTCCGTGCGACAACCCCGCCTAGCCATGCAAGCGAATCACACTATCCGCTCTGCCATCTACGCATCATCAAAAATGATGTTTCAATGGCAGGTCAATAGTGCGAACCACAATACACGACACCAGAAGTCCTCCATGGGCAGTTCAGCCTATTAATGACGCAATCACTTCTGTTGTATTTCTATCAAGCAGTATAGGCCGAATCCAACAAGACCCTTAGGACCTTAATACTGTGTCCAGTAAATGATAGTAGACTAGAACAGTGAGAACAGAATAGTGGGTAGGTTTGGTATTGTACAAACATTTTTATTACAAATAAGGGAGGGAAACCTGAGGCCTGTAAACAGTAAATTAATATGAAATAAATATAAAGGTATGTTATCAGGCACTCGCAGGAAATAAAGAAGTAGAACACCAGACAACAGAAAAACAACAGACATGAGTGGCTTACCCAGGATTTGAACACTGGACCTTCCGTGCGACAACCCCGCCTAGCCATGCAAGCGAATCACACTATCCGCTCTGCCATCTACGCATCATCAAAAATGATGTTTCAATGGCAGGTCAATAGTGCGAACCACAATACACGACACCAGAAGTCCTCCATGGGCAGTTCAGCCTATTAATGACGCAATCACTTCTGTTGTATTCCTATCAAGCAGTATAGGCCGAATCCAACAAGACCCTTAGGACCTTAATACTGTGTCCAGTAAATGATAGTAGACTAGAACAGTGAGAACAGAATAGTGGGTAGGTTTGGTATTGTACAAACATTTATTACAAATAAGGGAGGGAAACCTGAGGCCTGTAAACAGTAAATTAATATGAAATAAATATAAAGGTATGTTATCAGGCACTCGCAGGAAATAAAGAAGTAGAACACCAGACAACAGAAAAACAACAGACATGAGTGGCTTACCCAGGATTTGAACACTGGACCTTCCGTGCGACAACCCCGCCTAGCCATGCAAGCGAATCACACTATCCGCTCTGCCATCTACGCATCATCAAAAATGATGTTTCAATGGCAGGTCAATAGTGCGAACCACAATACACGACACCAGAAGTCCTCCATGGGCAGTTCAGCCTATTAATGACGCAATCACTTCTGTTGTATTTCTATCAAGCAGTATAGGCCGAATCCAACAAGACCCTTAGGACCTTAATACTGTGTCCAGTAAATGATAGTAGACTAGAACAGTGAGAACAGAATAGTGGGTAGGTTTGGTATTGTACAAACATTTATTACAAATAAGGGAGGGAAACCTGAGGCCTGTAAACAGTAAATTAATATGAAATAAATATAAAGGTATGTTATCAGGCACTCGCAGGAAATAAAGAAGTAGAACACCAGACAACAGAAAAACAACAGACATGAGTGGCTTACCCAGGATTTGAACACTGGACCTTCCGTGCGACAACCCCCGCCTAGCCATGCAAGCGAATCACACTATCCGCTCTGCCATCTACGCATCATCAAAAATGATGTTTCAATGGCAGGTCAATAGTGCGAACCACAATACACGACACCAGAAGTCCTCCATGGGCAGTTCAGCCTATTAATGACGCAATCACTTCTGTTGTATTTCTATCAAGCAGTATAGGCCGAATCCAACAAGACCCTTAGGACCTTAATACTGTGTCCAGTAAATGATAGTAGACTAGAACAGTGAGAACAGAATAGTGGGTAGGTTTGGTATTGTACAAACATTTATTACAAATAAGGGAGGGAAACCTGAGGCCTGTAAACAGTAAATTAATATGAAATAAATATAAAGGTATGTTATCAGGCACTCGCAGGAAATAAAGAAGTAGAACACCAGACAACAGAAAAACAACAGACATGAGTGGCTTACCCAGGATTTGAACACTGGACCTTCCGTGCGACAACCCCGCCTAGCCATGCAAGCGAATCACACTATCCGCTCTGCCATCTACGCATCATCAAAAATGATGTTTCAATGGCAGGTCAATAGTGCGAACCACAATACACGACACCAGAAGTCCTCCATGGGCAGTTCAGCCTATTAATGACGCAATCACTTCTGTTGTATTACTAATTTTAAATGTAAAGTTAGTTTTCCGCACACTGGGATTAAGATTAATTCTCAGAGAGGGTAAAAGTTCTGAAGGTAGGTGGGATGGTGGAATGAAAAGAGGGGAGCACATAAGTATGTGTCTAGAAACTCAATACTCAGAGAGTATTTGTTTCTCTTCTTCTGCCATACTAGTTGGTGGTACCAGTTAAGGGTACTATTTCTGGAACAAGTGAGAGTATCAGTGGCCTGAAGTCTACGCTAGACACCATCATCAGACGGGTCGTAGAGACACGGGACCAGCTTTGCACTTACTTCTTGATTCTACTTGGAACGTGCTGCAACTCTTAATCTTGATCAGGGACGCGAGCGATTCAGTCACCTATCTGCGAAGAACCAAAACACCAGTGGGAGCAGAAACCCCAGCAGCTACGTATACTAATAAAAGCTGCTAAGTGAAACTTCCGCTTATATTAAGCCCCATTAATATCATAGGATGATGACCAATTGTTGTTAAAGAATTATTCAATTTTTAATAATTGTTAAAACCTAATTGATTATTAAATTTGTTACTTATGTCTATTCAAGTTTAAAGTTGATTTAATCATCTTGAATGTGTTGTATCCGTATGTCTCAGACAATTTCTTAAATACACTTATACAGAGCTATACAATAATAATACGAGGAAATTCGCTGAATTAACTCAGCTTGGGGCTTGAACGAGCTAACGAATTATAAGATAACCCTATCCTTCACAAAAGTTGACGGCAGATACTAGAGTTAACGTGCTCAGCCAGTGCAGCATTGTTCTCGCTTTTCTGAATAATTTGTGAAACCTCCTTGGAGGTATAAGCATCATTATCCTTCTATCTACAACTCTGCCAAGAGTAATCTTGTGCAAAGGTAGACACCCATGAAGACCCACATCAGTTACTCTTGAGTTTTGGTAACTGTTGGACCACTACTGCAGAGCTAAAGGAAGGCAACCCGTGACAGTTTCCCTCTTTGTTTGCTTCTACGTTGTCACGTTTGCTGTCCGCTGATCTTTTCTCTTTTTGCAGTAAATCATTTAAAAACAGACGCTAGGTCTGTTATACTTGGACATGCTCCCTAATATAACCAACGATTCCTGTGTCTAGGGGCTGAAATGTGCGCGCCTCGCCAAAAAAGAGGCAAATTTTTTTATTTTTTTTTTAAAAGTACATCATTTGTGCTCGGACATAAAAGTCGACCAAGAGATTGAAGGAAACTCCGCACCCGAGTAAAACTTTATTTAGAAAGTAAAGAAAATAGGTACACATAACCACATCTCTCTCTCTCTCTCTCTCTCTCTCTCTCTCTCTCTCATTCTGACATTGTTGGCGATCTGTCTCAGGCTACTCCCAACGTCATAAGGTGTATCTTTCCGTCAACGGGATTGGTAATACCAGGAAATCGATCTGCCTGTCTAAAAGACTCTCAAAGAGTGGACATTCTTGGCAGACAAGTTTCTTTGTTTACTTGTCTGTCTGACATGTACAAGTCTGTCTGTCTTATAGAGTGGACATTTTTGGCAGACATGTTTCTTTATTTGCTTGTCTGTCTGACATGGACAAATCTGTCTGTTTTATAGAGCGGACATTCTTGGCAGACATGTTTCTTTGTTTGCTTGTCTGTCTGACATGGACAAGTCTGTCTGTCTTATAGAGTGGACATTTTTGGCAGACATGTTTCTTTGTTTGCTTGTCTGTCTGACATGGACAAATCTGTCTCTTATAGAGTGGACATTCTTGGCAGACATGTTTCTTTGTTTGCCTGTCTGTCTGACATGGACAAGTCTGTCTGTCTTATAGAGTGGACATTCTTGGCAGACATGTTTCTTTGTTTCCTTGTCTGTCTGACATGGACACGTCTGTCTGTCTTATAGAGTGGACTTCTCAGTCCTGGCAGGATCATGTTTAAGCTTTGTTTCCTGTCTATGTCTGTCATTTTTCTGACATGGGACAAAGAGCGTCTGACCCTGTCCGCGGGAGGACAACATTAGACAATCTTTGAAGGACCGAGGACTATAATGGAACCAGGCCAGGAGGAAGACAGCCGATAAGATAGTCTGGCGCTCTCTCTTCCAAACCTCTATACCTCACGGTAGAAGGGGAACGACTAAGTAAGTAAATAAGTTATATAAGATCTAGATATCATTGTATATTTGCGTGCTGATCTCATAAATCTTAGTACGGACTGTCTGGACGTGTTCTACATCCTTGCTTCTGCTCTGATACTTTTGAATTGTCATTTAAAGTCTAAAGTTAATAAAAAATACAAAAAAAAAGTATTTTAAACACAGGCTTTTAATGCACTAAAAACCCAAAAATAATTTTTCAAGGAGTTTATAGCTTGCAGTAAAAATGTAACATCACATTGACAAAAAGCCTGGGGCGCTGATTCTATATGAAATTAACTTCTGCTTTATACTTCATTACACACTTGTGGATAAAATATATGATGAGCGCTTAAGCGCCCCAGACTTTTTGTCAATTTGATATTACACTTTACTGCAAGCTATAAACTCCTTGAAAAATTATTTTGGGGGTTTTTAGTGCATTAAAAGACTGTGTTTAAAATATATTTTTTTAAATTTTTGTTGTTTTTAAATTTAAGTCAAATGTAATAGATCCGCTAATGACATTATGAGTTTGCGATAAACGAGTCCCCACACAGGAGGTGGATTTCATTATTCAGTATATTACACGGAAAGTTAATATTTTTTATTTATTTTTTTATTTTATTTTGATAGGAGTTGTAAATTAAATTTTTTTAATGTATTTGTTAGTTGTGTGTATGTCTGGGGGGTGGGGGGGGGGGGGGGGGGGAGGTTTCAAGAGAGACAATCTTGTTGGAAAGAATACACCTAGATTATTTGCATTCATCGCCTATTTAAGTGATGTTTTCTATACAAACAAAAACATTAATATTAATTTCAATTTATAAATTTTCTTATTTTTACGGCTGATTATTGTATTACCATGGGGAATGCACAACTATGCCAATTTTCAGAGCTATTGCTCATCTGAAAGTGATTGAAAAATCGATTGCAAGATTTGAAGGTGACAACAGGGTGACATACGTTGCGAGTTAAAGAAAAGCCTGAAAAAAACTTTGCGTGGAGTCACTTTTTTGCTGAAATTTTATCTCTCAAGTTTTGACTGGCATTTACCCAGCGGATTTTATATAATATTTAAAACAATGTAAATAAAGTAGAATACCTCCCTTAAAGTGAAGGTTTTCAAGTAATGGAAATAATGAACTGCGAATATAGATCTCGTTTCTATTTTTAAACGATGGCGCTGAATGGTGATGTGCCATTAAATAGATGTAATTCCTCAAACAACTAGGCCAGCGACTCTTCTGTTTTAAACACAGCTGTAGCAGTGACCAACGTTTTTGTCAGCTATACATCAAGTGTTTAAACTTATCAAAGTATTTTTTTTATTCAAAAATAAATTTTACTGAGCAGAATGAACAATCGTTCCGAACAACAAATATTCAGTTATGACTTAAAATCATAAAATTAGTGAATATGATTAAAAACAGTTTTAGGAATTTAATTGTATTATTTGGTACAAAATGTATTAAAACACAGAAAATAAATGTTCCATCCAGTCTATTTCACAGAATAAAAGTGGATGACCAGTTATCAGTTCTCAGGAATTCGTCGTATCGTTCTCAATAAAATATAAATTTGTTACTGGGGTCTGAAAGGGAGCAAACAACAGTAAAACTATAACCTTCTATGCAATCGTAAGAACCGACCATGGTGGGTTGGGCATGGGATCAGTTACCCCATCTTGTAGAAACAGCCTCAAAAACTTCAACAAACACAATGGAAATGTCAATATTTAGACGACATTGGGCGGACAGAAAGTGATATCAGAATAAGAATACTAAAAGAAAGAGGAGCTATCATTGCATTAGGAAACATATGGAGATCAAGAGAAATCAATCCCAACACAAAAATCAGAATCTTCTACTCAAATGTCAGTCCTATTTTATGGCTGTGACGTAAGGAGGAAAACAAAAACAACAACGAAGAAGCTACCGACTTTCATAGATTGGTGCCTGAGTAGGACAGGGGGGTTAAACTGGTGTGACAAGATGACTAATGTGGAACTGATGACAAGAACTAGACAAGTGGAACAAGAGAGAAAAAGAAGTCGCTGGTGATGGATTGGACACAGAATGATGAAACATGTTGATAGCGTTATAAGGCAGTCCTTGATATAGAATCGTTAGTTTAATAGAGGTAGAGAGGAAAGTTAAGCACCTACAGATAACAGACCTAGAGGCAGACATGAAAGAGATGAAGAAGGCGTGGCATGAGTTTGACCTGATGACAAGCAACCGGAGGCGTGGCTAAGTTTGTTGAAGGCTTGTGTTGCGTCGGAGCTGATATGAATGAGGATGATTATGAAATATGAAGAAATACAATTTAGCCTGGAGAATACACCGTTTCTTTCATCATATGACAGAGGTGACTAAACACACACGCTCAACAAATATTTGTGTATAATATTTCTGAGGCTGTCTGCCATGATCACAACAGTCTTGCTATCAAGTTTTCCTAAGCCGGAGACCAGATGTGTTTGATTGCTCACAACATGTAGCCATTTCCCCCATCCCCAATTTGTGTACAAGACTTCTCCATACCACTGGTCACAGAAAGCATCGGATGGGTGGGGCTAGGAGAGTAGTGAGTCATAGTTCGGACATGAAAATATGAGTCTAAATGCACCATCTAGAATTGCATCTAGCAGTACCATAGAGCCAGACGTTCCCTTTCCGACAGGAGCTAGAATAAACAGAATAATACATTTTCGGACGTCTGAACACGTGTCTACATGATTTGCTTTCCTCTGGAGGAAATGACGTTTGGTTTGCCGAAATTTTTACTATCATTATTCAATAATTTCTTAATGTCCTCATGGTTGACATATTCTTGGAATACTTAGTCTCTGTCTTCTTTTTCTTTTAGCTAGTTATTCCCTCTTTTGTTTCCAAAGTATCTCTACAGATAACGGTTATTTTGTCGACCGTTTGGTAACATTGCTTTTGCTTTAACGTTTTAAGTAATGATTACATTCATGCATTTTTTTACTCCACTATCTTAAATTAAAACAGGTACAGATCCTTAAGAGCTATTTTCAATTTTACAATTTAGGTTACTGACAGTGTTACAAAAATATTTACACAACCCAGGTTTGAATTATAATATAATATTCGTCTCACTTGTGTGCAGTAAACTCTTTAGGGCTTGGTAAATTTCATTTATCAGACACTATCGTTGTAAGCGACTGATGCAGAGCACGAGGTATGCATGTGTAAAATTATATTTTCATAACGTTACTCGTGGCCTGAACCATCCAATTATTCTGCGTGATGTTTCATAAATTAACTTGTACAGTATTACCTTCAGTTGCTGAACACAGTGCTGGGGTCTTGTGGTGAAGATCACAGTTATATATTTCAGCTCTATAGCTAATTTATTTATCATGCGGAATAAAACACGGTAAAAATTATGCGACTTACTGATAGAGGAGATAAAGCTAGCTTGTGTTAGGAATGTTTCTGAAGTAGGCCACCTACGGTACATGGAAATAAAGCAGCTTTGAAGCAAGTAAATAGATTCAATGCCTAGGCACCTTGATAACATCGGATGGAAGATGCCATCTTGCAGATGAAAAGTATAGTAGTCAGGCACACGCAGAACTTAAAATTAAAAAGTATTTTATGCCGCAACGTTGTGTCAATGGATGTAAGAAACAAAGTTCTTCAGTGCTATGTAGATCCAATCCTAACATCCGAGAGTGTTTCAAGGACAGTTAGTTAGTAAGCTAGAAAATTCCTGGAGGGCCACAGAGATGTTGTTTCACAGACGAATGTTAAGAACACCATGGGCAGCTAAAAGACAGTAATGAGGATGTCTTAAAGGAAGCCAGTGTGGGAAGAAAGCTTATTACTGACATTAGAAGGATACAGTCCCTTTTTATTATTACTGACATTATAAGGATACAGTCCCTTTATTTTTAATCATGTTATGAGAAAGTTCGAGTATATTGTGACAACAGGAAACGTAGAAAGAAAACGAGTTAGAGACAGAGAATATATTATGGCAGGGAAAGAGGTGAACAAAAGAATTGATAAACGGTACTGGAGACAGGAATTTATGGAGAGAGATGATCACCTACGCCACTAGACGTGGTACTTGAAGAAGATGATGATGACTACCTTCAGCACCATCAAACTACAGTAAGCGAAGAGTTCAGATACAGTTGTGGTTCCTAAGACCGAATATAGATAGATATGTAATTAAGAAAGCCAGTAAAGTAATTTGGCAGATGCTACACGCTTTTCGATAAAGACATTACGCGATAACTAACAAGCGAAAATGTTACTCAATACTGGCACAATCCTACACTGTCGGTACCAAACATGGACATTAGCTTGACGACAGTAACAAAAATAATTAATATAATGTCAGAGATGCATTATAAGTTGGTTTCAAAGACAAAAAAAAAAGGAAAAAATATAATGCGTCTAAAGACAAAGAAAAAAAAAGGAAAAAATGTAATTCGTCTAAAGACAAAGAAAATTGCCTTCATTGAGAAAGGACAGAACGTTAGAGTAAGAAACATGAGAAAATAAATAAAAATAAAATTGGTATCACCCGTGAAGGCCACTCTGCTTGTCAGGGAACATGCGATGACTGCACAAAAATGGCAGATGCATTATAGCAGGCGTTCTTAACCTTTCTTGTGCTAGGGGCCCTGTAAGCTGTCATGTCAAGGCTACAGACCCCCTTTGATTGTCCGATGAAGGCTACAGACCCCCTTTGATTGTCCGATCAAGGCTACAGACCCTCTTTGATTGTCTGATGAAGGCTACATACCCTCTTTGATTGTCCGATCAAGGCTACAGATCCCATTCTTACCCTAAAAAATGTACATCGGCGCCTAATTAAATTTTGTGCATACAAATAACAAATTTTATTACAAAGATAAATTATTAATTTTACATACAATCATACTGAGATACAAAAACAATCGGTAAAAAGAATATATTGCTTTCAAAGCAAACAATTATGATAACTGTCTAAGTTAAAATTTTGGCGACAATAAAAATCAATTTAAATTATGTATACAGACCCCTAGAATCCATTTATAAACCGCTAAGGGGTCCATGGAGTACAGGTTAAAGAAACAACCCTGCATTATAGAGAAGCAGCGAATGTGAATGAAAGTGACTGAATGATGAATGCCATTACAGACATCTTGAACGACACGTTGAGATAAGGAAGTAACAAAGTATGGGAACGTTAGATTATATGAATTAAAGCCAACGACTAGCACCCACAGATTAAAAAGTAACCTGACAGAACAAGCAGCATTTCGGATGCTTCTGGCAGTTTTACGAATTCGCTATAGCGTCCGTGGCTATGGAAACATCAAAATGACGGGAAGTTACTCGTATTCTCTGTAGTTTGGATTTACTGTCACTTGATAATTTGTGCCTTGTTTTTTAAAAATTGTTTGGAATAGGTTTATTTTGCAAATAAATTACTTTTTTGTTTTAATTGAGCTTTTTAGTCGTTTTTGGTTTATTTTGAAAACATAACATTTTTAAGGCGTCCGCTGCTACAGAACAATCTAAATGGCGGGTGGCTGGGACAAATTTTGTTACCTCGTCGTAAGGATTCCCTAAATACACACTTTTTTTAAAAAGTGACAGTGGATGGAGCATTTGTTCGTCCATAATAAATTTCCACAAACTTGCAATCTTTTCAGGACGGATTTTCGGGAAATTGCGGAAAAGCCACGGCTTACGGTCTGGAAACTAAATAGCACGCTCTATTGAAATAACGCCTACTACTTCCCATCTCTTCATGCAGCGGGTGTTTTTAGAAATATTCACACCTGTGTTTGTTTATTTTTGTACAAAATTTCTGAAAGTTCCCCACTTATGTTAAGTATTTCGGGTAATTATGAGGAAGTGTCTCCATCTTATTTAGCCACGGAAGCATCACTGCTCTTCATAGACGAAGCTTTTATGGCTTTGTGCCACTCTTTGCGTGTCATTGATTTATTTCTGAAGGAAAGTGGAAATGAAAAGAATGACCGTAGGGGAATTAGTGCCGTCATCAGGGCATGCAGCAGATAGAGGGCAACATAATTGTTTCATGCAATGTTGGGGGGTTGTTATTGTTGAACAGAATCGACATCATTGTACGCAGGGTAAACCCATAGGTGCTGAGTGTTGTCGTAACTTTACAAAGATAAGTATGATATATTTATGGTCCTGTCCGAGCAGAGGTGATAGTGGTAACTATGTGAGGGTAAGGTGTAAGAGATAGTTTTTCTTACGAGAGGGATAGTGTAAGAGGAAGATCAGTCTCTGGAGTGAGGAAATTCTCTAGTCCAGCCTATCTTTACGACTATAGTTTAATTCTCTTCCTGTACAAAATACAAGTTACACTACACCCACATTAACACAATTCTGTGACAAATACGCACAAACGTGAAAACAAACTATCGATAACAGATATGGGTAGGGGTTGACCAACACAATAACTTAAGGTTTATTATCAATAGAAATTCACAACATCAAGCATATACATTAATAAAGCATGGTTTACAGACAAATAAATTAACCCAATAGGTACTCCCCTCTTGTAAAGGAAAAGCAAAGAAGATCCAAACAGAGGTTCATTAACCCAAAAGATCAAAATTTAACAATAAGGTATAGAATAGTCAGTAAGGGGAAAGAACAAGTTTCTAATTACTATCCCGTAGATACTCAGGTTAGTGGGGAAAAAAGAAGATTTGTATGATGGGGTAACAAAAGAAAACAATGTTTCTCTCTTTCTGTTCATTCATCCATTCATACTGTGGCCACACTCATATTCGCTTATCCAATAGTTGTCGCAGGTATTCCTGGGAAACAAACACTAACAAGTACTATTGTCAACAGTGTCAGATTATTTGTCAAATCCGGCCCCAGACTATCCGTGGTGCTGACTGCTTAACGGTAGTCGCCGAAGTCGATGCATAAACTTTTTTTCCTGGATAATTCCTGTATCTCTTCGTTTTGTTGGTTGGAATAAGTATTACTCGTGATGGTCACCGTCGTGGACAGAAAAAAATATATGGTTCCGGTGTTGTCTAGCCTCTGGTTGCTGAGACACTCTATTACGTTATGAAAGTGTTAATGACAATAATTATCGGCTGTTCTGTGAGGTGATGGCCGAGTCTGGACAGTGAGTTCTCTTGAGTATAATCCCCGTGGATAAACTACTGTCATATGTCAGATATATATATATATATATATATATATATATATATATATATATATATATATATATATATATATATATATATATATATATATATATATATATATATATATATATATATGTATTGCCACAGCTGGCTGATGAGATTGATATAAATAAAACTCTGGTAATGTTCCAGTCCAGTTAATATTACAATTATTGTTTCTAGTTTGGTCTCTCTCATGAATGAAGAAAATGGACCGCACAGGTCACAAAACGAAGACTCAACAATATTATAATATGTCTGGATGCTTATAAGATTATAAGACTATAAGACCATAAGACCGCTAGTTAGCTGGGTTGGATCAGCCACAAAACAGAAAAATTAAATTATCTCCACGAATCTAGTAATCCACTTTGTACTATGGCTCTTATGATATCGAGCTAGATATTTTCAAAAATGTTCTGAAGCGACTGATAACTGATTTTGAGGAGAAGGAATATATATACAGAAATAGCGTTGATTCGCTGGAGGATGGCGAAAATCGCACCTCGGGCAAATCAGCGGGTTTTCTTCCAAGATAAAGAATTTCTCCGTTCGCTTTGTTACCCGCTGAAATCGACAACAAAAGGTATACACGACGAATGCTTCCTCTTATACATCAATTCCTGCTAGTCTTACGTTTGCTGCCAAATTCCAGCAATCTTAGCCTTGATGATTCATTAGTTGCAGTTTCGTTCTCTAACAGGCAATCATTAATTGTCCTCAGTATTTCTCCCTTTTCTTCTATTTCTTTATTCTCATGAGTGCCTAAAACATACTTTTGTGTATTATTTATTTACTATATCCATAGCCAATTTGTGCCCTTGAAGCTAGTCTGTCAGCTCTCTCATTACTGCATACCCCTGCCTGTGGGGGTTTACTTGCTTGTTACGCCCTAAAATGCGCCAGGAGCACGGGCACAACAAAAATCACAAATCTAGAAGTCTGAGTGACATAAGACAGAATCAGTTGATGGAGCACAAAGGTGCAAAAAAAGCGAGGCCTCACACTGGACTTTAAAACTATATAATATTAGACTTTAACTATGACCTTAACAACATAAGTAATAGAAGAGAGAACAAATGCATAAAAACAGGATGGGGTAACCAGCCGCATGCCAAACCCTCCTTAGTCGCTTTCTACAACATGCATGGCAGGGAACAGTGTTACTATTCTTTGCTCCCCTTTCAGGGGTGCTTGCCTAGATAACAACCAAAAAGCTAGAGTGATTAAAATGGTATGACAAGGTTACCAACGTGGAACTGAGGACAAGAACTAGACAAGTGCCAGTGGAACAAGAGATGAGAAGAAGACGATGGCGATGGATAGGACACACAGTGAGGAAACCTGTTGATAGCATTACAAGGCAGTCCTTGTTCTGGAACCCCCAGGGCAAGAGAGGCAGAGGTAGACCAAGAAGCACATGGAGAAGAGAGCTGGAAACAGATGTGAAAATAATGAGGAGAACGTGGAAAGAACTTGAGATGATGGCACGTGGCAGGAGGACTTGGCATGTGTTTGTTGAAGGCCTATGCTCCTTTGGGAATGGAGGGTTATGAATGAATGAATGAATAACATCACCAAAAAAATAAGTCACGTGACTCATCGCGCGACAGAGCGTGTCGAAATCACTACACAGGCCAGTAATATGGACATTAAGATTTGGATTAATTATGTTTTATCACGGAACTTGTATGTAAGTTATTTATCAGTACGTATGATTCTACATATCTAGTAGAGGCTCAGTGTCTCTTTTAAAAGGTTTGTTGTGTGTTTTTTGTTAATTTCCTTCTGTTCATTGCACACTTTGAAACCAGTGACACTAGTTTGCCCCCTGTAATAATAATTACTGCGAAAAGTCAAATTCATTTACAGTGTTTTAGATCATATTCAGGCAAGATGTCCATGGCGGACCAATGATGGACGATTGATATATTCTAAATGGACCGCCTGTTGTGTAAAAGTTTTTCTTCCCTTTTTACACAAATCATTTTTCAATGTTTAATATTTTTCCTACCAAAATTTTAGGACTTAGTTGTGGTGATGCAGTGCTAATTATTAATATATTAATTATGTGTTAGTACATCTATTGTAGTACTAGTACTCAAATATTTCATGTTTTCTTGGCCGATATTTCTTTTTTTTTCCCAGTCTCCAACTATTTTATACTCATAAAAAATTGTTTAAATTTATAAACTTAACATATTCAGAATCCTCATTAATTTTCCTTTTTAAATATATATAACATGACTATATTTGTTAAGAACTTTGAAATAACTGACACTTACTTGCGTAAAACATGGGAAAACCCCTACGTCCTGAAAGAGTTATACCGTTTTCCTTTCACATACACATTTCAACTCATTCTAACCCACGAGTCTTATGGTGCGCCAGATTGATCTTTACTTTTACCCACGGGTGCATCTTGTGCCAGCGTGATATATGTCGAATCTGAACGGATAATGGCGAGAAGCTGGTTTAAAATCATTTCATTACATCTGGGACACGTGTGAACGTTTGTGAGCGAGAAAAAAAATTCTTGAATCTGAAATGTTGTGCTTTATTATCCGTTGCTAGCGTTGCTATAGATCTACCCGAGGGACGCGTCGTACGCCCGCTTGATACGATTCTGAATTTGAACGATAAATTAGAAAATAAGTGACCATAGCGTATTCATATCATGTAAACACTATATTATATATATATATATATACACACAAGAGGATTGACATAAGTCTTGGGCCTGACCATGAAGGAGTCACAGGAGGAAGATGAAACTTGGCACATTTAAAGATCATCATATTTGCACTGAATGTGTAAAGTACTCGTTTGTTTCTTCAATGGGTTTTTCCGCTATGGTGCATGGCGCAATGCACCATATTGACCGGATCTGCTGCTCCAAAGATTTGACAAAACATTGGAAAAGAAGGAGGCCAGAGCTGTGATAAAATTTCTGATGTTTCAGGGAAAAACACCTACAGAAATACACAGGGAGATGGAACCAGTGTTTCGTGATTCTTGTCCTTCATATACTTCGGTAAAAAACTGGTGTCAACGGTTTAAGTGCGGCCGCTCAAATGTTGCTGATCTGCCAAGATCTGGTAGACCAGCCTCAGAGTGCAACGATGAAAATGCAACAAGAGTGAAGAAAATCATTGACCAGGATCGAAAAATGACAATTGTGGAGATAGCTAGTAGAGTAAAACTAAATGAAAGAACAGTTTATAGAATTTTACACAACAGACTGAACATGAGAAAAGTGTGTGCACGCTGGGTTCCGCGACTGTTGACACGTGAACAGAAGCAAACGAGGGTAAATTGCTGTCAACAGTTGCTCAAAGAGTGTCAGTCAAAAAATTTTTTGGAGACCATGGTGACAGTAGATGACACTTCGGTACATTATCACGCCAAATCCAAAATTGTCAGCATGCAATGGAAAACCCCGGGCTCCCCAACACCTGTCAAGCCGAGGGCGCAGAAATCTGCAGGAAAAGTGATGCTGACTGTTTTTTGGGACGGCAAAGGTGTCCTTTTGAAAGATTATCTGCCTCGTGGCAACACAGTTAATGGACAGTACTATGCAGATCTTCTCACAAAACTAAGAAAGGTTGTGATCAGGAGACGAGGGATAACACGCACTCAAAATCTTCCTTTGCTTCAAGACAACGCGCCCTCTCACAAAGCACGGCTTGTGCAGCTAGCAGCCAACGATTTGAATATTGAAATTCTTCCACACCCACCATA
Organism: Oreohelix idahoensis; assembly: GCA_024509875.1. Lineage (NCBI taxonomy): Eukaryota > Metazoa > Mollusca > Gastropoda > Stylommatophora > Oreohelicidae > Oreohelix > Oreohelix idahoensis. The sequence continues at coordinate 47,013 of JAMPIV010018270.1, read as the reverse complement.
TTCTCCAGATTTGGCTCCAACAGACTTTTTTCTATTCTCAAATCTTAAAAAACAGCTAAAAGGAAATCATTTTGACAGCGATGAAGAAGTTATACTGGCATGTGATGACTGGTTTAGTTTGAAAAATAGGGTGTTCTACTCCCAAGGTCTTTTCAATGTCAAGCAGAGATGGCAGAAGCGTGTCAATTCAGACGGTGACTATATTGAAAAGGAATAAACACTGTACAAAATTTCAGCTCTCTGTGACATGTCCTTCATGGTCAGGCCCAAGACTTATGTCAATCCCCTTGTATATATATATATATATATATATATATATAATATATATATATATATATATATACTATATATATATTATATATATATATATATATATATATATATATATATATATATATATAATATATATATAATATATATATATATATATATATATATATATATATAATAAATATATTAAATATATATATATATATTAGTTACAGCCATAGAGCCAAAAATACTTATAACAGGAATTTTTCTGGATGAAACCAGCTGGTGGCTCAAACAAGCCATACCATTGCTTGAAACTTCACAAAAGGTGCCGGATCAGATATAAGTTAATAGTGCTCTGCCCTATGCCGCATTGTTCTTGACTTCTGAATTATCTTGTGAATACTACGTTTGTATCTCAATCTATTTCTCTTACTCCGCATGTTCAAGATCGAGGACTGCCTTGTCAGTTATCAAATGATTTTCTTAATGTATGTCCTGTCCTGTGTCAGCTTCTTCTTCTCACGTCTTGTTCTGTTGTGATTAAAATCTGCTTTGAATGACATTAATAAAAACGCAAAAAAGCGAACTAACCCCCCCGGGCCCCCCCCCCCCCCCCTTATATGTGTTTATGCGCAACAAGTGACTGACTTGCCCGCGATAATCGTTTTTCAGTTTCGGTTTGATCCCAGTGGAGTAAGTTGTGCTCATTAATTTTGTTAACATTTTAACATTAAAATTAATGCTGAATGTGAAATTGAGTTAACATACTGATAATATGTAGAGCAGTTTCATTTTAAATAAATCTGGAAATAGTTAAATGAATTGTGTTGACAATGAAATGCTATTCCTATAAGAAACTATCAAACATGTGTTGGAAGAAGCATTACGTGTATTAAAAGAAGCATACAATGTATTAAAAGAAGCATTAAACTGTTTTAATTAATACATTTTAGGGGGACTTCTGTAAGTTGGTACCAATTACCCAATTTCTCTTTTAAAAATAGGTTCACTTAACGATGTTTTCAGTGAACGAGTGACTGCAACCAGTTGTGCTCGTTAAATGAGGGTCCGCTCTATATCCATATTTCGAAGGATTGGAAATTAAACAGAAGATTTAACAATAGTATAAAAAAAATAATATGAACTTCAGAGCAAGGGTAAGTCGGAAATGAAGATGTTTATAGGCATTAATGAAAACCTGAAGAAAACGGACTGACGCTAGCCAAGACCACACATCGTGCACAAAAATATGATACGAATCTCCTTAAGGCACTACTCGATAAGAGTGAAAGTTTAAAGTATACTAAGTAGAGAATACAATACCAGGTGTGAATTTTTGACTGCCGTACCAAGTGGAGTGGCTTAAACAAGGTTTAGTGTTATGAATATCATCATCGGGACCTAAGACGCACCAACAGTGATAAATGCAGTCAGCGACCCATTGCTTGACTGCTTGCGTCAGGGTCAGCGAATCAGAGCTGAGCAAGACCCTACTCCACCTCCAAGTGGTGGTCCTGGAAACAGGCTGCACCACTGCAGTCTGGATGAGAGAGTAGGGATCGAAGTGGGAAGGTTAACCCGGTCCCAAAAATTGCCGTGCTGAAGTCGGATGTGTCGGTCGAAAGGCGCAATTATCGCAGCTTCGCTGTAAACGGACACAACGCAACAAACGTCCTTTTCGGGACGAACGAAGAAGAAGAAGAAGAATATCATCATCCCCTGCCTTCTGCACAACAACGGTCGGCTGCAACTGATTTCCTACGTCTTCTGTCGCTTGTCATGATGGTGCACTCTGATAGATTCTTTCCTATTCATCTCTTGATGTTATCCTCCTACTTATAGCGATGTCTTATTGCACGTTTGTACTCAATTCTTCCATGTATTATGGTCTTTGGTAAAGTGTTATGTCTTTTTACATGGCCAAATTATTTTAACCGTCTAATTATGATCTAATTCATTAATTATCTTTTCATTCCTAGGTTTTCTAGGACCTCTTTATTTGTTTTCTTCTCTGTCCATGAGATGTACCCCATTCTTCTATATACCCATATATCAAGGTTTATGAATATAGACAACACCAAAACTAAACAACCAGCATCCCATAATCATTGTCAAAATATCATGTCTATAATTTGCACTCCATTAGAGTAAATGTAGAAATGATTGCAGGTATGATATAATTCAGGCACCTTGGACAACATCGTTTTCAAATACCCCTCATAGTAAAACAATTTTGTTGTTGTTGGGAAAAATCAGTTTTGCTTCGTTTTGACGAGATGCCCTCCGAAATACAAAGTCGTCGGTTCTATTAGAGCTCATATCCAAATATGAATAGTGGTCTAGTATAACAGTATAGTTCATTATAAGAAAAGTTGAATTAAAAATATCTTTTCTTGTTCTGTATTAATGAGAAGAAACGTTGACAAATGGATGCATACTTAGAATAAATAAAGAAGTAAATAAATAATTAGGGGAAACTCGAGGTCTTACACAGTAAATAAATAAACACATAAACGGGTATACAGCAAGCACACGTAAGACATAAGAGGATCCCGTTATACGCCCATTAAGGCTTTTTGGAAATATGGTGTTAGGCCCATATTTTCTTGACCATCGGCACACTAGGGGTGGTGTGGTCAGCATCACGCCAGCGGCCTTCACTTTCCCAGAGTTGCTCCAGTACCTAATTCATGACAAAATTCCACCTTAACTGGGGATCATTGACCACCGAGCTCGGTAGCTAGTGCACTAACCACTGCGCCACAGCGGCTCAAGGAAGAAATAATGCCAAAAATAGACATTAGTTTTCTAAGATTTATTTTGTTACGAGTGCCTACAACATACCAGTTTATGTGCATTAATTATTTGCTTGCATGGAAGAGAAGGATTTAAGTAGTATGACAAGACCACTGGTGTGGAACTGATGACAAGATCGCTAATGTGGAACTGATGACAAAATAACTAATGTGGAACTGATGACGAGATGACTAATGTGGAGCTGACGATAAGATGGCTAATGTGGAGCTGATGACAAGATAACTAATGTGGAGCTGATGACAAGATCACTAATGTGGAACTGATGACAAGATGACTAATGTGGCGCTGACGACAAGATGGCTAATGTGGAGCTGATGACAAGATAACTAATGTGGAGCTGACGACAAGATGGCTAATGTGGAGCTGATGACAAGATCAGTAATGTGGAACTGATGACAAGATGACTAATGTGGCGCTGATGACAAGATAACTAATGTGGAGCTGATGACAAGATGACTAATGTGGCGCTGATGACAAGATAACTAATGTGGAGCTGATGACAAGATCACTAATGTGGAGCTGGCGACAAGAGCAGTAATGGGAAACTGATGACAAGATCACTAATGTGGAACTGATGACAAGATCACTAATGGGGAACTGAAGACAAGATCAGTAATGGGAAACTTATAACAAGATCACTAATGTGGAACTGGTGACAAGATCACTAAGTGGAACTGATGACAAGATCACTAATGTGGAACTGATGACGAGATCACTAATGTGGAACTGAAGACAAGATCACTAATGTGGAACTGGTGACCAGAACCAGGCAAGTTCCATTGGAACAAGAGAAAAAGTTGTTTGAGATGGATATGGCACACATTGAGAAACCCTGTTGATAGCATTTCTGGGCAATCCCTGCTCTGTAATTCCCAGGGTAAGAAAGGAAACGTAGACTAAGGAACACATAGAGAAGACAACTGAAGGCAGACACGATTAACATGAAGTAGACATGGAAAGACTTTGAGTTGATGGCACAGGACAGTTAAACTTGGCATACGTTAGTTGAAAGCCTATGCTCGTTGGGGAGCTAAAGAGCGAATTAATAACAAAATGCTCTATAAAAATAATCAATTCTGGCAACCCGCTTGTAGTGGTTTTTGATGTTATAGTATGGTTGTTATGTTACTTAGTGTACTGGATGAGGTCAGCTGTGAAGGCTCCTGAGATAAAAGTTTATGTGAGTTACAGAAGGCCTTTCTGCTACCACTTACGACCTCAAACAGACCTATTCTACTATTATGAATGTTAGCTACGTTAAAAGTCTAGGGTACTGAATGGTGATGTGTAGGTAATAAAATACACAGACACACACATGTAAATTCTAAGTCTAATAATGATAATAATAAACTCTATGATAAACTGAACTAACACTGGCTGTTATAGTTTAAGTTTGAAAATTTTTTTTTAATTTATTAGTCCTGAACCAATTGTTTCTTTTGGTCAGAACATATGAAATAATATGTATTTATCAATAAAATGCAAATATATATTGCATAATCAAATGAAATTTTTGGTACATAGGTATATTATTACAATGGTTAATATTAATAATATCTACAATGTCTTGGGAAAAACTAGCACTGGATGTTTAGTTGGGGTGGCGTCATCATGCCCAATCTATGGCTACAAAGTTCAGTGTCCTTGACATATGGACTGATGTTAATGTTTATATAACAAGATTTTATTTCTTTATTGATGGTGGACACAGTTGATGAATCAACAGCAGGCCAGGTTTGCACTTAACTGGCCTGTGACGATGTAGTACAGAATTCTTGTGGCCCACTCCTCTCAGTAGCTGGAGTAAAATGTTAGGCTGCACAGACCTCCGCTCTTGTACTTCTACAAAAGCATCTGGCACAATCGTAGTGCCAGATCAGAAACTCTGAAACCAAAATTTCTGCCATGTGTCAACACTCTATTTACTGCGCCACTCTTACACACAACACAGCAAAACAACATTACACAGATCGGGTCAGATCTCTCTGACCAACTTAGCACATCTCACCCAGTTGTTATCAAATAGTACCAGTTTCCCAAGACTGCATTGCATCCGAAATATGTTCAATAGTTTCCTCTTCCATTCAATAAGGTGGGTGATATGTTCCCACTGATCTCAATTATAGATCCGCCTTCCATAGTCTTCCATAGATAGGTTTTCATATATTATTTGGTTGTCTCTAGGCCCTGGACTGCTGCTGGGGACCTAGAGCAAGCACTCACTTGTCGTAATCATTTTTCATGATATGGCAGTATCAATCACTCAAAATATTAAAATAAACAAGATAAATGCTTTTTCCCTTACCACAATTCAGAATTGAGAACACAGTTACTTAGTACTAGCAAAACTCAGCTGAGCTGCTGGCTAGATTAGGGCGTCCCACTGATTTTTATTTAGTTATTCCTGGAAATCACCTCTAGCAGTAACGTACTGTGTCAATGGACAGTCTTCTATACAATGGCACAAGCGTGCGTCTCTTTCTCAATAATATAAATACTTCTGTCCAATCAACGGACTTCCCCTCTAACTTTTTCAAATATTCAAACTAAAAGTCCAATTTCAGTCCAGTCTCAGTCTAGTATGTAGTATTTTTCCCAAAATTACACTTGTTTTTTTGGACTAACTACATGAAAAAACTACACAAACCTGCCCCACTAAGTTATTTTTAGCTACTATCCTCCGACTTTGCCCCCTAGTTCATTGCAGTTTGATTTTTGCATTTTTAGGCTCAAGGACGCCAAAATGTAACTTTAGTGAAAATATGCACAAAAAACTGTTCGCTAGTCTGATTTGAACAATACAGTCTTTCGTCAATATCTTCCGTGTTATCTGTCCGTCTGTGTAATTAAAAGTATATTATTTCTCTGCTCAAGATGGCTATCAAACTAGCTAGGTTTTATTTTCATAACTTTATTATTAAAGAAAAACCTACTTTTCTCAAGGTTAGTTTTTGAAATTTGTTTTTGAACCTTCGTCCACGGCGTTTGCCGCTGTATTCAAACAAAACAACTAATTACCGTAAAACGTCCAAGATACGACTGTTTCTAACAAGAGCTAAGGTCGTTTTTCTACCAATTCCTTATAGGCAGATTTTCACGCACATCTGCAGCTTTATCTGTGAATCCATCACTTTTATAGAGCTACAAACACAAAAGTACACCACAAATAGTGCAATTATTTTGTACATATTTTCTAGTTCACTGTTACAATTCATTTGTACACTTTCGACTTTCTATGTACAAGGTGGTTGAAACATCACTTCCTATTGTTAAATTGTGATGTCTTTACTCATATTCAACTAATTTATATGAGACAAACGTCCTGATAAAGAGAAGTGAATGCTATTTTTGTTGTAATAAAACGTTTTGTCACTTAAACATTACAACTTGATGTGAGATTCGATTTGTTAATTACATGATTTCATAGCTTGCAGTAGTTGTTCATGTGTCCTGTAGTGTTAGTTTATTGACCATTTTAGATTTCTGTTTCTTGTATATTATTTCTGGGAATAAATAATAAAACAAAGTAGCTTAATAGTCAAATGACAGTTACTGCTGTTTGTTCTGACTTTTGTTTCGTGTATATCCAACAGATACAAGCGAGGATATAAAAATGTAAAAATAGAAACCGACTTTTCAATTTTCTGTATATTGGCCATTAATCTTACTCTTTTCCGTTAACTTTTGTAAAATCATATATTACTTTTGCTCATTCTGTTTTCATGTTAATTAAAATCATATATTTGTCGTGTTCATTATGTTTTTATGTTAAGTAAAATCATGTATTTGTCTTGTTCATTACATTTTCATGTTAAGTAAAATCTTATATTAGTTTTGTTTATTATTGTTTTTGTTGTAAAATCATGTATTTGTCGTGTTCATTATGTTTTCATGTTAAGTAAAATCATATATTAGTTTTGTTCATTATAGCATTTTACAAGGTAAATTCATATTTTAGTTTTCTTCATAATATCTTCGTGTTATTTTTAGTTTCAATCATAATGTTTTCAGGTTAAGTAAATTCATATTTCAGTCTTCTTCATACTTTTTATGTGAAGTAAATTCATATGTTTTTGTCTTGTTTGTTATGTTTTCAGGTCATGCTTGTCCATTGCTGAGCTAACTATTGATAACGTGAAAACTCTAGACCTTTCAAGCTCAAAACCACCGTACGTAGCTGTCCCGTTGTTTTGGTCTGTGTCCTGTTTGCCATTGTGGTCGTGTAGGTATACACTAGTCTCCTGTAATCCACAGGGGTCTCTGATGAGATAAGGAAAGAATTGGACCAAAGAAAGAATAGTAGTAATGTTTCCTCTGGCATGTTGTAAAAGGCGACAAATATGAATTCGTGATGGCAACGGCGTAATGTAAAACCAGTTGCCACAGAACCTATCATAGCTAAAGCCCATAAATGCTTTGATGCAGGCTTTCTCAGGATTAGATGCAATTGTGGCTTTATGCGTCATCGGGAACGGGGTTATCTTCCTCACACTGTAACACCAGACCTTCTATTGTCGTAGGTATGGAAACTGATAGGTCTCCTTCTGACAAGATTGCCAAATCACTTTAATTTCTGTCTGTATATATTTGATGCTGGACGTAGTACCTACGATTTGTTTGATGTCTCCATTTCACATGTTTGTCTATCCTAGTAAAATTATTCGCTCGTCTCAAGTATTCCCTCTCGCACAATTTGATTTTTTTCTTCCGTGTCTTAAGCTGGGACCATGTGTGACACTAATAACAAATAAGTCACTGAGTTTGTGAGAATTATTATCAACTGGCTTCTAGTTTCCATACTAATGTTTGAAGGCTTGAGTAGCGGTGACAGCTGGTAAGTCACAACTGGTTTTTAAATCGATTTTGTTATTTATTATGGAGATTTTTACTGCCTTTCCAATGATCGAAAATAGTTCACATCTTGTTTTTCGTGTTTCGATTTAAGCAACCATTTATATGTGAATTCAAATTTTGCATTATCGGATTTTAAATTTTTTCTCTTGCTATTCTTTGTCATATTTCTCGCCATTTCTCTGCTATTGGCTATAGGGTGGGTTATGAAAACATCGACTTCAGCCAACATAATATTGGAATCAAGTGGGCTCTGACTGAACAGCTTGATCTAGATTTTGCCAATGAGCTGGCTATCCTGTCCGAATACCGTCATCAGATGCAAAACAGAATGAAAATGCTTGTTTAGGAGATCTAGGTCCAGAGTGTTATGTTTAAGATGGATTACTTGGTATTCTGCACCTTCTTTATATGTCTTGGATTCTATAGCATTGAGGTTATTCCTTATCAGTGTTAGTATGCCACCCTTCTTCCCATCTTTTCTGTCCGCTCTGAAGCATTGATAGCCCCGTATCTTAAAATGTTTTCCTTCCTGTAGGTGGGTGTCTTGTATGCAGCATACGCTAATTTCTTTCTGACATAGGGTATTTTCTAATTCAGTATATGTATATGTGAAGTGTATGTGAAACTATACAGGTGATAATAAAGATAATGAGAACAGATACAGGGAACGAAAACAATATTGCACTTAAAGAAAAACTGCTACAAAATGTATAATCGTATATATGCATGGCAGCAATATGGACACTATTGGAGTGACCGACAATGATATCAAATTAAGAATACAAAAGGCCAGAGGAGCTTTCATTGCATTGGGAAAAAAATGGAGGTCAAAAGAAATTAAGTCCAACACAAAAATCGGAACCTTCAGTTAAAATGTCAAATCAGTCTAAAGTATGGCTCTAAAAAAAGGAGAACAACAAAAGGAACATTCTAAAAGCTACAGACTTTCACAAATGGGTTTTCTTGCACAGAGCAGAAGGATTGAAGTAGTACAACAAGGTCACCAATGTGGAACTAATGACAAGAACCAGACAAATGCCAGTGGAACAGGAGATGACAAGAACCAGACAAGTGCCAGTGGAACAAGAGATGACAAGAACCAGACAAGTGCTAGTGGAACAAGAGATGACAAGAACCAGACAAATGCCAGTGGAACAAGAGATGACAAGAACCAGACAAATGCCAGTGGAACAAGAGATGAGAAGAAGACGCTAATTAGCTATCTCAATATAATTTTTTTTACTTTCTTGCTTGTTTAAAGAAAAATACTCAATTTTGATTATGACTGCATACTGTAAACGTACTCTGTTATATTACCTGGTTCTTGTGCGTTTATTCACCGGGAAATTAATATTGTGGAAATTTATTACCCAAACCGAGCACCGTACTCTTTCTTGACTGAAAAAGTGTCATTTCACAGTGTGAGCTCTCCTTCCCCCCCCCCCCCCACCCCGTTGTTTATATTTTTTTCTTAAACACGCCTGCCGTTTGCTTGCCGTTAATTTAAACCATAAGGGTAGTCACGTAGCACATTCTGCCGTAGGGGAGTGAAGTGTTATAGACTTCGATGTACTGGGTCCGAGCTTTATGAGGTGGGGTGGCCTGTTCCCTTCCTCGCTGCTGTTGCTTTCTCTAACTCAAGATCAGAGTCAGGTACCCTTTTACAGCTGGTTAGACTGATGCGTGACACCTGTTCTCTTCCTCGCTGCCGTTGCCTTCTCTAACTCAAGATCAGAGTCAGGTACCCTTTTACAGCTGGTTAGACTGATGCGTGACACTACCAAGCTTTGAATCCGAAATCCGGTAACTTATTGCGGTAGTGGAGTGTTAGAGACTTCACCATACTAGGTCCAGCATCGAGAGGAAGGGAGACCAGTTTCCTTTCTCGCTGTCTTTTCCTTCCCTAACTCAAAGTTAAGTACCCATTTATAGCTAGGTAGACCCCACCTCTCGATGCTGGACCTAGTATGGTGAAGTTTCTAACACTCCACTACCGCAATAAGTTACTGGGTTTCGGATTCAAAGCTTGGTAGTGTCACGCATCAGTCTAACCAGCTGTAAAAGGGTATCTGACTCTGATCTTGAGTTAGAGAAGGGAACGGCAGCGAGGAAGGCAACAGGTGTCACGCATCAGTCTAACCAGCTGTAAAAGGGTACTTGACTCTGATCTTGAGTTAGAGAAGGCAACGGCAGCGAGGAAGGGAACAGGTGTCACGCATCAGTCTAACCAGCTGTAAAAGGGTACCTGACTCTGATCTTGAGTTAGAGAAGGCAACGGCAGCGAGGAAGGGAACAGGTGTCACGCATCAGTCTAACCAGCTGTAAAAGGGTACCTGACTCTGATAGGGACTTGAAAGCTGATGATGACTAGCAATTCCCTAGACGTAAGGGTCTTTTATATTTGGACATGCGCCCTAATATAACCGACTAGGTTGAACGGGACGCGCCTCACCAAAACGAGACAAAACTTAAAAAAAAAAAAATTAAAGTGAGTTGTATTTTTTTAGGTTTACAAAAAATAAGGACAGAAAAGGGGACGGGGTGGGTAAGAGATTTGTGACGTCGCGTAAGGGGGATGGCAAAAATGTGACAACTCCACGGCCTAGACACTGCGATTGAATTTGCCGAACTGGAAAAAAGAACGGTGCTCGGTTTGGGTAATAAATTTCCACAATATTAATTTCCCGACGAATTAACGCACAAGTACCTATTACCTTTATGGGGTCCAAATGGGGCAGTGATGCGCAATACAAGACTCAACATGTCTCTCAGCCTCTCCTGCCCAAGTCTACCTCACCTACTCGTGGTGGACCCCGTTATACCCAGTAATCTTGCCGAAGGTTGGGTATTAACCCCAGCGGGAGGCAAGATGGGACAGCAAACGAAGTAAAGACGAAGTCAAATCGCTCAGCCAGAGGGGGAGGCATGAGCACTCTACCTTAAGAACAGGTGCTGAAGTCAGAAGTACCAGGCCAGGAGGCGCACCAACAACCATGGTACCATGCAACCCGCCTAGGTTTGATATGTCTACACAACAGATATCCAAAAATTATTATTATAGTGCTCGCCCTCTGAAGTCCCTCCAAGCAGGAGCAGTGCCGGATTCTAAGCCTCGACAGAATCCACCCTCAGCTACTGGAGGTCCCCTTAGTCTGCCTAGTGGAGCCAGGAGGCGGAAGGGGAAAGTAACTGGTTAACCAGATAAGACGATGACCCCTCTGAATGTCATGCATTGGAATGCAGAGTGAGTCAACAACAAAAAGACTGAATTAGAAAATACCCTATTTCGGAAAGAAATTAGCATATGCTGCATACAAGAAACACACCTACAGGAAGGAAAACATTTTAAGATACGGGGATATCAATGCTTCAGAGCGGACAGAAAAGATGGGAAGAAGGGTGGCATACTAACACTGATAAGGAATAACCTCAATGCTACAGAATCCAAGACATATAAAGAAGGTGCAGAATACCAAGTAATCCATCTTAAACATAACACTCTGGACCTAGATCTCCTAAACTTCTACTGCCCCAGTGATATACCACTGAACATGGCTAGTATAGACGTCCCCAGTGGCAAATTCTTAGCGGTGGGAGACTTCAACAGTCATTCCCAAAGCTGGGGATACAACCAACTAGATAGAAGGGGCGAAGAGATAGAAAACTGGCAAGACGACAATAACCTAACCCTTCTAAACAACCCTAATGATCCTCCAACCTTTTACTCCAGAAGATGGCATAGCACCTCTACCCCAGACCTGGCATTCTACACACCTGATTTGGCCGGAATAGTGGAAAGGGAAATAGGAGAACAACTCGGTGGAAGTGATCATCGCCCAGTATTCATCAAAATTAATAGAACAGTTAAAACAAGTCCAAGTCAGCCAAGATGGAATTATAAAAAAGCAAATCAACCCCTTTACCAACACAAAGCAAATCTGCTTACAAACGATATTAGGGTACTTGTCACAGGGTTATCCCGAAGGGTAACCCAAGAGAGTTATCTGTGTGGTGCCGGCTTTGTCAATGGCTCAGATTTGCCTGGCAACCCATTGGAAATAGGCAGCAGGAGCGAAGAAGGCGAATGTAAGACTCTGGGATAAATTCCCCGCAGACAGTCCCAGTGATTCTGGATCTCGTGACACTATAACTCCTACCATTCTATCCCCCTCTCTATATTATAATGCTAACGAGCCCCCACCTCCCCTATTACACTGAGTGAACAGACGAGGAAGAAAGGAAGAAATGTATGTCTCTTTCGCACACTTTCTTTCCTTCTCTATATATATAATTAACGTGTGTTGGTAAAGTAAACACAACTACAACATTTATTGAATTACTGAAATATAACAACATTCAATTACACTAATACAAATGCAACTAGGAATGGCATTAACTATCCCTGTGAAGAAAGATATTAGTTAATGCAAATACATAAATGAATTTTAAATCTATGTTATGGGATGATAATGATGAAAGGTAAGCAACTCCTAAATACTAACAAACGGATATCTCGTTTCGGGTCTCTGACTGACTGTAAATATAACTCTGGGTATTTGTATACACTGGACAAGTCTTTGTCTGCATTCAGTAATACTGGACGGTCCACTTTATGTCGTTAGGTGTCGATGGCCTGTTCTTTTGTTATTCACAAAGCGAGTGTTGACATTGCCACGCGCGTCTGAGGTGGCTTGTCCCTAGGTTGTGTTGAAGCAATGTTATGCGGTGGGGACTTCGTCTGATATGCAGATGTCCATGTGTGGTGAAGATATTTTCCTCAGGTGGTGATGATGGTGAAATCTGATATATAGTGAATTTGTTTGCGCATCAGTTTTACGGGGAGAATCTGTCCATTACTGCAGGTAATTTAGGATCTCGATAAATTTTGTAGGCACTGGGTTTACAAGATCGTCTCTCTACTCTTGCACTTCTGATCAAGCTTTCTCCAAGGCACTTGTTGTAATGACAATCGTCCGTAGGCTACTGCCACTTCAGATCATTAATTCACATAGACAGCTCTTTAGTAATGCATCCCTTATTCTAGGTAATTGCGGATTACTTTTCTGTGTGGGTGATTGTTTAGTAGAAAGTCCCTTCGCCGCCTGGCAAGTTCTTTTCTAAAATCCCCGTTGTTTATTGGTAGGTTTGTTGCCGTTAAATATCTGTGAGATGCGTGTCGTCGCAGAATTTCTGTTTGGCCCTACTCTTTTAGCTTGTCCCGTAATTAACGCCAACAAAGTAGTAGACGAAGGCTGAGTTATCTCAAATGGTCCCTGTCTCTACCACTTGGTGTCCATATCAAGAATTTCACTGACACACGTCTTGATTCTTTCTTGTGAAATCTAGAACCCAAGTATGTTGGCGGACTGCTTCTCTTGCAATGCCGAGCGATAAATTTTCTTTGGTTGTATATCGTCCGAATCGTCGTTGGCGATTTTTCGGATCGCTTCTTGTGTCATGTGAAATTTCGTTTGTTTTCTTTTAGTCAGACATTCAGTCCTCATTACTGTGTAAATTTCCTGTAATATTTTGCTATTATCGTTCTCTTGTTTTTCCTGTCCCAGACAATCTGTCTGCGTCGTCTTTTGGGGCATGTGCAGTGTTGTTATCGTCTTTGTATTCTTTACTCCTTTCATGTTGTTATTTATTTTTTCATATTGATCTTCGCCCCGACTTTGTGTCTCCGTTACTTCAATATTATCCGTGAAGTCCGACTGACAACCTTTATGTTCTGTTACAAGCCGAGCTAATATTTGTAGATTACTGGCCTTGAGTAAACACACCCGCGACGTCCGTCGATGGTCTATTGATGTGATGTCTCCTTGTTGTGCGACATTTGTGGCTTTCTACAGGGATTACTCAGAGCGCTGTCTCATTGTTATGTAAACATTTCCTGTAAAATTGGTCAATTGAAGACGATGTCTGGTATGAACAATGGGTATAGAAAGTCGAAATACAAACTCATTCGCTCCTCGTGACAGTACTAGACAGAGACATTAACAGAGTCATCAGGAATTTTAATAATGGAATACTCAAGGCAGCAAAGGGGACAATACCGAGTGGAGCGAGGAAGAGCTATGTACCATACTGGTCCAACATACTACAAAAACTACATGAAGAAATGAACGAAGCACACTGCAGAGGTACAACCATCACAACAGAGCCATATCATGCTACAAAAGGCAAAAGCAAAATTCATCAAAGGAAAACTAGAAGCCCAGAGGAGAAGCTGGCAGGAAAAAAACCTATAAACTAAACCTTGAAAAGGAAGGGAGAAAGTTGTGGAAACTCCCTAAACAATTAAATGACGATAACAATTCTCAACGACAAACAATTACTCTAGACGATGCAGGTAAACTATATACCGGCAAACAAGCAGCAGACATATTTGCGGAATCCTACAGAAATGAAAGTAACATCTCCGTCAATTCATGCTGACAACGAGACGTTCGTCAAGAAATAATGAAAACAGTCCGGACGTCATGTCCAAACCATTCACTATGGAAGAGTTAAAAACAGCCTTGTGGAAACTTAAAGACAGGAAATCACCAGGCCGGATGGTATAACCAACGAAATGCTCAAACACCTCGGATATACAGCAATGAGCAAACTGTTGCAGATATACAACTACAGTTGGATGACAGGCAGTGTGCCACAGACATGGAGAGAGGCGCTCATGTGCCCCATCATAAAGAAAGGAAAAGACAACAGGAAGGCCACCAGCTACAGACCAATAAGCCTAACTAGCTGTGTATGTAAGACAATGGAGAGGTAGAAGACTGAAATGGTACTTGGAATCCGAGAAAATTTTAGTGCCAGAACAAGCAGGGTTTTGAGAGTGCAGCAGCACAGAAGACCAAATCACATACCTGTCCCAGATCGTTGAAGATGCCTTCCAAGAAAAGAAAAAAGTCTTTACCCTATGGATAGATCTCCAAAAAGCTTTTGACAAAGTATGGAAAGACGGGTTAATAGTAAAACTGCAAAGAAACGGAATCAAGGGTAATATGAGAAAATGGATCCAGTCGTTCCTACACAATCGGAAAGCAAGAGTCACTATGGAAGGTCACAACAGCAAGAAAATCCTCCTAAAACATGGAGTTCCTCAAGGCTCAGTATTGTCTCCCACCCTGTTCCTTGTATTCATCAATGACCTCATCCACGATCTGCCACAAGGTGTGAGAGCTGCCCTATACGCTGACGACTTGGTGGTGTGGTGTGTAGAAGAACATCTAACTATCGCTAATAAGCGAATACAAAGGGCAGCAGACAACATAGCAGCATGGGCAGAGAAATGGATGGTGCAGATCAACGCTGAAAAATCATCAACAACACTTTTCACGCTCTCCAACAAAGACAAAGCAGGAGAGATACGACTTGGAAATATACATGTCCAAACAGATGAGGAACCGGTGTACTTGGGCATTACATTAGATAAGAGAATGACATGGAGGCACCACATCGAGAGAACAGAGGCTAAAGCGAGAAGAAAACTTTCCATACTGAGGAAAATAGCTGGATCAAGTTGGGGAGCTAACGAAACAACACTAAAGAAAGTGTATACAGGTGCAATAAGACCTATATTAGAGTACGGATCAGCAGCATGGTCTACAGCAGCCAAATCACACCTACAAGCCTTAGATAAAGTACAAAATCAAGCGCTTAGGTTGATCACGGGTGCCATGAAGACCACACCAATAAATGAAATGGAAAAAATCACAGGCATTCCACCTTTATTATACAGACGAGACACTAAGACCCTGATCCAAGCAGAAAAGTACAAGAACATGCCCGCACATCCAATGAAAACTAGATTTGGAGATTTAGCCAGTGGGAGGTTGAAGAGAAGCAGTTTTGTGCATCGGTCCAAAAAACTAATTAGAACATACAAGGATGAACTACCAGACATCACTAAGGAAATAACTCCCACACTCCTCCCAACCCCATGGGAACAACATCAAAATTTCAGTATTAAGACCTCCATAACTACCACCTGCCCCATGGGAGAGCTAAATACTCTCCAAAGGAAAATAGCAGCATGTGACATGATTGAAGAACTATACCCCAGAGAAGCATGGATCCAAGTATATACTGATGGATCTGCAACCAGAGCAGTGAAGAACGGAGGCGCAGGAGTTTATGTGGTCTATCCAGACAAAGAAAATGAATCCACCTGTTCACCTACTGGAATATTCTGTTCAAACTATGCTGCTGAAGTACAGGCCATAAGCATTGCTGCAGGAATAATAAATAACACAATAAGCCAATGTCAGCAGGTTGTATTCCTTACCGATGCAATGTCAGTTCTGCAAGCCCTCAACAGTGATAAACTGCCAGAATTAAACAAAGTCCTATGCGAAGTAAATATCAAAAGAAGGGTAGTGCTACAGTGGATATGTTAGCAAAAGAGGGAGCAACACAGGAACAAAAAGAACAAACAATCACATTCCAGGAAAAGAAGACCCTTATCAAGGCCATCAGGAAAATTGATCAACAAAGAGACAACTATCAATATCTTGATCGAGCAAAACAGGTGATCCTGTTCCGTATGAGAACAGGACACAACAGACTGAACAGTCACTTATACAGACTGAGATTGGTCCCATCACCCCTATGTACGTGTGGACAGGCAGCACAGACAGCCGAACACATCCTGCAAGACTGCCACATGCTTAGTCAATTGCGAACTGAACATTGGCCCACAGAGACGCACATCCACACAAAGCTGTTTGGGAGTCTTGAAGAACTTTCAACCACAGCAACATACATCCAGAAAACCGGACTTCTTGTGTAGACATTTCTAAACAACAGCGAACGAGAAGAAGAAGAAGAAGGAGAGACTGTCCCCATGCTATGTCCAGCATAAAGAGTAAAATATATAAAAGGGAGAAATGAAATGCCAAATAAAAACGATCGGAGAGAAAAATAAAGAAGAAATGATACTGCCGTAGGGCTGGATGTGTGAGAGATCCCACAAAAGTACAGGAACAGACATTTCGTCACAATGATGATGATGATGATGAATCCTGTTCAGGTCAAAAACATAACAAATTTTTATTAAGTGTCGCGTAACGTAAATAATTTTATACAAACATGTCCTTATTTATTTTTAACATTCTTCTGTACAATTGTGTGACCAGCGAGGGATTTTCCTGTTTGTTTAGAGATTTGTTCGTATTTTTTTTTTTAAATTTTAGTTTATTTTTTTATTTTTATTTTTTTTACATTGCACTCAAAATTGATAATTTTGATTTGTCCTATTTATTGACAGATGTGATGCCACTTTCACGTATCGGCAATTATTTATATTATTTAGAATTGAGAACAATATACTGTATATTCTAATTATAACCCATCAGAGGTTTAACGGAATATTTCTCATCATCAATTTTTTTTTTTTTTAAATGGCTCGCTCGCGTATGCCAGGTAATAACCTCTTTCCCACTTCCATTGACAACATTTTTTTTTTGCATAAGATACTTTTCATTTTATGGAACGCTGCTTTTGCTTAGGCTATTCTAGTCTCTGATATACATCTCCCATCTGA
The DNA here is from genome assembly GCA_024509875.1 of Oreohelix idahoensis. Taxonomy (NCBI): domain Eukaryota; kingdom Metazoa; phylum Mollusca; class Gastropoda; order Stylommatophora; family Oreohelicidae; genus Oreohelix; species Oreohelix idahoensis. The sequence continues at coordinate 29,540 of JAMPIV010018270.1, read as the reverse complement.
TGTTACTAACATGCCTAGATATTTGAATCGTGTTATGACTAAATTCATAACACCATTAGCGGTCGCTCTCAAACTTGGTTTGTGAGCTGACTTCCTATTTACAATCGTTTCTAAGACAACTCAGGAAGTACGTCACATTGTCTGCAGATTTCTAGCAGACGTGGTTTCGCGGGCTACGATGGATCATACGATCTAGTTAGCGTCCTCTTTGGATTTGTGTCTCCTTGGGAGAAGGCTGTGTTTCTTAAGTGCTCCTGAATATGTACTTTAAGTACTGAGTATATATGTGTATTTCAGCTAGGTATTCTAAGTGATAGAGCCTAGTCTGATCATAATTCATAAGGACATGTCAGCGCTGAAAGGATGTGGAAAGAAAGAATATTATAATAAATTCAGCAAGATGACTCGGACAGTGTCATGATAGTCTACAGACGTTAGACTTACGTATAGACTGGCTAATGAATGCCATTGTCTTATTCGTGTGATGCAATTACTGAGGAGCCAAGTATTGTGATTAAATTCTTCATGTGTGAAAACGTCAACCAGGCATTACTCAGTTTTATACTGTTTTAAACTGTGCCTTACGTTCCACTGAACTCTGCTGAATGGTCTGTAGTTTTAATATCCCTAGACGTATTGGACACCTGAGTCCAGCATTCTTCAATCTCTCGAAAATCATACCCCTAACAAATCGATTGACTTGTTTCAAAACTGTCCAATTTATTGTAGTCCTTACACGTTAGATCACTCGAGTAGAACGCGAAGACCAAGAAAAATAGATACTGTGGGAGATGTGAAAGAGTTTCAGATGAGAAAATGTACCTCTATATAGACTAGTGATAATGATGTTGATGATGATTATATAGACTAGTGATAATGATGTTGATGATGATTATATAGACTAGTGATAATGATGTTGATGATGATTATATAGACTAGGGATAATGATGTTGATGATGATTATATAGACTAGTGATAATGATGTTGATGATGATTATATAGACTAGTGATAATGATGTTGATGATGATTATATAGACTAGTGATAATGATGTTGATGATGATTATATAGACTAGTGATAATGATGTTGATGATGATTATATAGACTAGTGATAATGATGTTGATGATGATTATATAGACTAGTGATAATGATGTTGATGATGATTATATAGACTAGGGATAATGATGTTGATGATGATTATATAGACTAGTGATAATGATGTTGATGATGATTATATAGACTAGTGATAATGATGTTGATGATGATTATATAGACTAGGGATAATGATGTTGATGATGATTATATAGACTAGTGATGTTGATGATGATTATATAGACTAGTGATAATGATGTTGATGATGATTATATAGACTAGTGATAATGATGTTGATGATGATTATATAGACTAGTGATAATGATGTTGATGATGATTATATAGCAAGGATAATAGAAGCGTGTCTTGTATATGAGAGTTAACATGTCCATAAACTCCGTTTCGTGCGGAAAGGTCACCAATGTGACACTGATGACAAGAACCAGACAAGTACCAATGGAACAAAAGATGAGAAGAAGACGATAGCGATGGATAAGACACACATTGAGAAAATCTGCTGATTGCATTGCTTAGGCTGTTCTTGCTGTGGAATTCCAAGGAGAAGAGAAGCAGATGTTGATCGAAACACTCATGGAGAAGAGAAGCAGATGTTGATCGAAACACTCATGGAGAAGAGTAGCAGATGTTGATCGAAACACTCATAGGGAAGAGAAGCAGAGGTTGATCGAAGCACTCACGGAGAAGAGAAGCAGAGGTTGATCGAAACACTCACGGAGAAGAGAAGCAGATGTTGATCGAAACACTCACGGAGAAGAGAAGCAGATGTTGATCGAAGCACTCACGGAGAAGAGAAGCAGATGTTGATCGAAGCACTCACGGAGAAGAGAAGCAGATGTTGATCGAAACACTCACGGAGAAGAGAAGCAGACGTTGATCGAAACACTCACGGAGAAGAGAAGCAGATGTTGATCGAAACACTCACGGAGAAGAGAAGCAGATGTTGATCGAAACACTCACGGAGAAGAGAAGCAGATGTTGATCGAAACACTCACGGAGAAGAGAAGCAGATGTTGATCGAAACACTCACGGAGAAGAGAAGCAGATGTTTATCAGATGTTTATCGAAACACTCACGGAGAAGAGAAGCAGATGTTGATCGAAACACTCACGGAGAAGAGAAGCAGATGTTGATCGAAACACTCACGGAGAAGAGAAGCAGATGTTGATCGAAACACTCACGGAGAAGAGAAGCAGATGTTGATCGAAACACTCACGGAGAAGAGAAGCAGATGTTGATCGAAACACTCACGGATCGAAGCACTCACGGAGAAGAGAAGCAGAGGTTGATCGAAACACTCACGGAGAAGAGAAGCAGATGTTGATCGAAACACTCACGGAGAAGAGAAGCAGATGTTGATCGCAGATGATGTTGATCGAAACACTCACGGAGAAGAGAAGCAGATGTTGATCGAAACACTCACGGAGAAGAGAAGCAGATGTTGATCGAAACACTCACGGAGAAGAGAAGCAGATGTTGATCGAAACACTCACGGAGAAGAGAAGCAGATGTTGATCGAAACACTCACAGATGTTGAGGAGAAGAGAAGCAGATGTTGATCGAAACACTCACGGAGAAGAGAAGCAGATGTTGATCGAAACACTCACGGAGAAGAGAAGCAGATGTTGATCGAAACACTCACGGAGAAGAGAAGCAGATGTTGATCGAAACACTCACGGAGAAGAGAAGCAGATGTTGATCGAAACACTCACGGAGAAGAGAAGCAGATGTTGATCGAAACACTCACGGAGAAGAGAAGCAGATGTTGATCGAAACACTCACGGAGAAGAGAAGCAGATGTTGATCGAAACACTCACGGAGAAGAGAAGCAGATGTTGATCGAAACACTCACGAGAAGAGAAGCACGAAACACTCACGGACGAAACACTCACGGAGAAGAGAAGCAGATGTTGATCGAAACACTCACGGAGAAGAGAAGCAGATGTTGATCGAAACACTCACGGAGAAGAGAAGCAGATGTTGATCGAAATACTCACGGAGAAGAGAAGCAGATGTTGATCGAAACACTCATGGAGAAGAGAAGCAGATGTTGATCGAAACACTCACGGAGAAGAGAAGCAGATGTTGATCGAAACACTCACGGAGAAGAGAAGCAGATGTTGATCGAAACACTCACGGAGAAGAGAAGCAGATGTTGATCGAAACACTCACGGAGAAGAGAAGCAGATGTTGATCGACACACTCATGGAGAAGAGAAGCAGATGTTGATCGAAATACTCACGGAGAAGAAAGAGATGTTGATCGAAACACTCATGTCTATCGAAATACTCACGGAGAAGAGAAGCAGATGTTGATCGAAATACTCACGGAGAAGAGAAGCAGATGTTGATCGAAATACTCACGGAGTAGAGAAGCAGATGTTGATCGAAATACTCACGGAGAAGAGAAGCAGATGTTGATCGAAACACTCATGGAGAAGAGAAGCAGATGTTGATCGAAATACTCACGGAGAAGAGAAGCAGATGTTGATCGAAACACTCACGGAGAAGAGAAGCAGAGGTTGATCGACACACTCTCGGAGAAGAGAAGCAGATGTTGATCGAAACACTCACGGAGAAGAGAAGCAGATGTTGATCGAAACACTCATGGAGAAGAGAAGCAGATGTTGATCGAAATACTCACGGAGAAGAGAAGCAGATGTTGATCGAAACACTCATGGAGAAGAGAACTGGAGACATAAATTAAAATGATGAGGAAGACATGGACATACTTTGAACTGATGGCACGCGACAGTAGGACAAGGCACGCTACAGTAGGACAAGGCACGCTACAGTAGGACAAGGCATGCTATAGTAGGACAAGGCATGCGTTTGATGATGGCCAATGCTCCTTTGGCAGCTGAAGGGTAAAGAAGAAGAAACTCTGTTTCTGCCTGCGCATTTACATTTTATGCCTTCTTCCTCTGGTATTCATTAGTTCGTCCAGCCATTTCTAACAGTTTAATTCAGTAGTACCAGTTAGGGCCTATTTGAACATGCTGTTGTTGACAACATAGTCACAGTCTCTTTTAGTCATTCTGCAACCGACTTAAGGACCAGTCTTGAGGGTCTAAACTATTTATATCAGTTTTTCCTTTAGCTCGCTGTGCAGTGAAGCAGTGGCGTCATTAGAGGGGTGCAGGGGATGCGGACCGCACCGGGTGACACCATCAGAGGAGGTGACACCAAAATGACTGTCTATAAAATTTGTGTGCAGTGTTTCGGCAGACATTTTTTATTTTTTGTAAAGATATCCCTGTAGTTACTATCGTTAAAATGAACATAAATTTAATGTGGTTCCTAAACGTTTTTACTTCGAATTCTATTGTTTTCTTACCGAATTTTCACTTTAACCACATGAAACTATGTAAATGTAACTACATTTAGGCTGTGCGTATGATATTGTAATTTCTTTTTATTTGGACCTTAGCCGCCGACCGTCAAAGCAGTCAGTGGCCATCACGCCTAGTGGCGTCTTCTAGGGCAACAACAAATTGATTCCACTTTGCTCGGTCGGTGGCCATCCTTCGTACAGTGCCCCAACTCTGGTTCATTCTTTGCATCTCAGCCTCCACAGTCCTCCGCCAGGTTGTTTTTGGTCGGCCTCTTTCGTTTTCCTTCAGGGGTCCAAAGCATAGCTGTTCTTGTGATGGCATCGGGGTCTCTTCTGAGGACATGACCAACCCAGCTCCAGCGTCTGCCAGCTATGATGGTGTGCATGTCCTCTTGCTTGCTACGAGTAAGCAGATCTTGGTTGGTGATGGTATTTGGCCAAAAGATTCGGTGAATTTTTCTTAGGCATGTTGTGTGAAAAGAAGACAATTTCGACATTTCCTTCTCTGTAACTCTCCAGCATTCCGCACCATAGAGAAGCACAGAAAGCACACAGCTCTGATATAATCTTAATTTTGTGCCTGTGCTGTATTGGGAGGACTTCCAGATGTTGTTTAGGCTAAAGAAGGCTGTTCTTGCCTTATTCATTCTGATGTTGATGTCTTTGCTTGCCCCGCCGTCTGGTGTTACTATGCATCCTAGGTATGTGAAGGTATCTGTCTGTACCAATTGCTGATTCCTTACTGATATGGGCTCAGGGTTGCTCACATTGAGCGTCATGACTTCAGACTTCTTTAAATTGATGTTCAAGCCCACCTGCTGGCTAAACTTATTAAGTCTATCCGTTTTTTCCTGGATGTGTTGATGTGAATGTGCTAGTAGTGCAATGTCATCTGCATATTCCAGATCTTCCAATGTAGAAAATGTTGTCCATCTTATTCCTCTTGGACTGCCCTCTGTTGTCTGGCGCATCACCCAGTCTATGACTGTTAAAAATAGAGTGGTTGATAAGGGGCATCCCTGTCGTACTCCTGTCTTCACCTCAAAGGTTAGGTTGCTCTGCCCAACACTACACGTAAAGTTGGCATAGAGGCTTTTTATGATTGACACTATGCAGCTTGGAATTCCATAAGCCCTCAGTATTTTCCATAAACTGTCCCTATGTATGCTGTCAAAAGCCTTTTCAAAATCAACAAAATTAATGTAAAGCTGTCTTTGCCATTCTGAGCACTGCTGTATAGTGTTCCTGAGAGTGAATATATGATCTACACATCTCCTGTTCTTTCTAAATCCTGCTTGTTCTTTCCTCAGTTTGTGGTCTACTGCCTTTGAAATTCTCTGTATAATTATCCTGCCTAGTATTTTGCTGGGAACTGAGAGAAGAGTGATTCCTCTCCAATTATTGCAGTCTGCAAGATCTCCCTTTTTGGGCAATTTGACAATTATTCCTTTGTTCCACTCTGATGGTGTTGTCCCCGTTTTCCAGACTTGTGAAAATAATGGTTCTAATAGTTCTGCTGCTAGCTCAGGGTCTGTCTTAAATAGCTCTGCATTTAAGTTATCATGGCCTGGAGCTTTGCCGTTCTTTAACCCTTTGATTGCTGTGATGATTTATTCTTTTCGTGGAATGTCTATTCACATCTAGATCGTTTTCAGCTTCAGGAACATTCAATTGTGTCTCTGGTGGTTCCTTGTTCAGAGTTTCTCTGAAGTGCTCTGCCTATCTTGTTTCCTGTCCCTCTGCTGTCGTGATGAGATTACCTTGCTTATCTCTTACTAATGTAATATTGTTTGCACCTCGTTTTCCGCTGATGAATTTAGTTATTTTGTATACTGTGCTTTGTTCATTTCTCAGTGCTGCCTCCTCTGCCTGTCTTGCAAGATCGTCTAGGAAATTCCTTTTGTTGGCTCGGGTTTGGCGTTTAACTTCCTTGTCCAGCTGACTGTACTGTTCGCTATATACTTGCTTTAACCTGGGGGACTTCGCTTCTGTTTTCTTTCTTTTCATTTCCTTTCTCATCGTTATGGTGTTTGATGTTTCTGGTGTTATCCAGTCTTGTTTCTTCCTTTCCTGGAATCCCAAGCATGATTTCCTGCTTTCTTTGTATATTGTTGAAATGGTGTTGAAATTCTGGTCTATATCATCAGTCAATGTCTTTTCCTGACTTTTGGCAAATTGATATCGTTTCTTTATGTCGGCCGCAAAAGCTTTTCTGGTAAGGGAGTCCTTCAATTTGCTGATGTCAAACCTTTTCTGTGTAGTTACAGTTGGTGCAGCCCTTCTTAGTTTCACTTTCAGTTTTGCTACTACTAAATGGTGATCAATTCCCACATCTGCACCTCTTCTTACCTTCACATCTTGTAATGCATGTCTCCATCTACCGTTAACCATGATGTGGTCTATCTGGTTTCTGTCCCGACCATTTGGTGATTCCCATGTTAATTTGTGAATTTCTTTATGTGGGAAGAGTGTTCCTCCAATGACCAGGTTGTTAATGCTACAGAAACTTATTAGTTTATCCACATTTTCGTTTGCTGTTCCGCTGCCACATTTCCCCATTGTTCTTTCATTATATGTATTGTATGTACCAACTTTCGCATTGAGGTTACCCATTACTATAACAAGATCATATCTAGGTGTGCCTTCCATTTCTTTCTGCAGTTGTTGATAAAATTCATCCTTGACCTCCTCATTGCTATCATTTGTTGGTGCGTAGCATTGTATTATTGTAGTGTTGTTGAATCTCACTCTCAATCTTAATCTTATCAGTCTGTTGTTAATGGGTTTCCATTCCAGTAATGTCCTTTCTATTCCTTTCTGTAGAATAATGGCTACGCCTTCATTGTGCTGTCCATCCTCTCTTCCAGAGTAAAGTACTGTTTCTCCTGTTGCTGTTTTAACTTTTCCTGCCCCTGTCCATCTGCTCTCGCTTATCCCTAGAATGTGTAACCTATAGTTTCTCATTTCTGCCGTGACCTGTCTTAGTTTACCTGTCTCGTACATTGTCCTGACATTCCAAAAACCTATTCTTGTATCCTGTTTTGCGGTCAGGACATCCGTTTTCATGTCAGTGGCTTCCTTTCGGCTTTCACCACTGACAGTCATACGAGCCACAGACTCCGAATGTCCATCCCGCAGCAAAGTTTGTTCATTTATTGTTGTTTCCGTAACTTCATTGTTTTTTTTAACACAGACAGGGGTGTCAGCCCTATGCTAAAACCCCCAACCTGGAGGACCAGGGTACCAGCTTTTGTCTGACCCCTACACACACAGACCAGTCCAGCTTGGTTGAACCTACGAGGAGTAAAACTCCCACTGGCATAGCTCTGGAGATTGTCAGAGTACGCAAGCTGCCATACCGCTACAAGGTATAGGTACCATTGATGGCAGATATTGTAATTTAAGGGTGTAATTTTAATTTTGCTATTTGTTAATGTCACTACTATCGCCATTACTTTCAGTGATATACGGGAATTACGATTTACGAGTAACATTAGTACAAAAAAACATTACTAAGGATTCCGTATGGTCTGGTACGGGAGGAGGTCCATGGGGGTGACAACACGAGTTACCGCACTGGGTGACACCAACCCTAGTGACACCACTGCAGTGAAGGCTTTCATACATTTCATGCCTTGTCCGCCTGACTGGCGTCGTCCATTCATTTTCCTTTGCACTCCCAATGAAGCATAAAGCCACAACTACAGTTAGTCCCCTTGCATGAAGCCACAAGTACAGTTAGTCCCCTTGCATGAAGCCACAAGTACAGTTAGTCCCCTTGCATGAAGCCACAAGTACAGTTAGTCCCCTTGCATGAAGCCACAAGTACAGTTAGTCCCCTTGCATGAAGCTGTCGCAAAATTGGTTTCAAGTCATTGCAAACGGGATCAGTTAGACTTATAAACCCGTCTACGATCGAACGACCGCTTTCAAAATGGCGGCGTATCAGCGAAATGTGTATCGGACAGAGGAAATCGCCAACGATAATAAAAACAGAAGGGAATCCGTATGAAAAGGATTTTACATTTCAGTACAGGGAAGGATGGTGTATAACTGCATATAAGATGGAACGGTAGGAAGTTCTCATTTACGGAGATATATGCGTATTTCGGCTGCCCACAGTTACGCTAAAAGCAGGTAAACCCACTTCTGTTCTAAATATTAAAATCAACAAATAACAGTTTGGGAATTTACATGGATAGGAAGATAGAGTTTTATCAGCTGTATAAAACTAGATAAGATGGAACAATATGGATATTATATATGCTGAGAATGAGAAAGGCAAAATTTCAGTCGACGCACAGATCGGCTGAAATCACGGTTCGGGAAGGATTTTTTCAGGTCTAGTCTTAGGCTGTGACGTATCTGCTCTCCGATACGTTCGCGCTATCGTATATAAAGCGTTTCGGTAAAACTCTGAGAAGACCCAACGCAAGAGGTTGAGACAAGACTGAGGGCAGATAACGCCACGACTCTAAATCCATCTGAAGTGTGAGCGGATCGCCAGAAAATTTCAGTCTAAGTGTCTGGAGTCTGAGGGTAAGCGAATTTACGATAGCTATCCTGTATAATAATTTCTTTTATTTTGTATTACAGGTTCATTTAGAATTCACAAAATATGCCTGTATAATATTCATTGATATAACGTATTATTATTTTAATATGATTTATTCATGTGCTTAGTGGAAGATGGTTGCTTGTACAAAAACGTATCAAAACTAGCCCCACAGCCAAATAGAAAATATTTATTATATTTAATGCTGTATCTCGTCGATATTAAATGCATTATCGCTTACGAAGATAAAGGCAGTCCCATGACCAGAGATTGTCTTAGGGAAATAAATTGTTAGAAGCTTCAGCATGGAAGATACCGCTTTTACGAGGTTAGGTGACTAGTCCCCTTCCTCGCTGCCTTTGCCTTCCCTAGTTCGAGCGCACAACTTCGTACCCATTTACAGCTGGTAAACTGGAGTGTTCTACAGCCAGTTTCAGTAGAAAGCAACCTGATCACGTGGTCACTCACTCTATTTATTTTATGTATTAATTTTGGGTAGTTGCTAAGATAGCATCAGATTTGAATTTGTACTTGATATGATTTGGAAGGATCAAGTTATAGAATATGAAGGGATGTATAGGAGCGGATTAAACCAGATGATGTTTATTACTGATATGTTAATATTAATTCTGTATCATTGAAATGATGTTACTTGCTATGACTGTATAACTCTGACACCTGATGACTGACTTGTCTGACTTATGTGCTAGTCAGTTATACTTAATTGAAATGTTAATATTAATGCTATATCACTGAAATGATGTTCTTACTTACTATGATTGTATAACGGTGACATCTGATGACTGACTGGTCTGACATCTGTGCTAGTCAGCTACAAGTCTAGCCAGATACTAGCCAAGGCTGATATGTTGCAGGTTCCATGAAATAACTCAAACCAGACTGTCCAGTATCAGAAGCCGGTGTAGTTCATCCGAGGCAATCCCACCAAAGTGCAGGACCCCAAAGAGTGAACTTCAACTGGTCATTGGCATCCCTACTGTTGGGCCTACCAAGTCTGATATCAGCAAAGGACAGTTTCAGCAGTATCAAGTTGGAAAGATAAGTGTCCTGTTTGACACTGACCACCTATACATGTGAAACAGCAAATAGTTGAAAACAATAAGTAACCATACATAAACTCAGTCAACTGATGACAGTTATCCTTAAATTCAAAGGACTAATAACAGTGATTTCAGTAACTTTCTTATTTAAGATCTTGAAGTCTAAACAGACAATAATCGTAATTGTGTGAATATTTTTATATATATGTGTATACTCTTTTTCCAACTAGTAGAAATAGAATAATAGTGCAATTATTAAACTATTTTAACTGTACCTGAGGATTTATTCACTTCTTCCAGTTTGTGGGTTCAGTGAATGTACATTTTACTTATCCCCTAGCATATAAGTAATCATAAGATAGTCACAGGGAGGAGACACCTTAAATCCTGGTACTACTTCTTACCAACTGGGCCAGGGTTTTCACAGTCTGACTATTGTTATGATAACAATACACCAGTGCTTATTTCTAAGACTGTGGTATTACTTGTAAGGTCAGAACTCTTTACTGGCATACTCTTACATAATAAATAAATTTAAATAACCTCCCGCTACAGTGGGGGCTCGTCTGCGGGATATATCTTTGATATTCCTGAGCCAACTTTCTATTTCTGCTGTGTAGAAATTTTGTTTTGTAAATTTTTTGGAAAGAGTAACATAGTAGGAAATAATTATATTTTTAGGAGTACCATTGAGTACAGATAAAGAAAGCTGTTTCATATATGGTGAAGTCAGTTTAATTAACTTTAATTTTAACTAAGTTAATTATATTGTAGTAAATTAGTTTGAGTAAGATCACTTGCCCTACTAGACTACAGATACATCATGGCTGACTTGGTCAAATTTAGGTCTGCTACACTGCAGGTGGGAAAAGAGCTTGGCATGGATGGTGATGCTCTGATCCGGTATGTCACGACGGAATGTGAAAAGTACACTGAGAGAGAAGCAAAGCAATTAGAAGCAGAGAGAGAAGCCAAGAAATTAGAAGCAGAGAGAGAAGCCAAGAAATTAGAATTGGAAGCAGAAAGAGAAGCCAAGAAATTGGAAGCAGAGAGAGAAGCCAAGAAATTAGAATTAGAAGCAGAGAGAGAAGCCAAGAAATTAGAATTAGAAGCGGAGAGAGAAGCCAAGAAATTAGAAGCTGAGAGAGAAGAAAGGAGGTTACAAGCAGAGAGAGACCATGAGCTGAAAATGAGACAGCTTGATCTTGAACTTCAGGCTGGGACTATCACCCATGGTAATAGCTCACCTCATTCTGCGAATAGCTCTTTTCAGAACACAGCAAATGGGGCCATGAACTTCCAACTAGATCCATTTGTTGAAAAGGAGGACGCAATTGAGTCGTACCTGGATAGGTATGAAAGGCTAGCCTCTACATATGGACTGGAAAAGGAAAAATGGAGTCTAAAGTTATCCCAGGGATTGAGAGGTATTGCATATGATGTGTTTCTGAAACTCCCCAAAGAAGATCAGGAAAATTATGAAATACTAAAGCAAGCCTTACTGATCCGGTATGAAAAGAACTCTGAGGCATATAGGAAGAAATTTAGAACTTCTAAACTTCTACCTGGAGAAACATATAACCAGTTCTCAGCTAGGCTAGAAACGTATTTGTTGAAATGGAGTAGTTTAGGTAAGTATCAGAAAACCTACGAGGATCTGAAAGAAATGGTTATGTTAGAGCAAGTGAAAGATTCCATGTCTCAAGAAATGAGGAAATTCCTTATGGAACAAGGAGCAGAGAGGCTGGAAGACATTTTGAAATGTGCAGAGAGATACCAAGCAGCTCAAGCTGAATTGGTAGGAACAAAAAGGAAGCAGGTAGAAGGATATAAGCCACCACCGCAGAATACCCAGTTTGACCAGAAGGATCATCCATACAGAAATAAACCAAGATTTGATAATAAGGACAAGAACCCTCAGACTCAGGAAAATAAACCCTATAAACAGGGAGCTAAGTGGTGCAAATTTTGTAAGATGAGCAACCACAACACGGATGAATGTGGGAGGAAAAAACCCCTTCATCATGCTGCATGTCTACAGGTGAGGACTTCTGATAGGAAGGAACTAACTGTGAGTCAGAATAGCCTCCATCACCCACCTACACAGGAGATAGTGACTGTGAATGGCAAACCAGTCACAGGAATGTATGACACAGGTTTGTCCTATGACGCAGTCGTGTGTGCATCTCTGGTGAGCCCTGAACAAATCACCACAGAAACAGTAGATATTCAAGGGCCACTAAAAGGAACATCACCCCTTACTTTACCCATAGCAAAGATTCATGTCAGTTGTCGCTATGTGGAAGGGGAGATAAATGCAGCTGTGATAGATGATCCCTTTTACCCCCTAATGTTGGGGCGTAAATATGTTTTCTTGGGAAACCCTGTAAAACCTATGGTTATGGCAGAAAGCCAGACTAGGTCTGACTCCAGGAACATAGAGAGGGACACCAAATTAACATTTCAGTCGACTGAAATGAAACGGGCTCAAGAAGCAGACAGCACATTGAAGCCTTGTGTTGGCAAATTGTCAAAGACACTTAACACACCAAGGAAAGGACACTTCTATAGGGAACATGGACTCTTGTACAGGAAAGCTGGCAGAGGGACGAAAAGTCATGGTCAAATGGTTGTACCATCCACCTATAGAAATAAGGTTATGGGCTGGGGACACATATCAACTTTGAGTGAACACCTGGGTAATGGTGCCACAAAACAAAGAATAGCCACCCAGTTCTACTGGCCAGGTATTACGGAAGACATAAATCAGTATGTAAATTCCTGTCCTGAGTGCACCTATGTAGATTCAGAAAGTCGACGGAAGAGTCTTCATCAAAAATCTACAAGCAAACCAGCAATCAGGGGTACTCCCGAGATTTGCACGGGAGGGGAAAGGAAACATCCCACACAGGTTCAATTGCAGTCTGAACCCCATGCGCTGGAAAAAAGGAACAAATCACGTAGCGAAAATCAAACACCTACGGATTTGCGAGGGAAAACCACATCCAACTATCAACGAAAAGAGGGCGGTAAACTTCATGGGAAACCTACCGACCCCGTTTCACCAGCAGTAAGAGCCTGGATGAAAAGCCGAACAGGAAGGAGAGAGATAGTAAAGGATGAATATATTCTTGGAAAACAATGTGGGCGCAGATTTTCTTAGTCGTCATCCCCCAGAGCTTGAGGAGGATAGAAGGAAGGAAAACTAACCTCGGAATGGTCGATTTGCAATTGTCTTGTACCCAATAGTTAAGCTAGATATCATCCAGCTTAAAATATGGGGGAGCTATGTCGCAAAATTGGTTTCAAGTCATTGCAAACGGGATCAGTTAGACTTATAAACCCGTCTACGATCGAACGACCGCTTTCAAAATGGCGGCGTATCAGCGAAATGTGTATCGGACAGAGGAAATCGCCAACGATAATAAAAACAGAAGGGAATCCGTATGAAAAGGATTTTACATTTCAGTACAGGGAAGGATGGTGTATAACTGCATATAAGATGGAACGGTAGGAAGTTCTCATTTACGGAGATATATGCGTATTTCGGCTGCCCACAGTTACGCTAAAAGCAGGTAAACCCACTTCTGTTCTAAATATTAAAATCAACAAATAACAGTTTGGGAATTTACATGGATAGGAAGATAGAGTTTTATCAGCTGTATAAAACTAGATAAGATGGAACAATATGGATATTATATATGCTGAGAATGAGAAAGGCAAAATTTCAGTCGACGCACAGATCGGCTGAAATCACGGTTCGGGAAGGATTTTTTCAGGTCTAGTCTTAGGCTGTGACGTATCTGCTCTCCGATACGTTCGCGCTATCGTATATAAAGCGTTTCGGTAAAACTCTGAGAAGACCCAACGCAAGAGGTTGAGACAAGACTGAGGGCAGATAACGCCACGACTCTAAATCCATCTGAAGTGTGAGCGGATCGCCAGAAAATTTCAGTCTAAGTGTCTGGAGTCTGAGGGTAAGCGAATTTACGATAGCTATCCTGTATAATAATTTCTTTTATTTTGTATTACAGGTTCATTTAGAATTCACAAAATATGCCTGTATAATATTCATTGATATAACGTATTATTATTTTAATATGATTTATTCATGTGCTTAGTGGAAGATGGTTGCTTGTACAAAAACGTATCAAAACTAGCCCCACAGCCAAATAGAAAATATTTATTATATTTAATGCTGTATCTCGTCGATATTAAATGCATTATCGCTTACGAAGATAAAGGCAGTCCCATGACCAGAGATTGTCTTAGGGAAATAAATTGTTAGAAGCTTCAGCATGGAAGATACCGCTTTTACGAGGTTAGGTGACTAGTCCCCTTCCTCGCTGCCTTTGCCTTCCCTAGTTCGAGCGCACAACTTCGTACCCATTTACAGCTGGTAAACTGGAGTGTTCTACAGCCAGTTTCAGTAGAAAGCAACCTGATCACGTGGTCACTCACTCTATTTATTTTATGTATTAATTTTGGGTAGTTGCTAAGATAGCATCAGATTTGAATTTGTACTTGATATGATTTGGAAGGATCAAGTTATAGAATATGAAGGGATGTATAGGAGCGGATTAAATCAGATGATGTTTATTACTGATATGTTAATATTAATTCTGTATCATTGAAATGATGTTACTTGCTATGACTGTATAACTCTGACACCTGATGACTGACTTGTCTGACTTATGTGCTAGTCAGTTATACTTAATTGAAATGTTAATATTAATGCTATATCACTGAAATGATGTCCTTACTTACTATGATTGTATAACGGTGACATCTGATGACTGACTGGTCTGACATCTGTGCTAGTCAGCTACAAGTCTAGCCAGATACTAGCCAAGGCTGATATGTTGCAGGTTCCATGAAATAACTCAAACCAGACTGTCCAGTATCAGAAGCCGGTGTAGTTCATCCGAGGCAATCCCACCAAAGTGCAGGACCCCAAAGAGTGAACTTCAACTGGTCATTGGCATCCCTACTGTTGGGCCTACCAAGTCTGATATCAGCAAAGGACAGTTTCAGCAGTATCAAGTTGGAAAGATAAGTGTCCTGTTTGACACTGACCACCTATACATGTGAAACAGCCAATAGTTGAAAACAATAAGTAACCATACATAAACTCAGTCAACTGATGACAGTTATCCTTAAATTCAAAGGACTAATAACAGTGATTTCAGTAACTTTCTTATTTAAGATCTTGAAGTCTAAACAGACAATAATCGTAATTGTGTGAATATTTTTATATATATGTGTATACTCTTTTTCCAACTAGTAGAAATAGAATAATAGTGCAATTATTAAACTATTTTAACTGTACCTGAGGATTTATTCACTTCTTCCAGTTTGTGGGTTCAGTGAATGTACATTTTACTTATCCCCTAGCATATAAGTAATCATAAGATAGTCACAGGGAGGAGACACCTTAAATCCTGGTACTACTTCTTACCAACTGGGCCAGGGTTTTCACAGTCTGACTATTGTTATGATAACAATACACCAGTGCTTATTTCTAAGACTGTGGTATTACTTGTAAGGTCAGAACTCTTTACTGGCATACTCTTACATAATAAATAAATTTAAATAACCTCCCGCTACAGAAGCCACAAGTACAGTTAGTCCCCTTGCATGAAGCCTGCACCAAGCATTCATGTGCTGTTACAGCAGTGGTTTTTATGACAATTTGTTTTACATAATAAGTTTGCAGTCCCATGCACAAACCTCGGGAGTCGCGCTGGTGTAATGGTTACCACATTGTACTGGCGACCAGGTGTTCAAGGTTCAAGCCCGAGCGTAGGCATTTGAAGTAGTGTCATCGACCGGGATTTTGACTGAATAACCTGAACGGCTAATGAGATAAACCCTCTGTGGATGGGAAGAAGCGAAGCTCCTGACCGGGTTGGAAGGCAAGTCCACAGGCTCCCCAGCCTCGCAATGACATGTCATTGGGCCGAAGGGCTGACAGCCCAAGTGCCGCTGGTTAAAAAAATTTTTTTAATGCATAACCACATATCAGTCGCCTTTTATGACATGTCTGAGGGTGTAGTAACCATCTTCTACATATGTCACTTCAGAGACAAAGAAGCTTGGTATTCTTCTTCTTGGATCCTTAGCTCCTTGACTGAACAAAGCAGTCAGTGGCTATCACGCCTAGTGACGTCTTGTAGGGCAGCAACAAATTGTCCTCATTTTGCTCGGCCGGTGGCCATCCTTCGTGCCGTGCCCCAACTCTGGTTCATGCTTTGCATCTAAGCCTCCACTATTCTCCGCCAGGTTGTCTTTGGTCTTCCTCTCTTTCGCCGTTTTGCTGGGGTCCATAGCATAACAGTTCTGGTGATGATGTCACGGTCCTTTCTGAGGACATGGCCAACTCAGTTCCAGCGTCTGCCTGCAATGATGCTGTGCATGCCTTTGATTGCACCGTGTAAGCAGTTGCTGGTGAAGGTTAGTATTGAATTAATTCAAATGTTGAATCACGGATATGGTAGAACCCCTCCGAGCTTCCAGGACAGTAAAGAAATAGAAGTGTACATACCTCCAGCGTAACAATTTTTTCCAGTAACGTTTTTAAAATTAAATTGTCGTTTACTTAGAATCATACCAGTTTTAATAATCAAATTTGTCACACTTTTATTGCCTATTCACTACATGTCTCAAAAGGCGAACGTATTGCCCACCCCTGATATACATCGTTCTCTCTACTTTCCTACTATATTTCAAATGCTATTTTGGGGGCAAGCTTCTGTCATTCGTCATCCAACCATACGCAAGTATAACCATGTCTCTTACGAGGCTTCAAACAAAAAAAAAATTAAAATAAATAAACACGAAAATATCAAATCTGAATAAAAACTTTTAATACGCATGCGCCGAGTTATAAAACAAAATTATTGGCCAATAAATTGTTCAAGATCGCTTTAATTAGGTTTAAGAAAAGATGGCTTATAAAACACATGTAGTGATAGAATGGAGTGCACTTTTAATATGTAATCAATGTATATCAATCACAGTGTAAAACATGGCTGACTTGCAGGAAGGTCAAACGATTAGTAATATACACAAGTACATATAATCATCCACAGCAATCTACAAGGAAGAAATAACATTTAAAACTTAAAAGGATCGTGTTTAAAGAGAGAAGTTGCATAGTACCTTGTATAATGTAATGCAGGGATTATTAACATGTTTACCCTTATACCACCCAGCTAGGAAGCCAGGGTCGACCCAGCCTCATGAATTGGGTACCAGAACTACTCTGGGAAGGTTAAGGCGGCCGGCGTGATGCTGACCACATCACCCCTAGTGTGCCGATGGTCAAGAAAATATGGGCCTAACACCGTATTCCCAATATGCCTCAATAGGCGTGTAACGGGATCCGTTACCTTTCTTTTTTTTTACCCTTATACCTCCACTGAAAGTGAAGTTAATGTTCATACCTCCCGTCATTTCTAAAAATCAATAAATGAACTTAAAAAAAAAATAAAAAATAAAAACAATTTAGATGTTATTGCAGCGAATATATTTCTAGGCAATTCATTAACCCCACCAGGTTAAGAACCACAGATATAACTGCATCTGTATTCGTAACATCATCTTTTCTCTTTGCGCTTCTTGAGGAGCATGGAGCCACCACTGCTGCTGGTAGCCTTGATGGAAGTCTGCGTCAAGCATTCGCGTGCTTTTGCAGCAGTGGCTTGTGTAGAAATTTGTTTTTTACATGATGAGGTTGCCAACCTCATGGACAATATCTTTTCAGTCGCCTTGTACGACATGCATGAGGGGGCAGAAGTTATATTCGTTCTTTGTGTCACAAGAGACTCCCGGGAACTGCACGGGGCTATTCGCAGTAAAAATATAGTATTATTATTATTACTCTTGCAAAGTTTGTTTGTTTATTTATTTTTTTAAACTGCACATACACACACACACACACACACACACACACACACACACACACACACACACACACACAGAGCGGCGAATGCGCACAAAATGTTGCCCCCAAGTAAGTGCCTCCAACCAAGATAGCCCACGTCAATAAAAAAATAAAAAAATCCTACAAACGCCCAATCGATATTGCTGTCCGGTTAGAAAGAAAGCAGACCGAACAGTTGCACAAACTAGGCACCAGAATACAATGTATTAACACAACGGGAAGGACGTTACCACAGTGTCACATAATTGGTCGTTCTCTTTTATGCATTTTCTCTCTTTCTGCTATTATTTAATTATTTCTCATTTTCGGAGCACAGAAATCCGTGCCCGAGTCTTTGTTTACACTTTCTTCTTGTAATTCTCGTCACGTCTGTTTACCTGGTCAGCCCTGCAGAGAGATTAGACACAAGTGAGGCAATATTGCTCGCGCACCAGACATGGAGCTCACTGATATGGCTATTGTGACCTCCTAATTTCTGTCTGGGAGAGAACACAACCCAGATGGTCACACGAGGATCGGTGTTTGCACAAGTACGGGTGGTAAATTATCCATGTGGTGACATATTGCAGATACGCACCAGAGACCACAGAAATGTTGTAATAGCTTCCGTGAATATATGATCAGTAATAAATTTAGGAAAGTTGTGAGTTGTAAACATGATCAATACTAGACAGAAACAACACTACTTATATGGAAAATGATTTTTATTTTTATTCACGCAGAATTTTCCTATGATGACATTGGTGAGGAGAACCCAATCATAATACGCATTTGAATACTATTGGCTTGGCAATTTTAGATGTTACATACAACCTTTCTGATTGGAGCCTTGTCAGTTTGTAACAACAATGTGCGTGGGCCAAAAGTTGTAATATAACCTGACACTTTCACCGGTCTTGAGCACTGTAAAATTCAACTCGTCAAGAAGACAGCCAGACAAGCAAGAGTAAGGAATAGGATAAGGATTTCACATTAAAAGGGCCAGACAACGTGTTTGAGTATCTTGTGGACTTGGATCCCAGGAAATCTCTAATTTCATTAACACGGAAAGCCCGGAACCCTAGAGACCTGAACACTGAGTCATAGTGGGATTATATTTGCAAAGTAATACCCCAGACCACGTGTAAGAGGCATCTTAAACAAGTTGCCTTAACTATTTCTCTGAGCCAGAAATCAGTCTGTATTCCCAAAGAGATTTTGGGGTAAGTTGTACATTTCATAATTCTATACTTTGCTTTTATTAACATGTGAAAATTGCTAATGGATGCCCAAGTAACACGAGGCTGGCAACCTCAGCATACAGAATGATGATTTCATAAACCACCACTGCAAGAGCTGGTGACTGCTTTATGCGGGCTACTCATAGAGAACCGAAAGCAAAGGTAGTCCCAAGTTCCATATGGAGCATGGAGTGGATGATGTTATAAATGATGAACATACGTATTATATTAACTTTTTCAACTAGTGCAAATATAAATGTAAACACGTTTAATATAAATGCAGTGGATGTTTCCTGCTCACTGGGATTAATATTAATGCTCAGAGAGGGTAAAGTTCTAAGGCAGATGGGATGGTGGAATGAAAAAAAGGGGGGAGGGGGAATGAAAAAAAGGGGGGATAATAGGGGGTACACATTGAGGGTTTCAAGTGTCAGTGGCCTGCAAACGCTAGACAAGACATCAGGGGTCTTGGACGCTATTTCGCTCTCCTTGATACTACTTGGAACGTGTGAACACGTCCATAACCTGCAAGGAACCAAATATCGGCTGGAGCAGAACCAACTGACCTCTTACTGGCAGCTAAGTACACACTTAAAAGCTGCCAAGTGAACTTTCATAAGAGCTAAATTTCACCTTAATAACTGTCACGGCATATTTTCTGGTGGCAGAAAAATAGATTGGTGACATCGTTATCAGCGAGTTTTGGCAACCCTGATAACTTTTTGAAAAACCGGTTAGTCGGGCGACACCGGAAGGTGGAAAAAGAAAGGTGCGGAAGAGGCAGTTGACGCTGGGCCTTTGTCCGAGAGTGACGGACATTTTTTGGTTCCCTTTTTCATAGAGTCTGTGGCCTAATGGATATGAACGCAGTTTCATAATCCAGATATACCAGGTTCGAAACCTGCTGCAGGCGGTTTGGAAGCAGATCGCTTTGTGTGGATTTTTAACAATGGTATAAGCGCCGTACCGTTCAGAAAGCAATGGCAAACTACTGAATGAAAAAATTGCCTAGAAAAATCATAAACAGCCAATAAAAGCTGGGGTTGATAGCTACGTCCTGTAAAGGATAAGCAACTAACTATGGAATATGGTCTATCGTGGTTTTCTCTGTTGGACATAAGTATAATTCTGGAGTGGTTTAGTGTCCAGTGATAGTATTGTCAGGCCATCGGGTGTAATTTGCCAGTGGATGGAGTTTTCCATGGTCGTAGTTCTGGTTTGACATAGTGAGCGATTTTTCAGTATAGAGTTTGTATAGTACTGTTATACTGTCTTGTGTGAGATTACTTTGATATATTAATCCGAGAAGTTTCTCGGGCAGTGTTATATGTATTCCATACTGTTTCAGCCATATGTGGCTACTCTGCGTGCAGTGTTTGATTAAACAGGGAAGCCTTGTAGAAAAGTGTTATTTCTTCTGTGTCACCCATTGTATGTTGTGGTCGTCTCCTAGCGGAGCGAGCCAAGTATTAAATTAGCGTCTGTTTTACCAAAGCATAAATTAGGAGTTGACATCTGGGGGCTACGTCTAAACAGTGCCCTGACTACTGTAATCGTTGTGTACAGTAGTTTATAGAGTATTTTGGACAGCTAAGAGCTGTTTCCAAAAGGCCGTAGTGCCTATGTTTTCTTTAGATAGGCCAGAATTTAATATGCACACAGTATGTTAGAAGGTTTCAGTCACAGTGTGTTGGTGCCTTCATGTTTTCTAAGTCACGATAGTGAGTTATTTTTGGTTGTCAGCTTCGGGTATGTGTGTTTGTCAGTCAGCAGTAGTGAACTGTAGGCGGTCAAGTGTGACGCGTTGCGGTACGTAACCCAGTTTTTTTTTTCTTAGGTCACAGTGACAGGTTGTGTGTTGGCGGTACAGTATCAGTTTGACATTGTTGATAGGTATTGTGTTCGACAATGTTTGCAAAGCAATGTTGGTACTAAGTTGCAAGTAGTTTTAGAAATATGTCTAAGGTGGTAGAAGTAAGTGGCAGCTAGCATCTGGCGGGTCATTTTGAGGTATTACAAATTGTACTTTGGAGTGTAGCTCTAGTAAGGTGGATATTCAGGGGGAGCAGTGGAGATAGAGTGTTGAGTTCGGTATTAGATGGGCTCTGGTGCCTGACTTTGTGTGTCGGCAGAGGAGATTAGATCTCGGGCTCTGGTGCCAGACTGTGGGTGTCGGCAGAGGAGATTAGATCATCTATATTTGGTGGTATAGGTAGTGTCTATAGTGTTGGCGGCATCCCAGGGTGTGTGAAACTCCTCGTATCTGGATGATGGTCTAGATCTATGCAACCAAAGTAGGTTGGGACTTGATATCGTGTTCTGGTAGCCTATCTGCAGTAGTTCTTCTTCTTATTCTGCGTTCGGTTTGTAGTCATGCTAAATCTGCAGGCCTGTCGCCAGGACGAAGTCCACAGTCTTTTCCAGGTCGGCGCGGCAGCCCCATAGCTTCTGCTGGAGCTCATCACCTTTTGGCCAGGTCGCACGTCGCAATTTATCATGGGTTGGACAGTTCTGGAGAATGTGTTTCTGGAGTCTGGATATCAGTTCCACATGGGC
Source organism: Oreohelix idahoensis (assembly GCA_024509875.1). NCBI lineage: Eukaryota > Metazoa > Mollusca > Gastropoda > Stylommatophora > Oreohelicidae > Oreohelix > Oreohelix idahoensis. The sequence continues at coordinate 7,759 of JAMPIV010018270.1, read as the reverse complement.
ATTCATTCGTGTGGGATATCTTGAGGCGATAGAGATGTCCAAGTAATCTGCAGTGACCAGTTCTCAGGCGGAAAATTGTCGTCTGTTGGTGTCTGTTTAGATGGTGTATTGGGTCATCTCTGCTGTATATATCCCCTTCCTCCTTCCACTGATTTTCGTACTTGTTGTGGATGATGGTTTTTGCTTCCCGATAGGGCAATGGGTGGCTGTATTGTTCCATTTTACTGCCACTTCTTGATAGAGCATCTGCTTTCTCATTACCAGCGATTCCACAATGGGCAGGTAACCACTGAAGGGCAATGGTTGATGACCTTTGGATGATGTTAAGCTCAGATCTGATCTCATTCATCATGTTATCATTTCTGGTGTTTTGTATTGATTCAAGTAATGACCTGCAGTCAGTGAAGACTACTATCTTAGCTTGTGGCTGCTGTTCAGGTCTGGTGAGGATCTTCAGGGCTTGCAGTAGTGCCATAGCTTCTGCCCTAAAATTGGATGAGATCTTTCCAGTTGGGAAGGCCTTTCGGATGATCTTTCCATTTAGGAATCTTATAAAAATGCCTCCTCCACCGTTCTTTACTGCCCCATCAGCAGATCCATCTGTGTATACATGTGTCCACTCCTTCGGGTTGTACTTTTCTTCAATCATTTCTTGAGCCAAAGTTTTTAGTTGTTGAGGGGTCAGGTGGCCTTTCTTTTTTATTTCAGGGACTTCTGTGATGATAGATATATTTCCATGGCAGTCGTCTGGCTCCTCGTAATCAATTAACATTTCAATCTCAGTAGATCGATTTGGGAGGAGGTCTTCATGGCATCGATGCAGATGTTTGGAGATGTTTAGGAAGCTGGTTCTTTTCAGCCTGTTCTTTGTCACACTATGGAGTTTGGCATGCATTGGATGACTTGGCATTCGTAGAAGCTTCTCACTGTGAGTGAATACCTTTTCCTCACGTCTGTCATCAAGAGAGCGGATGTTGGTGTATCGCTCCATTGCCTGGATTGGAGAAGTCTTCATTCCTCCAGTGATTAGTCTAAGGCCTGAATTTTGCACTTTCCCTAGACATTCTGTGTTTGTTTTAGATGCTGTGGCCCAGGCTGACATGCCATATTCAAGTACAGGTCTGACTGTGCCTGTATAGACTTTTTTAAATATGTTGGTATTTGCCCCCCAACTTGTGCCAGCCAGTTTCTTCATAATAGAGAGCTTTCTTATTGCTCTCTGTTCTACTGCTTTTATGTGCGGCTTCCATGTGAGTCTCTTATCCAACTTGACTCCTAGGTATGTTGGGTTTTCCTCGATTGGAAGTTCACTTCCATTTAGCTGCAGTTTGATCGTTTCTCTGCGATTTGACAGAGAGAAGCAGGTTGCTACTGTCTTGGAGAGGTTTATCTGTACTCCCCAATCTGATGCCCATTTACCGATGGTATTTAGCGCTGCTTGCATCCTGAACTTCGCAGTAGGCAAACTTTCAGCAGCACACCAGGCAGCAAAATCGTCAGCATGAAGAGCCCTGGAGATATGCCCGGACAGTTTCTTTGCAATATCATTTATATATATGATAAAAAGTGTGGGGGAGATAACTCCTCCTTGTGGCTCACCCTGTTGTAGAGTGACGCGATGGCTCAGTTTCCCATCAAGTTTTACTCTTGCTGTGCGGTATTGAAGAAAGTCCCGTATCCAGTTGAACATTCTCCCTTCAATTTTGCTGTTGAGCATCTTAAGGAGGAGTCCTTCTTTCCATACCTTATCAAAGGCTTTTGTCAAGTCTACAAAAACCGCCAGTACTTTCTTTTTCTCCTGAAAGGCATTTTCTACTTCCTGGGCTAGATATACTAGTTGGTCTTCGGTGCTGCGATTTTTCCTAAATGCTGACTGTGTGTTATCAAGCAGATGGTTTTTTTTCCAGATGTTTCAGTAATCTTGAGTTCACCATTCTTTCCATTACCTTACCCAGACAGCTCAGTAGGCTAACTGGTCGGTAGCTGGACTTGCTTGTTTTCTCCTTTTGTTTCTTTCTGATGGGAACAATGATTGCTTCTCGCCATTGATCTGGAAATTTTCCAGTACTCCATGACTGATTGAAGATTAGGAGGAGCTTGTGCCTGGCTACAGGTCCAAGGTTCTTGATCATATCATTTGTGATGCCATCTTTTCCTGGAGCTTTTCTGTTCTTTAGTTTTGTTATGGCAGCACTAAGTTCTCTCATAGTAAGGGGTGACTTCATGCAGATATCTGGGTTTTGGTGCTTCAGTTTTTCTTTTACTTCCTTACGTACTTCTTGGATCCTTGCATGTGAAAGTGATGTGGTGCTTTCTTCCTTGTAGAAATCTGCCAGGATGTTTGCTGCCATCTTTCCTGTGTGGTATTTTTCATTTTCCTTGATGACAGTCTTACAGTAGCTGGTTGTTGTTTCTTCATTTAGCACTCTTGTCAGATTCCAAAGCTTGCTTGAGTCCTTTTCCATGTTGAGACTGCTGGTCTTCTGGTGCCAGCTCCTTTGGATTTCAGCTTTCTTTTGTTCATTGAAAGCTTGTTTTATGCTGTTGTGCCTCTGTGTGTTCTCTAATGTGGGATTTTGCTCCATAGTTTCCCGTGCTTTATTTAATTCACTATGGAGTTTTCCCAGGTTGTCACTCCAGTATGGTTTGTAGTCTCGTCGTTTACCTCGTGGAATTGACTTCTTTGCTGCTTGGATGATTGCCTCACTGATGATGGAGATGTTTTTATTGATGTTATTTGAGTGGGCAATGTTCTGACAGAAATTGTCGGCTTGTTCTTTAAAAAATCCCCAGTTTGCTTTTTTGAAATTCCAGCTAGGAGACATATTGATTTCTCCTGCACCTCTTATCTCAGATATCTGTAATGTGACTGGTACATGGTCACTTCCCCCAAGTTGAGTATTTACTGTTCTAGTGGTGAGTCGATGTATGTCATCTGTAGCCATAGCAAGATCTGGTGTGCTCGTTGTTTTCCATACTCTGGAATAGAAGGTGGGCTTATCCTCTGGTTGGTTTATTAGAATTAGTTTATTCTCTACCATCCAATCTTCCACCTCTTCTCCTCTTGGATCTGTTGCGTCATAGCCCCAGCTGGGTGAGTGGCTATTGAAGTCACCCATAATGAGGTGTCTTGATGCTGCAAGCTTCACTTTGTGTAGCTCCAGAGTTGTGGTTGGAGGGCTGTAGCAGTTTGTGATCATTAAGTCTCCACTGGGCAGCAGTAGTTGGACTGTTATGTATTCAAGTTCGTCCTCACCAGATCTGTGTGTCTCTACTGCTGGGATTGAGGTTTTAATCAGTGTGAGGATTCCTCCCTTAGTTCTTTTTGCCCTGTCTTGGCGGAAGGATTGGTATCCACGTACAAAGAATCGTTGGGTATCTTTTAGGTGAGTTTCTTGGATGCAGATTATATCAATGTTATTTTCCCTGAGGAATTCTTGTAACTCCGGTTTCTTGTTCCTCACTCCTTCTGCATTTCATTGAGCCACTGTAAGATAGTGGGTTGGTTGGTCAGTTGCTCTACTTTGCCTTCCCCCGACCATTTGGTTGGCAAAGGCACCGGTTGCTTGGGTGGGCCCTTTCGAGGCTAGGGGCCCGGCTCCGCTCCTCCCCGGTTGTTGCTGATAGGAGCGACGCCATGACGAAAGTCGAGATTGTTGCATGACTCCGTACCGTAAGTGCGTGTGTGCCCTAATTTTTTTCCGGTGTCAGCGCCGTTGCTGACACACTCCGTCTTCGGCAGGCCGGGTTGTGTTTGTTGTTCAGGGTTGTCTCCCATAGCCTTTCCATCTCCCGGTGGTAGCTGCAAGGCAGCAGTTGGTTTGTTTACCGAGGTTTATCTTCCCCGTGGCTAGAGCTTATAGCGGCTCTTACTCGCTTGATGCACCCGTCATAGGACATATGGGGGATTTCAGTGGGGGTATCAGTGCCACCTGTTACCCCTCCCCGTCCTGCTGGGAGGACATCGCCGTTTGGTCCGCGACTGCTTATTCGTCCAGCAACGCTGACTTAATTCGCAGCTGACACACCATATCTGGAGGTCGTTCCACTATCCGCCACCCGTGGACGCGCCTGGTTGGGATCGGTCGCCCCTTTGCCAGGATCTGCAGTAGTGTCATCTCACATACTGCTCTACCCACCTGGAAACGTTACTTCCCGGGAGTTTTGCCAAGTGATGTCGGGTTCAAGTCATGCTGATGTCATTCCTCTGACGTGACCTTACTACACTGATGTGCCCGGCCAGTGGATGAATACCAATGAGGAGTGAAGCCTGCTGACCTGAGTGGTTCTGGAATACTTTACCTTGAAGTCTGCTGGTTCCCTGAAGCGGTGTGACGAAACGAACTGTGCGTATTTTCATGTATCAGATAGACGTGTGAAACTAACTGCTTATCGAGACTTTCGTTGGAGTATACAGTCGTTGGTCTATTTTGGACAGTGCTGTGTTAGCACCGAATAAAACAGTGCATTCGTATCGATATTTGTTCCAGTACCGTGCCAAAGGACAGTATTGTATATGCTGGCACACAGACTTACGTAGAAGTCTGGTTTTCTGAACTGTATTCTGGATATTCTGTCGGGATATTTGATACCACAGTGGAGAATATTTGTTTTGGAACTTTACGTCAAGTGTGGTGTTCCGTTTGTTGGTCTACATCTTGGATTATCTATGCTGAAGAGCTCCTTGGACAAGCGTCGCTGGACCGGCAGTTAAGTTTTTGTTTGTAATTTTTTGTATGATATGCTATATTGATGTTTCTTGTTTTTTTCCCTCTAAATTCTAAATTTTTCGTTTCTGTCTATCAATCTGATACTATTTATCGTACAGTCTGATCTTTTAGAGTAGGTCAAGTGCCGGATGATAGTTCTATTTCTTCATCTGCTTCTTGAAGCTTGCTTAGTGGTTTGTTGTTGTTTTTTTCTCTCCTTTTGTTCTGTTCCTTTTCTCTACTTTCTATGTAGAACTTAGTCTGGTTGTTTATATGGTGTTAGTTAGTAGGTGGGATCTTTCACTCTATTTCATATTACTTGGGGTTATGGTATTATTTACTTAGTAAAGCTTTGATATGCTATTCTATGAGTATTGGTTACATGTTAGGTAGTTTCTTTTGACTGGAGTGATTTGATTGTGCCTAGTGAAGGAGATAGCTCTCAGCACTTCATTGTTAAGTGTAGTTGTTGTTTAGTCTATTGTGTAATATTATATTTGTGTGTTCAAGGGTGGACGGGTGGCGAGTTTAATTCATTCTGGGCCTACTTGTGGGAAAAGATTGAATTAGACTGATTTCTTTCTAGGAGGGTGGCTGTGTATGTTTAGTGGTGGAGAAAGGCAGACGATTTTCCTGCGACTGCCCTACTTAACATTCCAAGCCCGGTCGGTGTTAGGTGTACTGGTGTAGTTTGTATTTAGATTGTCTTGCACATTCAGTATTCTTTTGTCGTGATTAAGTGGTGTGTTCTCTCGTTCCATCTTACTATCTTGTAAATACGTTTACAGGGATCCCTTGTTTTTGTTCGTGAGCAGTCACGCATTGTATATATATTAATCTACCTCTGCTCTACTTTGTCTATCATCTTATTCCTCGTGACTGGGATTTTGTTTTCGTAGTGTTTAGTGCGTGTCTTTTCATCTGTGTAGTGCTCATTTTGCCAATAGAAACATTTATATAAGACAGATTAGTAATAATTAAAAGCATTATCTGAATATAGCACCAGTGTGGATGCCTGTGACAGACTGTGGAGTAAAAGCTGATTTATTGTCAAGTTGGTATAGTGGTGTCATAGCACCAGGAAGTATCATCAGCTGTTGTTGTACAATTGTCGACTATTGTAAGTGTCTTTGAGTGCATCACAGAGACTAAGTGGTGGGAAAGACCAAATTTTCAGAGTAATGAGACAGTAGCCAAGTGGCAAAGTAAGGCTATATTTATGCAATAAGAGGTAAAGGTGGATGATGTGTATACAGTGAGAGGTGAGGGGATATATATACTTACATGCATATATATGTGTAAATTGGAGAAGTGATATCAATATTTACTATCATTACTGCATACTTTGTAAGCAGAGAGTTATCTGGTGATATAAGTGAAGTATATACGAGTGAGTAGTTGCATAGTAAAAATCTATAGCAAGAGGTAATAGTGAGTATTCTGGGTGTACACCATGGACCTACAGGCTTTCAATCAGATTGGTAAAGAATGTGTGTACACTGGCAAAGATCTAAATGACTATGCCAAGGCAGAATACTACTCAGAAGAGAATCAAAATGCTTTAGAAAAAAGGAAAAGAAAGAGAAGGAAAAAATTGAGAAACAGAATGCCCTAAGAGATGCTCGAGTTGAAGAGCTTGAGCTAAAAAGAAGAGAATTCGAGTTACAAGAAAGGAAGATGAAAGAAGATAAAGAGTTATAAGAAAGGAAGATGAAAGAAGAAAACGAGTGGAAACAGAGAGAGTTCGAGTGGAAACAGAGAGAGTTCGAATTGAAAGAAAAGAAGATGAGAGAAGATAGAGAAGTAGAATTAGAGAAGGAAAGAATGAGAATAACTCTGGAAGAGAAGATGATTGATAAGGAAATACAATTAAAGAGACTGGAAGTGGGTGCGAGTGGTCAGAACTCAACTCCTGGGGGGTCTCATCGTCCCTTTAGGCTGCGTCTGCCTAATTTCAATGACAAAATCGATAGTTTAGATTTTCTCCTTGAGAGGTTCGAGGCCGAATGCGTGGCCTGGAAGGCTGACAGAGATCAGTGGCCATCTCTGCTATCGACGTTGCTAGTGGGGCCTGCGATGGAGACTTTTTATAGCCTCCCGCTAGATGAAAGGGCCGATTACGACAAAGTAAAGGAAAGGTTGCTCCGGAAGTTCCGTCTGACTGCTGACGGGTACCGGACGCGTTTCAGAAACGCGATGCCAAGCGCAGACCAAGACTTCGAGGACTTCATCTCGAAGATAAAACTTCTGCTCAACAGATGGATTGAGATGGAGGGAATTAATAAGGACTATGATGGCTTGCTAGACTTGATGCTACTAGACAAAGTGTTGTCGTCGTACTCAACTGAGTTGGTGGCGTTCTTCCAAGAGCGCCGGCCAAAAGACATCGAGTCCATGGCCCAATTTTGGGCATCATTATGTCCTTGCCCACCCGAGCAAACCCATTTAGAAGTCGGGTCTGTCAGACGGCTTAATTGCTGGTGTTGGCAAAGTGAAACGCCACCCGTGTCAAAATCAGTCAGGCGATGCAGATAGGTGCCAAGAGCGGCAGGACGGGAAGTCTTATAGTTTCCTATCAGTTATACTAACGTAGAGGGAATTATGGGAATTTTCGATCCCATCGGAATGGTCGGGCCGAGGTGGCAGAACCGACAATTTAAAAGTAATAGCGACGAAGGAGAGTACCAAAAGCGAAAGCAGGTACACTTCGAGAATTCTCGGGACGAAGACCGTTTTTGGTACAAAGCAAAACACCCCAAGCAGAGGAGTGGTTCCTCAGAGAGTTGATCTTCCGAATCCGATGCGCGGTCTTCGCCATCAAAAAGCTCCAGCAAGAGAACACGCGAGGAAAAGAAGAAAGATCGCATGCGTACCAATTGTGGGGGCAGGGTCATTATGCTGACACATGCACTACCCCGATCGAACACGCGAAATTCCACGGTTGTGTTGGGTAACAGTCAACGATGAGGACTGTGCGGGGTGTCGCCCTCTGTTCAACGCGAATGAGAGGTTAGTGCTTCAATGCGGGCACGCGGCACCATGTCTGTCGG
>JAMPIV010018269.1:0-68980 GCA_024509875.1 Oreohelix idahoensis | reverse complement strand
AGCTGTAGTGTGGTCCACATTTGGACGGCTACGCGTCAAGCTGTTTGTATTCACATTAGTTTTAGTCTACGGCTACGCGGTCAGAGCTGTTTTGTTCACATTTGTTTAGTCTACGGCTACTCGACACCAGCTTTAGTGTTCACCATTTGCTAGTCTACGACTAAAGCGTTCAGAGCTGTTTGTGTTTCACATTTGTTAGTCTATACGGCAGAAGCGGTCAGAGCTCTTGTGTTCACATTTGTTACTCTACAAGCTATAGCAGTCAGAGTTTGTGTTCACATTTGTTAGTCTATGGCTAAGCGGTCAGAGCTGTTGTGTTCACTTTTGGTAGTCTACGGCAAAGCGGTCAGAGCTGTTGTGTTCACATTTGTTAGTCTACGCAAAGCGGTCAGAGCTGTTGTGTTCACATTTGTTAGTCTACGGCTAAGCGGTCTCAGCTGTTGTGTTCACATTTGTTAGTCTACGGCTACGCGGTCAGAGTTTGTGTTCACAGTTGTTGGTCTATGGGGAAGCGGGCGGAGCTGTTGTGTTCACATTTGCTAGTCTACGGCTAAGCGGTCAGAGCTGTTGTGTTCACATTTGTTAGTCTACGGCTACGCGGTCAGAGCTGTTGTATTCACATTTGTTAATCTACGGCTACGCGGTCAGAGCTGTTGTGCTCACATTTGTTAGTCTACGGCTACGCGATCAGAGCTGTAGTGTTCACATTTGTTAGTCTACGGCTACGTGGTCAGAGCTGTTGTGTTCACATTTGCTAGTCTACGGCTAAGCGGTCAGAGCTGTTGTGTTCACATTTGTTAGTCTACGGCTACGCGGTCAGAGCTGTTGTGTTCACATTTGTTAGTCTACGGCTACGCGGTCAGAGCTGTTGTGTTCACATTTGTTAGTCTACGGCTACGCGGTCAGAGCTGTTGTGTTCACATTTGCTAGTCTACGGCTAAGCGGTCAGAGCTGTTGTGTTCACATTTGTTAGTCTACGGCAAAGCGGTCAGAGCTGTTGTGTTCACATTTGTTAGTCTACGGCTAAGCGGTCAGAGCTGTTGTGTTCACATTTGTTAGTCTACGGCTAAGCGGTCAGAGCTGTTGTGTTCACATTTGTTAGTCTACGGCTAAGCGGTCAGAGCTGTTGTGTTTACATTTGTTAGTCTACGGCTACGCGGTCAGAGCTGTTGTGTTCACATTTGTTAGTCTATGGCAAAGCGGTCAGAGCTGTTGTGTTTACATTTGTTAGTCTACGGCAAAGCGGTCAGAGCTGTTGTGTTCACATTTGTTAGTCTACGGCAAAGCGGTCAGAGCTGTTGTGTTCACATTTGTTAGTCTACGGCTACGCGGTCAGAGCTGTTGTGTTCACATTTGTAAGTCTACGGCAAAGCGGTCAGAGCTGTTGTGTTCACATTTGTTAGTCTACGGCTACGCGGTCAGAGCTGTTGTATTCACATTTGTTAGTCTACAGCTACGCGGTCAGAGCTGTAGTGCTCACATTTGTTAGTCTACGGCTACGAGCTACGCGGTCAGAGCTGTTTTGATCACATTTGTTAGTCTACGGCAACGCGGTCAGAGCTGTTGTGTTCACATTTGTTAGTCTACGGCTACGCGGTCAGAGCTGTTGTGTTCACATTTGTTAGTCTACGGCTACGCGGTCAGAGCTGTTGTGCTCACATTTGTTAGTCTACGGCTACGCGGTCAGAGCTGTTGTTCACATTTGTTAGTCTACGGCTACGCGGTCAGAGCTGTTGTGTTCACATTTGTTAGTCTACGGCTACGCGGTCAGAGCTGTTGTGTTCACATTTGTTAGTCTACGGCTACGCGGTCAGAGCTGTTGTGTTCACATTTGTTAGTCTACGGCTACGCGGTCAGAGCTGTTGTGTTCACATTTGTTACTCTACAGCTAAACAGTCAGAGTTATTGTGTTCACATTTGTTAGTTTGCGAGTAAGCGGTCAGAGTTTGTGTTCACATTTGTTAGTCTATGGCTAAGCGGTCAGAGCTGTTGTGTTCACTTTTGGTAGTCTACGGCAAAGCGGTCAGAGCTGTTGTGTTCACATTTGTTAGTCTACGCAAAGCGGTCAGAGCTGTTGTGTTCACGTTTGTTAGTCTACGGCTAAGCGGTCTCAGCTGTTGTGTTCACATTTGTTAGTCTATGGCTACGCGGTAAGAGCTGTTGTGTTCACATTTGTTAGTCTAAAGCTAAGCGGTCAGAGCTGTTGTGTTTACATTTGTTAGTCTACGGCAAAGTGGTCAGAGCTGTAGTGTTTACATTCGTTAGTCTATGGCAAAGCGGTCAGAGCTGTTGTGTTTACACTTGTTTGTCTACGGCAAAGCGGTCAGAGCTGTTGTGTTCACATTTGTTAGTCTACGGCAAAGCGGTCAGAGCTGTTGTGTTCACATTTGTTAGTCTACGGCTACGCGGTCAGAGCTGTTGTGTTCACATTTGTAAGTCTACGGCAAAGCGGTCAGAGCTGTTGTGTTCACATTTGTTAGTCTACGGCTACGCGGTCAGAGCTGTTGTATTCACATTTGTTAGTCTACAGCTACGCGGTCAGAGCTGTAGTGCTCACATTTGTTAGTCTACGGCTACGCGATCAGAGCTGTAGTGTTCACATTTGTTAGTCTACAGCTACGCGGTCAGAGCTGTTGTGTTCACATTTGCTAGTCTACGGCTAAGCGGTCAGAGCTGTTGTGTTCACATTTGTTAGTCTACGGCTACGCGGTCAGAGCTGTTGTATTCACATTTGTTAATCTACGGCTACGCGGTCAGAGCTGTTGTGCTCACATTTGTTAGTCTACGGCTACGCGATCAGAGCTGTAGTGTTCACATTTGTTAGTCTACGGCTACGTGGTCAGAGCTGTTGTGTTCACATTTGCTAGTCTACGGCTAAGCGGTCAGAGCTGTTGTGTTCACATTTGTTAGTCTACGGCTACGCGGTCAGAGCTGTTGTGTTCACATTTGTTAGTCTACGGCTACGCGGTCAGAGCTGTTGTGTTCACATTTGTTACTCTACAGCTAAACAGTCAGAGTTATTGTGTTCACATTTGTTAGTTTGCGAGTAAGCGGTCAGAGTTTGTGTTCACATTTGTTAGTCTATGGCTAAGCGGTCAGAGCTGTTGTGTTCACTTTTGGTAGTCTACGGCAAAGCGGTCAGAGCTGTTGTGTTTACATTTGTTAGTCTACGGCAAAGCGGTCAGAGCTGTTGTGTTCACATTTGTTAGTCTACGGCTACGCGGTCAGAGCTGTTGTGTTCACATTTGTTAGTCTACGGCTAAGCGGTCAGAGCTGTTGTGTTCACGTTTGTTAGTCTACGGCTAAGCGGTCTCAGCTGTTGTGTTCACATTTGTTAGTCTATGGCTACGCGGTAAGAGCTGTTGTGTTCACATTTGTTAGTCTAAAGCTAAGCGGTCAGAGCTGTTGTGTTTACATTTGTTAGTCTACGGCAAAGCGGTCAGAGCTGTAGTGTTTACATTTGTTAGTCTATGGCAAAGCGGTCAGAGCTGTTGTGTTTACATTTGTTTGTCTACGGCAAAGCGGTCAGAGCTGTTGTGTTCACATTTGTTAGTCTACGGCAAAGCGGTCAGAGCTGTTGTGTTCACATTTGTTAGTCTACGGCTACGCGGTCAGAGCTGTTGTGTTCACATTTGTTAGTCTACGGCAAAGCGGTCAGAGCTGTTGTGTTCACATTTGTTAGTCTACGGCTACGCGGTCAGAGCTGTTGTGTTCACATTTGTTAGTCTACAGCTACGCGGTCAGAGCTGTTTTGATCACATTTGTTAGTCTACGGCAACGCGGTCAGAGCTGTTGTGTTCACATTTGTTAGTCTACGGCTACGCGGTCAGAGCTGTTGTGTTCACATTTGTTAGTCTACGGCTACGCGGTCAGAGCTGTTTTGATCACATTTGTTAGTCTACGGCAACGCGGTCAGAGCTGTTTTGATCACATTTGTTAGTCTACGGCAACGCGGTCAGAGCTGTTGTGTTCACATTTGTTAGTCTACGGCTACGCGGTCAGAGCTGTTGTGTTCACATTTGTTAGTCTACGGCTACGCGGTCAGAGCTGTTGTGTTCACATTTGTTAGTCTACGGCTACGCGGTCAGAGCTGTTGTGTTCACATTTGTTACTCTACAGCTAAACAGTCAGAGTTATTGTGTTCACATTTGTTAGTTTGCGAGTAAGCGGTCAGAGTTTGTGTTCACATTTGTTAGTCTATGGCTAAGCGGTCAGAGCTGTTGTGTTCACTTTTGGTAGTCTACGGCAAAGCGGTCAGAGCTGTTGTGTTCACATTTGTTAGTCTACGCAAAGCGGTCAGAGCTGTTGTGTTCACGTTTGTTAGTCTACGGCTAAGCGGTCTCAGCTGTTGTGTTCACATTTGTTAGTCTATGGCTACGCGGTAAGAGCTGTTGTGTTCACATTTGTTAGTCTAAAGCTAAGCGGTCAGAGCTGTTGTGTTTACATTTGTTAGTCTACGGCAAAGTGGTCAGAGCTGTAGTGTTTACATTCGTTAGTCTATGGCAAAGCGGTCAGAGCTGTTGTGTTTACACTTGTTTGTCTACGGCAAAGCGGTCAGAGCTGTTGTGTTCACATTTGTTAGTCTACGGCAAAGCGGTCAGAGCTGTTGTGTTCACATTTGTTAGTCTACGGCTACGCGGTCAGAGCTGTTGTGTTCACATTTGTAAGTCTACGGCAAAGCGGTCAGAGCTGTTGTGTTCACATTTGTTAGTCTACGGCTACGCGGTCAGAGCTGTTGTGTTCACATTTGTTAGTCTACGGCTACGCGGTCAGAGCTGTTGTGTTCACATTTGTTAGTCTACGGCTACGCGGTCAGAGCTGTAGTGTTCACATTTGTTAGTCTACGGCTACGCGGTCAGAGCTGTTGTGTTCACATTTGTTAGTCTACGGCTACGCGGTCAGAGCTGTTGTGTTCACATTTGTTAGTCTACGGCTACGCGGTCAGAGCTGTTGTGTTCACATTTGTTAGTCTACGGCTAAGCGGTCAGAGCTGTTGTGTTCACATTTGTTAGTCTACGGCTACGCGGTCAGAGCTGTTGTGTTCACATTTGTTAGTCTACGGCAAAGCGGTCAGAGCTGTAGTGTTCACTCAGAGCTGTTGTGTTTACATTTGTTTGTCTACGGCAAAGCGGTCAGAGCTGTTGTGTTCACATTTGTTAGTCTACGGCAAAGCGGTCAGAGCTGTTGTGTTCACATTTGTTAGTCTACGGCTACGCGGTCAGAGCTGTTGTGTTCACATTTGTAAGTCTACGGCAAAGCGGTCAGAGCTGTTGTGTTCACATTTGTTAGTCTACGGCTACGCGGTCAGAGCTGTTGTATTCACATTTGTTAGTCTACAGCTACGCGGTCAGAGCTGTAGTGCTCACATTTGTTAGTCTACGGCTACGCGATCAGAGCTGTAGTGTTCACATTTGTTAGTCTACGCAAAGCGGTCAGAGCTGTTGTGTTCACATTTGTTAGTCTACGGCTACGCGGTCAGAGCTGTTTTGTTCACATTTGTTAGTCTACGGCTACGCGGTCAGAGCTGTTGTGTTCACATTTGTTAGTCTACGGCTACGCGGTCAGAGCTGTTGTGTTCACATTTGTTAGTCTACGGCTACGCGGTCAGAGTTTGTGTTCACATTTGTTAGTCTACGGCTACGCGGTCAGAGCTGTTGTGTTCACATTTGTTAGTCTACGGCTACGCGGTCAGAGCTGTTGTGTTCACATTTGTTAGTCTACGGCTACGCGGTCAGAGCTGTTGTGTTCACATTTGTTAGTCTACGGCTACGCGGTCAGAGCTGTTGTGTTCACATTTGTTACTCTACAGCTAAACAGTCAGAGTTATTGTGTTCACATTTGTTAGTTTGCGAGTAAGCGGTCAGAGTTTGTGTTCACATTTGTTAGTCTATGGCTAAGCGGTCAGAGCTGTTGTGTTCACTTTTGGTAGTCTACGGCAAAGCGGTCAGAGCTGTTGTGTTCACATTTGTTAGTCTACGCAAAGCGGTCAGAGCTGTTGTGTTCACGTTTGTTAGTCTACGGCTAAGCGGTCTCAGCTGTTGTGTTCACATTTGTTAGTCTATGGCTACGCGGTAAGAGCTGTTGTGTTCACATTTGTTAGTCTAAAGCTAAGCGGTCAGAGCTGTTGTGTTTACATTTGTTAGTCTACGGCAAAGTGGTCAGAGCTGTAGTGTTTACATTCGTTAGTCTATGGCAAAGCGGTCAGAGCTGTTGTGTTTACACTTGTTTGTCTACGGCAAAGCGGTCAGAGCTGTTGTGTTCACATTTGTTAGTCTACGGCAAAGCGGTCAGAGCTGTTGTGTTCACATTTGTTAGTCTACGGCTACGCGGTCAGAGCTGTTGTGTTCACATTTGTAAGTCTACGGCAAAGCGGTCAGAGCTGTTGTGTTCACATTTGTTAGTCTACGGCTACGCGGTCAGAGCTGTTGTATTCACATTTGTTAGTCTACAGCTACGCGGTCAGAGCTGTAGTGCTCACATTTGTTAGTCTACGGCTACGCGATCAGAGCTGTAGTGTTCACATTTGTTAGTCTACAGCTACGCGGTCAGAGCTGTTGTGTTTGGTCAGAGCTGTTGTGTTCACATTTGCTAGTCTACGGCTAAGCGGTCAGAGCTGTTGTGTTCACATTTGTTAGTCTACGGCTACGCGGTCAGAGCTGTTGTGTTCACATTTGTTAGTCTACGGCTACGCGGTCAGAGCTGTTGTGTTCACATTTGTTACTCTACAGCTAAACAGTCAGAGTTATTGTGTTCACATTTGTTAGTTTGCGAGTAAGCGGTCAGAGTTTGTGTTCACATTTGTTAGTCTATGGCTAAGCGGTCAGAGCTGTTGTGTTCACATTTGTTAGTCTACGGCTACGCGGTCAGAGCTGTTGTGTTCACATTTGTTAGTCTACGGCAAAGCGGTCAGAGCTGTTGTGTTTACATTTGTTAGTCTATGGCTAAGCGGTCAGAGCTGTTGTGTTCACATTTGTTAGTCTACGGCTAAGCGGTCAGAGCTGTTGTGTTTACATTTGTTAGTCTACGGCTAAGCGGTCAGAGCTGTTGTGTTCACATTTGTTAGTCTACGGCTACGCGGTCAGAGCTGTTGTGTTCACATTTGTTAGTCTACGGCTAAGCGGTCAGAGCTGTTGTGTTCACATTTGTTAGTCTACGGCAAAGCGGTCAGAGCTGTTGTGTTCACATTTGTTAGTCTACGGCAAAGCGGTCAGAGCTGTTGTGTTTACATTTGTTAGTCTACGGCAAAGCGGTCAGAGCTGTTGTGTTTACATTTGTTAGTCTACGGCAAAGCGGTCAGAGCTGTTGTGTTCACATTTGTTAGTCTACGGCAAAGCGGTCAGAGCTGTTGTGTTCACATTTGTTAGTCTACGGCAAAGCGGTCAGAGCTGTTGTGTTCACATTTGTTAGTCTACGGCAAAGCGGTCAGAGCTGTTGTGTTCACATTTGTTAGTCTACGGCTACGCGGTCAGAGCTGTTGTATTCACATTTGTTAGTCTACAGCTACGCGGTCAGAGCTGTAGTGCTCACATTTGTTAG
Organism: Oreohelix idahoensis; assembly: GCA_024509875.1. Classification (NCBI taxonomy): domain Eukaryota; kingdom Metazoa; phylum Mollusca; class Gastropoda; order Stylommatophora; family Oreohelicidae; genus Oreohelix; species Oreohelix idahoensis. The sequence continues at coordinate 61,444 of JAMPIV010018269.1, read as the reverse complement.
TCTACGGCTACGCGATCAGAGCTGTAGTGTTCACATTTGTTAGTCTACAGCTACGCGGTCAGAGCTGTTTTGATCACATTTGTTAGTCTACGGCAACGCGGTCAGAGCTGTTGTGTTCACATTTGTTAGTCTACGGCTACGCGGTCAGAGCTGTTGTATTCACATTTGTTAATCTACGGCTACGCTGTCAGAGCTGTTGTGTTCACATTTGTTAGTCTACGGCTACGCGGTCAGAGCTGTTGTGTTCACATTTGTTACTCTACAGCTAAACAGTCAGAGTTATTGTGTTCACATTTGTTAGTTTGCGAGTAAGCGGTCAGAGTTTGTGTTCACATTTGTTAGTCTATGGCTAAGCGGTCAGAGCTGTTGTGTTCACTTTTGGTAGTCTACGGCAAAGCGGTCAGAGCTGTTGTGTTCACATTTGTTAGTCTACGCAAAGCGGTCAGAGCTGTTGTGTTCACGTTTGTTAGTCTACGGCTAAGCGGTCTCAGCTGTTGTGTTCACATTTGTTAGTCTATGGCTACGCGGTAAGAGCTGTTGTGTTCACATTTGTTAGTCTAAAGCTAAGCGGTCAGAGCTGTTGTGTTTACATTTGTTAGTCTACGGCAAAGTGGTCAGAGCTGTAGTGTTCACATTTGTTAGTCTATGGCAAAGCGGTCAGAGCTGTTGTGTTTACATTTGTTTGTCTACGGCAAAGCGGTCAGAGCTGTTGTGTTCACATTTGTTAGTCTACGGCAAAGCGGTCAGAGCTGTTGTGTTCACATTTGTTAGTCTACGGCTACGCGGTCAGAGCTGTTGTGTTCACATTTGTTAGTCTACGGCTAAGCGGTCAGAGCTGTTGTGTTCACATTTGTTAGTCTACGGCTAAGCGGTCAGAGCTGTTGTGTTTACATTTGTTAGTCTACGGCTACGCGGTCAGAGCTGTTGTGTTCACATTTGTTAGTCTACGGCTACGCGGTCAGAGCTGTTGTGTTCACATTTGTTAGTCTACGGCTATCAGAGCTTTGTGTTCACGTTTGTTAGTCTACGGCTAAGCGGTCAGAGCTGTTGTGTTCACATTTGTTAGTCTACGGCTACGCGGTCAGAGCTGTTGTGTTCACATTTGTTAGTCTACGGCTACGCGGTCAGAGCTGTTGTGTTCACATTTGTTAGTCTACGGCTACGCGGTCAGAGCTGTTGTGTTCACATTTGTTAGTCTACGGCTACGCGGTCAGAGCTGTTGTGTTCACATTTGTTAGTCTACGGCTACGCGGTCAGAGCTGTTGTGTTCACATTTGTTAGTCTACGGCTACGCGGTCAGAGCTGTTGTGTTCACATTTGTTAGTCTACGGCTACGCGGTCAGAGCTGTTGTGTTCACATTTGTTAGTCTACGGCTAAGCGGTCAGAGCTGTTGTGTTCACATTTGTTAGTCTACGGGTAAGCGGTCAGAGCTGTTGTGTTCACATTTGTTAGTCTACGGCTACGCGGTCAGAGCTGTTGTGTTCACATTTGTTAGTCTACGGCAAAGCGGTCAGAGCTGTTGTGTTTACATTTGTTTGTCTACGGCAAAGCGGTCAGAGCTGTTGTGTTCACATTTGTTAGTCTACGGCAAAGCGGTCAGAGCTGTTGTGTTTACATTTGTTAGTCTACGGCAAAGCGGTCAGAGCTGTTGTGTTTACATTTGTTAGTCTACGGCAAAGCGGTCAGAGCTGTTGTGTTTACATTTGTTAGTCTACGGCTACGCGGTCAGAGCTGTTGTGTTCACATTTGTTAGTCTACGGCTAAGCGGTCAGAGCTGTTGTGTTCACATTTGTTACTCTACGCAAAGCGGTCAGAGCTGTTGTGTTCACGTTTGTTAGTCTACGGCTAAGCGGTCTCAGCTGTTGTGTTCACATTTGTTAGTCTATGGTTACGCGGTAAGAGCTGTTGTGTTCACATTTGTTAGTCTAAAGCTAAGCGGTCAGAGCTGTTGTGTTTACATTTGTTAGTCTACGGCAAAGCGGTCTGAGCTGTAGTGTTTACATTTGTTAGTCTATGGCAAAGCGGTCAGAGCTGTTGTATTCACATTTGTTAATCTACGGCTACGCTGTCAGAGCTGTTGTGTTCACATTTGTTAGTCTACGGCTACGCGGTCAGAGCTGTTGTGTTCACATTTGTTAGTCTACGGCAACGCGGTCAGAGCTGTTGTGTTCACATTTGTTAGTCTACGGCTACGCGGTCAGAGTTTGTGTTCACATTTGTTAGTCTATGGCTAAGCGGTCAGAGCTGTTGTGTTCACTTTTGGTAGTCTACGGCAAAGCGGTCAGAGCTGTTGTGTTCACATTTGTTAGTCTACGCAAAGCGGTCAGAGCTGTTGTGTTCACGTTTGTTAGTCTACGGCTAAGCGGTCTCAGCTGTTGTGTTCACATTTGTTAGTCTATGGCTACGCGGTAAGAGCTGTTGTGTTCACATTTGTTAGTCTAAAGCTAAGCGGTCAGAGCTGTTGTGTTTACATGTGTTAGTCTACGGCAAAGTGGTCAGAGCTGTAGTGTTTACATTCGTTAGTCTATGGCAAAGCGGTCAGAGCTGTTGTGTTTACACTTGTTTGTCTACGGCAAAGCGGTCAGAGCTGTTGTGTTCACATTTGTTAGTCTACGGCAAAGCGGTCAGAGCTGTTGTGTTCACATTTGTTAGTCTACGGCTACGCGGTCAGAGCTGTTGTGTTCACATTTGTAAGTCTACGGCAAAGCGGTCAGAGCTGTTGTGTTCACATTTGTTAGTCTACGGCTACGCGGTCAGAGCTGTTGTATTCACATTTGTTAGTCTACAGCTACGCGGTCAGAGCTGTAGTGCTCACATTTGTTAGTCTACGGCTACGCGATCAGAGCTGTAGTGTTCACATTTGTTAGTCTACAGCTACGCGGTCAGAGCTGTTTTGATCACATTTGTTAGTCTACGGCTACGCGGTCAGAGCTGTTGTATTCACATTTGTTAATCTACGGCTACGCGGTCAGAGCTGTTGTGCTCACATTAGTTAGTCTACGGCTACGCGATCAGAGCTGTAGTGTTCACATTTGTTAGTCTACGGCTACGCGGTCAGAGCTGTTGTGTTCACATTTGCTAGTCTACGGCTAAGCGGTCAGAGCTGTTGTGTTCACATTTGTTAGTCTACGGCTACGCGGTCAGAGCTGTTGTGTTCACATTTGTTAGTCTACGGCTACGCGGTCAGAGCTGTTGTGTTCACATTTGTTACTCTACAGCTAAACAGTCAGAGTTATTGTGTTCACATTTGTTAGTTTGCGAGTAAGCGGTCAGAGTTTGTGTTCACATTTGTTAGTCTATGGCTAAGCGGTCAGAGCTGTTGTGTTCACTTTTGGTAGTCTACGGCAAAGCGGTCAGAGCTGTTGTGTTCACATTTGTTAGTCTACGCAAAGCGGTCAGAGCTGTTGTGTTCACGTTTGTTAGTCTACGGCTAAGCGGTCTCAGCTGTTGTGTTCACATTTGTTAGTCTATGGCTACGCGGTAAGAGCTGTTGTGTTCACATTTGTTAGTCTAAAGCTAAGCGGTCAGAGCTGTTGTGTTTACATTTGTTAGTCTACGGCAAAAGTGGTCAGAGCTGTAGTGTTTACATTTGTTAGTCTATGGCAAAGCGGTCAGAGCTGTTGTGTTTACACTTGTTTGTCTACGGCAAAGCGGTCAGAGCTGTTGTGTTCACATTTGTTAGTCTACGGCAAAGCGGTCAGAGCTGTTGTGTTCACATTTGTTAGTCTACGGCTACGCGGTCAGAGCTGTTGTGTTCACATTTGTTAGTCTACGGCAAAGCGGTCAGAGCTGTTGTGTTCACATTTGTTAGTCTACAGCTACGCGGTCAGAGCTGTAGTGCTCACATTTGTTAGTCTACGGCTACGCGATCAGAGCTGTAGTGTTCACATTTGTTAGTCTACAGCTACGCGGTCAGAGCTGTTGTGTTCACATTTGCTAGTCTACGGCTAAGCGGTCAGAGCTGTTGTGTTCACATTTGTTAGTCTACGGCTACGCGGTCAGAGCTGTTGTATTCACATTTGTTAATCTACGGCTACGCGGTCAGAGCTGTTGTGCTCACATTTGTTAGTCTACGGCTACGCGATCAGAGCTGTAGTGTTCACATTTGTTAGTCTACGGCTACGCGGTCAGAGCTGTTGTGTTCACATTTGCTAGTCTACGGCTAAGCGGTCAGAGCTGTTGTGTTCACATTTGTTAGTCTACGGCTACGCGGTCAGAGCTGTTGTGCTCACATTTGTTAGTCTACGGCTACGCGATCAGAGCTGTTGTGTTCACATTTGTTAGTCTACGGCTACGCGGTCAGAGCTGTTGTGTTCACATTTGTTAGTCTACGGCTAAGCGGTCAGAGCTGTTGTGTTCACATTTGTTAGTCTACGCAAAGCGGTCAGAGCTGTTGTGTTCACGTTTGTTAGTCTACGGCTAAGCGGTCTCAGCTGTTGTGTTCACATTTGTTAGTCTATGGCTACGCGGTAAGAGCTGTTGTGTTCACATTTGTTAGTCTAAAGCTAAGCGGTCAGAGCTGTTGTGTTTACATTTGTTAGTCTACGGCAAAGCGGTCAGAGCTGTAGTGTTTACATTTGTTAGTCTATGGCAAAGCGGTCAGAGCTGTTGTGTTTACATTTGTTTGTCTACGGCAAAGCGGTCAGAGCTGTTGTGTTCACATTTGTTAGTCTACGGCAAAGCGGTCAGAGCTGTTGTGTTCACATTTGTTAGTCTACGGCTACGCGGTCAGAGCTGTTGTGTTCACATTTGTAAGTCTACGGCAAAGCGGTCAGAGCTGTTGTGTTCACATTTGTTAGTCTACGGCTACGCGGTCAGAGCTGTTGTATTCACATTTGTTAGTCTACAGCTACGCGGTCAGAGCTGTAGTGCTCACATTTGTTAGTCTACAGCTACGCGGTCAGAGCTGTTTTGATCACATTTGTTAGTCTACAGCTGTTTTGATCACATTTGTTAGTCTACGGCAACGCGGTCAGAGCTGTTGTGTTCACATTTGTTAGTCTACGGCTACGCGGTCAGAGCTGTTGTGTTCACATTTGTTAGTCTACGGCTACGCGGTCAGAGCTGTTGTGTTCACATTTGTTAGTCTACGGCTACGCGGTCAGAGCTGTTGTGTTCACATTTGTTAGTCTACGGCTACGCGGTCAGAGCTGTTGTGTTCACATTTGTTACTCTACAGCGAAACAGTCAGAGTTATTGTGCTCACATTTGATAGTGTGCGAGCGAGCGGTCAGCGGTTGTGTTCACATTTGTTAGTCTATGGCTAAGCGGTCAGAGCTGTTGTGTTCACTTTTGGTAGTCTACGGCAAAGCGGTCAGAGCTGTTGTGCTCACATTTGTTAGTCTACGGCTACGCGGTCAGAGCTGTAGTGTTCACATTTGTTAGTCTACGGCTAAGCGGTCTCAGCTGTTGTGTTCACATTTGTTAGTCTATGGCTACGCGGTAAGAGCTGTTGTGTTCACATTTGTTAGTCTAAAGCTAAGTGGTCAGAGCTGTAGTGTTTACATTTTGTTAGTCTACGGCAAAGCGGTCAGAGCTGTTGTTTCACATTTGTTAGTCTACGCTAAGCGGTCAGAGCTGTTGTGATTCACATTTGTTAGTCTACGGCTAAGCGGTCAGAGCTGTTGTGTTCACATTTGTAAGTCTACGGCAAAGCGGTCAGAGCTGTTGTGTTCACATTTGTGTTAATCTACGGCTACGGGGTCAGAGCTGTTGGGTTCACATTTGTTAGTGTAGGGCTGCGGGGTCAGAGGTGTTGTGTTCAGATTTGTTAGGCTACGGCTACGGGGTGAGGGCTGTTGTGTTCAGAGTTGTTAGTCTACGGCTAAGCGGTCAAGCTGTTGTGTTTTCACATTTGTTAGTCTAAAACAGCTAACGCAGTCAGAGTTTGTGTTCACATTTGTTAGTTACGCGAGTAAGCGGTCAGTCCAGCTGTTGTGTTCACATTTGTTAGTAGTACGGCTAAGCGGTCAGAGCTGTTGTGTTCACATTTGTTAGTCTACGGCTAAAGCGGTCAGAGCTGTTGTGTTTCACATTTGTTAGTCTACGGCAAAGCGGTCAGAGCTGTTGTGTTCACATTTGTTAGTCTACGGCTAAGCGGTCAGAGCTGTTGTGTTCACATTTGTAAGTCTACGGCAAAGCGGTCAGAGCTGTTGTTTCACATTTGTTAGTCTAACAAAGCGGTCAGAGCTGTTGTCTTAACATTTCTTAGTCTACGGCTAAGCGGTCAGCTGTTGTGTTTACATTTGTTAGTCTACGGCTAAGCGATCAGAGATGTAGTGGTTACATTTGTTAGTCTAAAGCTAAGCGGTCAGAGCTGTTGTGTTTACATTTGTTAGTCTACGGCAAAAGTGGTCAGAGCTGTAGTGTTTACATTTGTTAGTCTATGGCAAAGCGGTCAGAGCTGTTGTGTTTACATTTGTTTGTCTACGGCAAAGCGGTCAGAGCTGTTGTGTTCACATTTGTTAGTCTACGGCAAAGCGGTCAGAGCTGTTGTGTTCACATTTGTTAGTCTACGGCTACGCGGTCAGAGCTGTTGTGTTCACATTTGTTAGTCTACGGCAAAGCGGTCAGAGCTGTTGTGTTCACATTTGTTAGTCTACGGCTACGCGGTCAGAGCTGTTGTATTCACATTTGTTAGTCTACAGCTACGCGGTCAGAGCTGTTTTGTTCACATTTGTTAGTCTACGGCTACGCGATCAGAGCTGTAGTGTTCACATTTGTTAGTCTACGGCTACGCGGTCAGAGCTGTTGTGTTCACATTTGCTAGTCTACGGCTAAGCGGTCAGAGCTGTTGTGTTCACATTTGTTAGTCTACGGCTACGCGGTCAGAGCTGTTGTGTTCACATTTGTTAGTCTACGGCTACGCGGTCAGAGCTGTTGTGTTCACATTTGTTAGTCTACGGCTACGCGGTCAGAGCTGTTGTGTTCACATTTGTTACTCTACAGCTAAACAGTCAGAGTTATTGTGTTCACATTTGTTAGTTTGCGAGTAAGCGGTCAGAGTTTGTGTTCACATTTGTTAGTCTACGGCAAAGCGGTCAGAGCTGTTGTGTTCACATTTGTTAGTCTACGCAAAGCGGTCAGAGCTGTTGTGTTCACGTTTGTTAGTCTACGGCTAAGCGGTCTCAGCTGTTGTGTTCACATTTGTTAGTCTATGGCTACGCGGTAAGAGCTGTTGTGTTCACATTTGTTAGTCTAAAGCTAAGCGGTCAGAGCTGTTGTGTTTACATTTGTTAGTCTACGGCAAAGCGGTCAGAGCTGTAGTGTTTAACATTCGTTAGTCTAAAAGCGGTCAGAGATGTGTGTTTACACTGTTGTTTGTCTACGGCTAAAGCGGTCAGAGCTGTTGTGTTCACATTTGTTTGTCTACGCTTAGCGTTCAGAGCTGTTGTGTTCAATGTGTTAGTCTACCGGCTACGCTATTACCGCTTAGAGCTGAGGTGTGTTGCACATTTGTTAATCTACTACAGCTAAAAACGTGAAACACAACAGCTCTGACCGCTTTGCCGTAGACAAACAAGTGTGAACCACATCTGACCGCTAGCCTTAGCAACAAATGTGAATAACACGACAGATTCTGACCGCTTTGCCATAGACTAACAAATGTAAACACTACAGCTCTGACCGCTTTGCCGTAGACTAACAAATGTAAACACAACAGCTCTGACCGCTTAGCTTTAGACTAACAAATGTGAAAACAACAGCTCTTACCGCGTAACCATAGACTAAACAAATGTTGAACACAAACAGCTGAGACCGCTTAGCCGTAGACTATAGTACAAACGTGAACACAACAGCTCTGACCGCTTTGCGTAGACTAACAAATGTGAAACACAACAGCTCTACGTCGGACCAGCTTAGTTGCCGTAGACTAGCAAATGTGAACACAAACAGCTCTGACCGCGTTAGCACGGCACTAACAAATGTGAACACAAACTCTGACCGCTTAGCAAACTAACAAATGTGTACAACATAACTTACTGTTTAGCCGTAGAGTAACAAATGTGAATACAACACCTCTGACCGCGTAGCCGTAGACTAACAAATGTGAACACAACAGCTCTGACCGCGTTGCCGTAGACTAACAAATGTGAACACAACAGCTCTGACCGCGTAGCTGTAGACTAAAAATGTGAACACTACAGCTCTGATCGCGTTGCCGTAGACTAACAAATGTGACTAAAAATGTGAACACAAACAGATTCTGACACATTTCAACCGTAGCCGTAGACTAACAAATGTGAACACTACACAGCTCTGACGCGTTTTAGCCGTAGAGACTAACAAATGTGAAACACTACAGCTCTGACCGCACACAAGCCGTTAGTGCACTAACATACTTGACCGCGTATCCGGTAGATTTAACAAAATATGTGAACACAACAGCTCTGATCGCGTAGACGTAGACTAACAAATGTAAGCACAACAGCTCTGATCCAGTAGCCGTAGACTAACACATGTGAACACTACAGCTCTGACCGCGCAGCCGCCGACTAACACACGCGAACCCAACAGCTCTGACCGCCTTGCCGTAGACTTACAAAAGTGAACACAACAGCTCTGGCCGCGTAGCCGTAGACTAACAAATGTAGAACACAACAGCTCTGACCGCTTAGCGCTTTAGACTAAAACAAATGTGAACACAACAGCTCTGACCGCTTAGCCGTTGATAGACTAACAAATGTGAACACAAACAGCTCTGACCGCTTAGCCGTAGACTAAAGCAAATGTGTGAACACAACAGCTCTGACCGCTTTGCGTAGACTAACAAATGGGAACACAACAGCTCTGACCGTTAGCCGTAGACTAACAAATGTGAACACAACAGCTGACCGCGTTAGCCGTAGACTAACAAATGTAAACACAACAGCTCTGACCGCTTTGCCGTAGACTAACAAATGTAAACACAACAGCTCTGACCGCTTTGCCGTAGACTACCAAAAGTGAACACAACAGCTCTGACCGCTTAGCCATAGACTAACAAATGTGAACACAAACTCTGACCGCTTACTCGCAAACTAACAAATGTGAACACAATAACTCTGACTGTTTAGCTGTAGAGTAACAAATGTGAACACAACAGCTCTGACCGCGTAGCCGTAGACTAACAAATGTGAACACAACAGCTCTGACCGCTTTGCCGTAGACTAACAAATGTGAACACAACAGCTCTGACCGCTTTGCCGTAGACTAACAAATGTGAACACAACAGCTCTGACCGCGTAGTAGCCGTTGTGAACACAACAGCTCTGACCGCGTAGCCGTAGACTAACAAATGTGAAATCAACAGCTCTGACCGCGTAGCCGTAGACTAACAAATGTGAACACAACAGCTCTGACCGCGTAGCCCGTAGACTAACAAATGTGAAACACAACAGCTGACCGCTTTAGCCGTAGACTACAAATGTGAACCACAACAGTCTGAGCGTAGCCTAGACTAACAAATGTGAACACTACAGCGCTGACCGCTTATCCGTAGACTAACACATGTGAAAAACTACAGCTCTGACCGCTTTGGCCGTAGACTAAACAAATGTGAAACACAACAGCTCTGACCGCGTTAGCCGTAGACTAGTGAACACAACAGCTCTGACCGCTTAGCCGTAGACTAACAAATGTGAACACAACAGCTCTGACCGCGTTTGCCGTAGACTAACACATTGTGAACACAACAGCTCTGACCGCATAGCCGTAGACTAACAAATGTGAACACTAACAGCCTCTGACCGCTTTGTAGACTAACAAATGTGAACCAATACAGCTCTGACTTTTAGCCGTAGACTAACAAATGTAAACACAACAGCTCTGACCGCTTAGCTTTAGACTAACAACTAACAAATGTGAACACTACAGCTCTGATCGCGTAGCCGTAGACTAACAAATGTGAGCACTACAGCTCTGACCGCGTAGCTGTAGACTAACAAATGTGAATACAACAGCTCTGACCGCGTAGCCGTAGACTAACAAATGTGAACACAACAGCTGTGACCGCTTTGCCGTAGACTTACAAATGTGAACACAACAGCTCTGACCGCGTAGCCGTAGACTAACAAATGTGAACACAACAGCTCTGACCGCTTTGCCGTAGACTAACAAATGTGAACACAACAGCTCTCACCGCTTTGCCGTAGACAAACAAATGTAAACACAACAGCTCTGACCGCTTTGCCATAGACTAACAAATGTAAACACTACAGCTCTGACCGCTTTGCCGTAGACTAACAAATGTAAACACAACAGCTCTGACCGCTTAGCTTTAGACTAACAAATGTGAACACAACAGCTCTTACCGCGTAGCCATAGACTAACAAATGTGAACACAACAGCTGAGACCGCTTAGCCGTAGACTAACAAACGTGAACACAACAGCTCTGACCGCTTTGCGTAGACTAACAAATGTGAACACAACAGCTCTGACCGCTTAGCCGTAGACTAGCAAATGTGAACACAACAGCTCTGACCGCGTAGCCGTAGACTAACAAATGTGAACACTACAGCTCTGATCGCGTAGCCGTAGACTAACAAATGTGAGCACAACAGCTCTGACCGCGTAGCCGTAGACTAACAAATGTGAACACAACAGCTCTGACCTCTTAGCCGTAGACTAGCAAATGTGAACACAACAGCTCTGACCGCGTAGCCGTAGACTAACAAATGTGAACACTACAGCTCTGATCGCGTAGCCGTAGACTAACAAATGTGAGCACAACAGCTCTGACCGCGTAGCCGTAGATTAACAAATGTGAATACAACAGCTCTGACCGCGTAGCCGTAGACTAACAAATGTGAACACAACAGCTCTGACCGCTTAGCCGTAGACTAACAAATGTGAACACAACAGCTCTGACCGCGTAGCCGTAGACTAACAAATGTGAACACTACAGCTCTGATCGCGTAGCCGTAGACTAACAAATGTGAGCACAACAGCTCTGACCGCGTAGCCGTAGACTAACAAATGTGAACACAACAGCTCTGACCGCTTTGCCGTAGACTAACAAATGTGAACACAACAGCTCTGACCGCGTAGCCGTAGACTAACAAATGTGAACACAACAGCTCTGACCGCTTTGCCGTAGACTAACAAATGTGAACACAACAGCTCTGACCGCTTTGCCGTAGACAAACAAGTGTAAACACAACAGCTCTGACCGCTTTGCCATAGACTAACAAATGTAAACACTACAGCTCTGACCACTTTTGCCGTAGACTAACAAATGTAAACACAACAGCTCTGACCGCTTAGCTTTAGACTAACAAATGTGAACACAACAGCTCTTACCGCGTAGCCATAGACTAACAAATGTGAACACAACAGCTGAGACCGCTTAGCCGTAGACTAACAAACGTGAACACAACAGCTCTGACCGCTTTGCGTAGACTAACAAATGTGAACACAACAGCTCTGACCGCTTTGCCGTAGACTACCAAAAGTGAACACAATAGCTCTGACCGCTTAGCCATAGACTAACAAATGTGAACACAAACTCTGACCGCTTACTCGCAAACTAACAAATGTGAACACAATAACTCTGACTGTTTAGCTGTAGAGTAACAAATGTGAACACAACAGCTCTGACCGCGTAGCCGTAGACTAACAAATGTGAACACAACAGCTCTGACCGCGTAGCCGTAGACTAACAAATGTGAACACAACAGCTCTGACCGCTTAGCCGTAGACTAACAAATGTGAACACAACAGCTCTGACCGCGTAGCCGTAGACTAACAAATGTGAACACTACAGCTCTGATCGCGTAGCCGTAGACTAACAAATGTGAGCACAACAGCTCTGACCGCGTAGCCGTAGACTAACAAATGTGAATACAACAGCTCTGACCGCGTAGCCGTAGACTAACAAATGTGATCAAAACAGCTCTGACCGCGTAGCTGTAGACTAACAAATGTGAACACTACAGCTCTGATCGCGTAGCCGTAGACTAACAAATGTGAGCACTACAGCTCTGACCGCGTAGCTGTAGACTAACAAATGTGAATACAACAGCTCTGACCGCGTAGCCGTAGACTAACAAATGTGAACACAACAGCTCTGACCGCTTTGCCGTAGACTTACAAATGTGAACACAACAGCTCTGACCGCGTAGCCGTAGACTAACAAATGTGAACACAACAGCTCTGACCGCTTTGCCGTAGACTAACAAATGTGAACACAACAGCTCTGACCGCTTTGCCGTAGACAAACAAGTGTAAACACAACAGCTCTGACCGCTTTGCCATAGACTAACGAATGTAAACACTACAGCTCTGACCACTTTGCCGTAGACTAACAAATGTAAACACAACAGCTCTGACCGCTTAGCTTTAGACTAACAAATGTGAACACAACAGCTCTTACCGCGTAGCCATAGACTAACAAATGTGAACACAACAGCTGAGACCGCTTAGCCGTAGACTAACAAACGTGAACACAACAGCTCTGACCGCTTTGCGTAGACTAACAAATGTGAACACAACAGCTCTGACCGCTTTGCCGTAGACTACCAAAAGTGAACACAACAGCTCTGACCGCTTAGCCATAGACTAACAAATGTGAACACAAACTCTGACCGCGTAGCCGTAGACTAACAAATGTGAACACAACAGCTCTGACCGCGTTGCCGTAGACTAACAAATGTGAACACAACAGCTCTGACCGCGTAGCCGTAGACTAACAAATGTGAACACAACAGCTCTGACAGCGTAGCCGTAGATTAACAAATGTGAATACAACAGCTCTGACCGCTTTGCCATAGACTAACAAATGTAAACACTACAGCTCAGACCGCTTTGCCGTAGACTAACAAATGTAAACACAACAGCTCTGACCGCTTAGCTTTAGACTAACAAATGTGAACACAACAGCTCTTACCGCGTAACCATAGACTAACAAATGTGAACACAACAGCTGAGACCGCTTAGCCGTAGACTAACAAACGTGAACACAACAGCTCTGACCGCTTTGCGTAGAGTAACAAATGTGAACACAACAGCTCTGACCGCTTAGCCGTAGACTAGCAAATGTGAACACAACAGCACTGACCGCGTAGCCGTAGACTAACAAATGTAAACACAACAGCTCTGACCGCTTTGCCGTAGACTAACAAATGTAAACACAACAGCTGTGACCGCTTTGCCGTAGACTACCAAAAGTGAACACAACAGCTCTGACCGCTTAGCCATAGACTAACAAATGTGAACACAAAAACTGACCGCTTACTCGCAAACTAACAAATGTGAACACAATAACTCTGACTGTTTAGCTGTAGAGTAACAAATGTGAACACAACAGCTCTGACCGCGTCGCCGTAGACTAACAAATGTGAACACAACAGCTCTGACCGCGTAGCCGTAGACTAACAAATGTGAACACAACAGCTCTGACCGCTTAGCCGTAGACTAGCAAATGTGAACACAACAGCTCTGACCGCTTAGCCGTAGACTAGCAAATGTGAACACAACAGCTCTGACCACGTAGTCGTAGACTAACAAATGTGAACACTACAGCTCTGATCGCGTAGCCGTAGACTAACAAATGTGAGCACAACAGCTCTGACCGCGTAGCCGTAGATTAACAAATGTGAATACAACAGCTCTGACCGCGTAGCCGTAGACTAACAAATGTGAACACAACAGCTCTGACCGCTTAGCCGAAGACTAGCAAATGTGAACACAACAGCTCTGACCGCGTAGCTGTAGACTAACAAATGTGAACACAAACTCTGACCGCTTACTCGCAAACTAACAAATGTGAACACAATAACTCTGACTGTTTAGCTGTAGAGTAACAAATGTGAACACTACAGCTCTGATCGCGTAGCCGTAGACTAACAAATGTGAGCACAACAGCTCTGACCGCGTAGCCGTAGACTAACAAATGTGAACACAACAGCTCTGACCGCTTAGCCGTAGACTAGCAAATGTGAACACAACAGCTCTGACCGCGTAGCCGTAGAATAACAAATGTGAACACAACAGCTCTGACCGCTTTGCCGTAGACAAACAAATGTAAACACAACAGCTCTGACCGCTTTGCCATAGACTAACAAATGTAAACACTACAGCTCTGACCGCTTTGCCGTAGACTAACAAATGTAAACACAACAGCTCTGACCGCTTTGCCGTAGACTACCAAAAGTGAACACAACAGCTCTGACCGCTTAGCCATAGACTAACAAATGTGAACACAAACTCTGACCGCTTACTCGCAAACTAACAAATGTGAACACAATAACTCTGACTGTTTAGCTGTAGAGTAACAAATGTGAACACAACAGCTCTGACCGCGTAGCCGTAGACTAACAAATGTGAACACAACAGCTCTGACCGCGTAGCCGTAGACTAACAAATGTGAACACAACAGCTCTGACCGCTTAGTCGTAGACTAGCAAATGTGAACACAACAGCTCTGACCACGTAGCCGTAGACTAACAAATGTGAACACTACAGCTCTGATCGCGTAGCCGTAGACTAACAAATGTGAGCACAACAGCTCTGACCGCGTAGCCGTAGATTAACAAATGTGAATACAACAGCTCTGACCGCGTAGCCGTAGACTAACAAATGTGAACACAACAGCTCTGACCGCTTAGCCGTAGACTAGCAAATGTGAACAAAACAGCTCTGACCGCGTAGCTGTAGACTAACAAATGTGAACACTACAGCTCTGATCGCGTAGCCGTAGACTAACAAATGTGAGCACTACAGCTCTGACCGCGTAGCTGTAGACTAACAAATGTGAATACAACAGCTCTGACCGCGTAGCCGTAGACTAACAAATGTGAACACAACAGCTCTGACCGCTTTGCCGTAGACTTACAAATGTGAACACAACAGCTCTGACCGCGTAGCCGTAGACTAACAAATGTGAACACAACAGCTCTGACCGCTTTGCCGTAGACTAACAAATGTGAACACAACAGCTCTGACCGCTTTGCCGTAGACAAACAAGTGTAAACACAACAGCTCTGACCGCTTTGCCATAGACTAACGAATGTAAACACTACAGCTCTGACCACTTTGCCGTAGACTAACAAATGTAAACACAACAGCTCTGACCGCTTAGCTTTAGACTAACAAATGTGAAAACAACAGCTCTTACCGCGTAGCCATAGACTAACAAATGTAAACACAACAGCTGAGACCGCTTAGCCGTAGACTAACAAACGTGAACACAACAGCTCTGACCGCTTTGCGTAGACTAACAAATGTGAACACAACAGCTCTGACCGCTTTGCCGTAGACTACCAAAAGTGAACACAACAGCTCTCACCGCTTAGCCATAGACCAACAAATGTGAACACAAACTCTGACCGCTTACTCGTAAACTAACAAATGTGAACACAGCAGCTCTGACCGCGTAGCCGTAGACTAACAAATGTGAACACAACAGCTCTGACAGCGTAGCCGTAGATTAACAAATGTGAATACAACAGCTCTGACCGCGTAGCCGTAGACTAACAAATGTGAACACAACAGCTCTGACCGCGTTGCCGTAGACTAACACATGTGATCAAAACAGCTCTGACCGCGTAGCTGTAGACTAACAAATGTGAACACTACAGCTCTGATCGCGTAGCCGTAGACTAACAAATGTGAGCACTACAGCTCTGACCGCGTAGCTGTAGACTAACAAATGTGAATACAACAGCTCTGACCGCGTAGCTGTAGACTAACAAATGTGAACACAACAGCTCTGACCGCTTTGCCGTAGACTTACAAATGTGAACACAACAGCTCTGACCGCGTAGCCGTAGACTAACAAATGTGAACACAATAGCTCTGACCGCTTTGCCGTAGACTAACAAATGTGAACACAACAGCTCTGACCGCTTTGCCGTAGACAAACAAATGTAAACACAACAGCTCTTACCGCGTAGCCATAGACTAACAAATGTGAACACAACAGCTCTGACCGCTTAGCCGTAGACTAGCAAATGTGAACACAACAGCACTGACCGCGTAGCCGTAGACTAACAAATGTAAACACAACAGCTCTGACCGCTTTGCCGTAGACTAACAAATGTAAACACAACAGCTCTGACCGCTTTGCCGTTGACTACCAAAAGTGAACACAACAGCTCTGACCGCTTAGCCATAGACTAACAATTACTCGCAAACTAACAAATGTGAACACAATAACTCTGACTGTTTAGCTGTAGAGTAACAAATGTGAACACAACAGCTCTGACCGCGTAGCCGTAGACTAACAAATGTGAACACAACAGCTCTGACCGCGTAGCCGTAGACTAACAAATGTGAACACAACAGCTCTGACCGCTTAGCCGTAGACTAGCAAATGTGAACACAACAGCTCTGAACACGTAGCCGTAGACTAACAAATGTGAACACTACAGCTCTGATCGCGTAGCCGTAGACTAACAAATGTGAGCACAACAGCTCTGACCGCGTAGCCGTAGATTAACAAAGGTGAATACAACAGCTCTGACCGCGTAGCCGTAGACTAACAAATGTGAACACAACAGCTCTGACCGCTTAGCCAAAGACTAGCAAATGTGAACACAACAGCTCTGACCGCGTAGCTGTAGACTAACAAATGTGAACACTACAGCTCTGATCGCGTAGCCGTAGACTAACAAATGTGAGCACTACAGCTCTGACCGCGTAGCTGTAGACTAACAAATGTGAATACAACAGCTCTGACCGCGTAGCCGTAGACTAACAAATGTGAACACAACAGCTCTGACCGCTTTGCCGTAGACTTACAAATGTGAACACAACAGCTCTGACCGCGTAGCCGTAGACTAACAAATGTGAACACAACAGCTCTGACCGCTTTGCCGTAGACTAACAAATGTGAACACAACAGCTCTGACCGCTTTGCCGTAGACAAACAAATGTAAACACAACAGCTCTGACCGCTTTGCCATAGACTAACAAATGTAAACACTACAGCTCTGACCGCTTTGCCGTAGACTAACAAATGTAAACACAACAGCTCTGACCGCTTAGCTTTAGACTAACAAATGTGAACACAACAGCTCTTACCGCGTAGCCATAGACTAACAAATGTGAACACAACAGCTGAGACCGCTTAGCCGTAGACTAACAAACGTGAACACAACAGCTCTGACCGCTTTGCGTAGACTAACAAATGTGAACACAACAGCTCTGACCGCTTTGCCGTAGACTACCAAAAGTGAACACAACAGCTCTGACCGCTTAGCCATAGACTAACAAATGTGAACACAAACTCTGACCGCTTACTCGCAAACTAACAAATGTGAACACAATAACTCTGACTGTTTAGCTGTAAACAAAAAAAGAGAATACAACAGCTCTGACCGCGTAGCCGTAGACAACAAATGTGAACAACAAACAGCTCTGACCGCGTAGCCGTAGACTAACAAATGTGAACACAACAGCTCTGACCGCGTTAGCCGTAGACTAACAAATGTGAACACACAACAGCTCTGACCGCGTAGCGTACCGTAGACTAACAAATGTGAACACAAACAGCTCTGACCGCGTAGCCGTAGACTAACAAATGTGAACACTAACAGCTCTGACCGCGTAGCCGTAGACTAACAAATGTGAATTCACAATCAGCTCTGACCGCGTAGCCGTAGACTAACAAATGTGAACACAACAGCTCTGACCGCTTTGCCGTAGACTAACAAATGTGAACACAACAGCTCTGACCGCGTAGCCGTAGACTAACAAATGTGAACACAACAGCTCTGACCGCTTTGCCGTAGACTAACAAATGTAAACACAACAGCTCTGACCGCTTTGCCGTAGACTAACAAATGTAAACACAACAGCTCTGACCGCTTTGCCATAGACTAACAAATGTAAACACAACAGCTCTGACCGCTTTGCCGTAGACTAACAAACGGGAACAGAACAACGCTGACATATGTGAACACAACAGCTCTGACCGCTTTGCCGTAGACAAACAAATGTGAACGGAACACACATGCTCTGACCGCTAAATTGTAGACTAACAAATGTGAACACTACAACAAGCTCTGACCTGTTTGTTCACATTTGACTAACAAATGTGAACACAACAGCCTCTGACGTTTGTTAGTCTAGGATAGAGCTAACAAATGTGTGTTTCACAACAGCTCTGACCGGTCAGAGCTGTTTGTGTTACATTTGTTAGTCTACGGCTAAGCGGTCAGAGCTGTTGTGTTCACATTTGTTAGTCTACGCAAAGCCGTCAGACTAATGTATGTGTTTACATTTGTTAGTCTATGGCAAAGCGGTCAGAGCTGTTGTGTTTACATTTGTTAGTTT
Organism: Oreohelix idahoensis; assembly: GCA_024509875.1. Classification (NCBI taxonomy): domain Eukaryota; kingdom Metazoa; phylum Mollusca; class Gastropoda; order Stylommatophora; family Oreohelicidae; genus Oreohelix; species Oreohelix idahoensis. Next base: position 43,187 of record JAMPIV010018269.1, on the reverse strand, counting down.
GCGAGTAAGCGGTCAGAGCTGTTGTGTTCACATTTGTTAGTCTACGCAAAGCGGTCAGAGCTGTTGGCTACGCGGTCAGAGCTGTTGTGTTCACATTTGTAAGTCTACGGCAAAGCGTGTACAGAGCTGTTGTGTTCACATTTGTTAGTCTACGGCTACGCGGTCAGAGCTGTTGTATTCACATTTGTTAATCTACGGCTACGCGGTCAGAGCTGTTGTGCTCACATTTGTTAGTCTACGGCTACGCGGTCAGAGCTGTAGTGTTCACATTTGTTAGTCTACGGCTAAGCGGTCAGAGCTGTTGTGTTCACATTTGTTAGTCTACGGCTACGCGGTCAGAGCTGTTGTATTCACATTTGTTAGTCTACGGCTACGCGGTCAGAGCTGTTGTGTTCACATTTGTTAGTCTACGGCTACGCGGTCAGAGCTGTTGTGTTCACATTTGTTAGTCTACGGCTACGCGGTCAGAGCTGTTGTGTTCACATTTGCTAGTCTACGGCTAAGCGGTCAGAGCTGTTGTGTTCACATTTGTTAGTCTACGGCTACGCGGTCAGAGCTGTTGTGTTCACATTTGTTAGTCTACGGCTACGCGGTCAGAGCTGTTGTGTTCACATTTGTTACTCTACAGCTAAACGGTCAGAGTTATTGTGTTCACATTTGTTAGTTTGCGAGTAAGCGGTCAGAGTTTGTGTTCACATTTGTTAGTCTATGGCTAAGCGGTCAGAGCTGTTGTGTTCACTTTTGGTAGTCTACGGCAAAGCGGTCAGAGCTGTTGTGTTCACATTTGTTAGTCTACGCAAAGCGGTCAGAGCTGTTGTGTTCACGTTTGTTAGTCTACGGCTAAGCGGTCTCAGCTGTTGTGTTCACATTTGTTAGTCTATGGCTACGCGGTAAGAGCTGTTGTGTTCACATTTGTTAGTCTAAAGCTAAGCGGTCAGAGCTGTTGTGTTTACATTTGTTAGTCTACGGCAAAGTGGTCAGAGCTGTTGTGTTTACATTTGTTAGTCTATGGCAAAGCGGTCAGAGCTGTTGTGTTTACACTTGTTTGTCTACGGCAAAGCGGTCAGAGCTGTTGTGTTCACATTTGTTAGTCTACGGCAAAGCGGTCAGAGCTGTTGTGTTCACATTTGTTAGTCTACGGCTACGCGGTCAGAGCTGTTGTGTTCACATTTGTTAGTCTACGCAAAGCGGTCAGAGCTGTTGTGTTCAGTCTACGGCTACGCGGTCAGAGCTGTTGTGTTCACATTTGTTAGTCTACGGCTACGCGGTCAGAGCTGTTGTGCTCACATTTGTTAGTCTACGGCTACGCGATCAGAGCTGTAGTGTTCACATTTGTTAGTCTACAGCTACGCGGTCAGAGCTGTTGTGTTCACATTTGCTAGTCTACGGCTAAGCGGTCAGAGCTGTTGTGTTCACATTTGTTAGTCTACGGCTACGCGGTCAGAGCTGTTGTATTCACATTTGTTAATCTACGGCTACGCGGTCAGAGCTGTTGTGCTCACATTTGTTAGTCTACGGCTACGCGATCAGAGCTGTAGTGTTCACATTTGTTAGTCTACGGCTACGCGGTCAGAGCTGTTGTGTTCACATTTGTTAGTCTACGGCAAAGCGGTCAGAGCTGTTGTGTTCACATTTGTTAGTCTACGGCTACGCGGTCAGAGCTGTTGTGTTCACATTTGTTAGTCTACGGCTACGGCTACGCGATCAGAGCTGTAGTGTTCACATTTGTTAGTCTACGGCTACGCCGTCAGAGCTGCTGTGTTCACATTTGCTAGTCTACGGCTAAGCGGTCAGAGCTGTTGTGTTCACATTTGTTAGTCTACGCAAAGCGGTCAGAGCTGTTGTGTTCACGTTTGTTAGTCTACGGCTAAGCGGTCTCAGCTGTTGTGTTCACATTTGTTAGTCTATGGCTACGCGGTAAGAGCTGTTGTGTTCACATTTGTTAGTCTAAAGCTAAGCGGTCAGAGCTGTTGTGTTTACATTTGTTAGTCTACGGCAAAGCGGTCAGAGCTGTAGTGTTTACATTTGTTAGTCTATGGCAAAGCGGTCAGAGCTGTTGTGTTTACATTTGTTTGTCTACGGCAAAGCGGTCAGAGCTGTTGTGTTCACATTTGTTAGTCTACGGCAAAGCGGTCAGAGCTGTTGTGTTCACATTTGTTAGTCTACGGCTACGCGGTCAGAGCTGTTGTGTTCACATTTGTAAGTCTACGGCAAAGCGGTCACAGCTGTTGTGTTCACATTTGTTAGTCTACGGCTACGCGGTCAGAGCTGTTGTATTCACATTTGTTAGTCTACAGCTACGCGGTCAGAGCTGTAGTGCTCACATTTGTTAGTCTACGGCTACGCGATCAGAGCTGTAGTGTTCACATTTGTTAGTCTACAGCTACGCGGTCAGAGCTGTTTTGATCACATTTGTTAGTCTACGGCAACGCGGTCAGAGCTGTTGTGTTCACATTTGTTAGTCTACGGCTACGCGGTCAGAGCTGTTGTGTTCACATTTGTTAGTCTACGGCTAAGCGGTCAGAGCTGTTGTGTTCACATTTGTTAGTCTACGGCTACGCGGTCAGAGCTGTTGTGTTCACATTTGTTAGTCTACGGCTACGCGGTCAGAGCTGTTGTGTTCACATTTGTTAGTCTACGGCAAAGCGGTCAGAGCTGTGTTCATACTTTTGTTCACATTTGTTAGTTTTAGTGCTACGTAAGCGGTCAGAGCTGTTGTGTTCACATTTGTTAGTCTATGGCTAAGCGGTCAGAGCTGTTGTGTTCACTTTTGGTAGTCTACGGCAAAGCGGTCAGAGCTGTTGTGTTCACATTTGTTAGTCTACGCAAAGCGGTCAGAGCTGTTGTGTTCACATTTGTTAGTCTACGGCTAAGCGGTCAGAGCTGTTGTGTTCACATTTGTTAGTCTATGGCTACGCGGTAAGAGCTGTTGTGTTCACATTTGTTAGTCTAAAGCTAAGCGGTCAGAGCTGTTGTGTTTACATTTGTTAGTCTACGGCAAAGCGGTCAGAGCTGTTGTGTTTACATTTGTTAGTCTATGGCAAAGCGGTCAGAGCTGTTGTGTTCACATTTGTTAGTCTACGGCAAAGCGGTCAGAGCTGTTGTGTTCACATTTGTTAGTCTACGGCAAAGCGGTCAGAGCTGTTGTGTTCACATTTGTTAGTCTACGGCTACGCGGTCAGAGCTGTTGTGTTCACATTTGTTAGTCTACGGCTACGCGGTCAGAGCTGTTGTGTTCACATTTGTTAGTCTACGGCTAAGCGGTCAGAGCTGTTGTGTTCACATTTGTTAGTCTACGGCTACGCGGTCAGAGCTGTTGTGTTCACATTTGTTAGTCTACGGCTACGCGGTCAGAGCTGTTGTGTTCACATTTGTTAGTCTACAGCTAAACAGTCAGAGTTATTGTGTTCACATTTGTTAGTCTATGGCTACGCGGTAAGAGCTGTTGTGTTCACATTTGTTAGTCTATGGCTAAGCGGTCAGAGCTGTTGTGTTCACTTTTGGTAGTCTACGGCAAAGCGGTCAGAGCTGTTGTGTTTACATTTGTTAGTCTACGGCAAAGCGGTCAGAGCTGTTGTGTTTACATTTGTTAGTCTACGGCTACGCGGTCAGTGCTGTTGTGTTCACATTTGCTAGTCTACGGCTAAGCGGTCAGAGCTGTTGTGTTCACATTTGTTAGTCTACGCAAAGCGGTCAGAGCTGTTGTGTTCACGTTTGTTAGTCTACGGCTAAGCGGTCTCAGCTGTTGTGTTCACATTTGTTAGTCTATGGCTACGCGGTCAGAGCTGTTGTGTTCACATTTGTTAGTCTAAAGCTAAGCGGTCAGAGCTGTTGTGTTTACATTTGTTAGTCTACGGCAAAGCGGTCAGAGCTGTAGTGTTTACATTTGTTAGTCTATGGCAAAGCGGTCAGAGCTGTTGTGTTTACATTTGTTTGTCTACGGCAAAGCGGTCAGAGCTGTTGTGTTCACATTTGTTAGTCTACGGCAAAGCGGTCAGAGCTGTTGTGTTCACATTTGTTAGTCTACGGCTACGCGGTCAGAGCTGTTGTGTTCACATTTGTTAGTCTACGGCAAAGCGGTCAGAGCTGTTGTGTTCACATTTGTTAGTCTACGGCTAGCGCGTTAGTCTACGGCTACGCGGTCAGAGCTGTTGTGTTCACATTTGTTAGTCTACGGCTACGCGGTCAGAGCTGTTGTGTTCACATTTGTTAGTCTACGGCTACGCGGTCAGAGCTGTTGTGTTCACATTTGTTAGTCTACGGCTACGCGGTCAGAGCTGTTTTGATCACATTTGTTAGTCTACGGCAACGCGGTCAGAGCTGTTGTGTTCACATTTGTTAGTCTACGGCTACGCGGTCAGAGCTGTTGTATTCACATTTGTTAATCTACGGCTACGCTGTCAGAGCTGTTGTGTTCACATTTGTTAGTCTACGGCTACGCGGTCAGAGCTGTTGTGTTCACATTTGTTACTCTACAGCTAAACAGTCAGAGTTATTGTGTTCACATTTGTTAGTTTGCGAGTAAGCGGTCAGAGTTTGTGTTCACATTTGTTAGTCTATGGCTAAGCGGTCAGAGCTGTTGTGTTCACTTTTGGTAGTCTACGGCAAAGCGGTCAGAGCTGTTGTGTTCACATTTGTTAGTCTACGCAAAGCGGTCAGAGCTGTTGTGTTCACGTTTGTTAGTCTACGGCTAAGCGGTCTCAGCTGTTGTGTTCACATTTGTTAGTCTATGGCTACGCGGTAAGAGCTGTTGTGTTCACATTTGTTAGTCTAAAGCTAAGCGGTCAGAGCTGTTGTGTTTACATTTGTTAGTCTACGGCAAAGTGGTCAGAGCTGTAGTGTTTACATTCGTTAGTCTATGGCAAAGCGGTCAGAGCTGTTGTGTTTACACTTGTTTGTCTACGGCAAAGCGGTCAGAGCTGTTGTGTTCACATTTGTTAGTCTACGGCAAAGCGGTCAGAGCTGTTGTGTTCACATTTGTTAGTCTACGGCTACGCGGTCAGAGCTGTTGTGTTCACATTTGTAAGTCTACGGCAAAGCGGTCAGAGCTGTTGTGTTCACATTTGTTAGTCTACGGCTACGCGGTCAGAGCTGTTGTATTCACATTTGTTAGTCTACAGCTACGCGGTCAGAGCTGTAGTGCTCACATTTGTTAGTCTACGGCTACGCGATCAGAGCTGTAGTGTTCACATTTGTTAGTCTACAGCTACGCGGTCAGAGCTGTTGTGTTCACATTTGCTAGTCTACGGCTAAGCGGTCAGAGCTGTTGTGTTCACATTTGTTAGTCTACGGCTACGCGGTCAGAGCTGTTGTATTCACATTTGTTAATCTACGGCTACGCGGTCAGAGCTGTTGTGCTCACATTTGTTAGTCTACGGCTACGCGATCAGAGCTGTAGTGTTCACATTTGTTAGTCTACGGCTACGTGGTCAGAGCTGTTGTGTTCACATTTGCTAGTCTACGGCTAAGCGGTCAGAGCTGTTGTGTTCACATTTGTTAGTCTACGGCTACGCGGTCAGAGCTGTTGTGTTCACATTTGTTAGTCTACGGCTACGCGGTCAGAGCTGTTGTGTTCACATTTGTTACTCTACAGCTAAACAGTCAGAGTTATTGTGTTCACATTTGTTAGTTTGCGAGTAAGCGGTCAGAGTTTGTGTTCACATTTGTTAGTCTATGGCTAAGCGGTCAGAGCTGTTGTGTTCACTTTTGGTAGTCTACGGCAAAGCGGTCAGAGCTGTTGTGTTTACATTTGTTAGTCTACGGCAAAGCGGTCAGAGCTGTTGTGTTTACATTTGTTAGTCTACGGCTACGCGGTCAGTGCTGTTGTGTTCACATTTGCTAGTCTACGGCTAAGCGGTCAGAGCTGTTGTGTTCACATTTGTTAGTCTATGGCTACGCGGTAAGAGCTGTTGTGTTTACATTTGTTAGTCTACGGCAAAGCGGTCAGAGCTGTTGTGTTCACATTTGTTAGTCTACGGCAAAGCGGTCAGAGCTGTTGTGTTCACATTTGTTAGTCTACGGCTACGCGGTCAGAGCTGTTGTGTTCACATTTGTAAGTCTACGGCAAAGCGGTCAGAGCTGTTGTGTTCACATTTGTTAGTCTACGGCTACGCGGTCAGAGCTGTTGTATTCACATTTGTTAGTCTACAGCTACGCGGTCAGAGCTGTAGTGCTCACATTTGTTAGTCTACGGCTACGCGATCAGAGCTGTAGTGTTCACATTTGTTAGTCTACAGCTACGCGGTCAGAGCTGTTTTGATCACATTTGTTAGTCTACGGCAACGCGGTCAGAGCTGTTGTGTTCACATTTGTTAGTCTACGGCTACGCGGTCAGAGCTGTTGTATTCACATTTGTTAATCTACGGCTACGCTGTCAGAGCTGTTGTGTTCACATTTGTTAGTCTACGGCTACGCGGTCAGAGCTGTTGTGTTCACATTTGTTAGTCTACGGCTAAGCGGTCAGAGCTGTTGTGTTCACATTTGTTAGTCTACGGCTAAGCGGTCAGAGCTGTTGTGTTCACATTTGTTAGTCTACGGCAAAGCGGTCAGAGCTGTTGTGTTCACATTTGTTAGTCTACGCAAAGCGGTCAGAGCTGTTGTGTTCACGTTTGTTAGTCTACGGCTAAGCGGTCTCAGCTGTTGTGTTCACATTTGTTAGTCTATGGCTACGCGGTAAGAGCTGTTGTGTTCACATTTGTTAGTCTAAAGCTAAGCGGTCAGAGCTGTTGTGTTTACATTTGTTAGTCTACGGCAAAGCGGTCAGAGCTGTAGTGTTTACATTTGTTAGTCTATGGCAAAGCGGTCAGAGCTGTTGTGTTTACATTTGTTTGTCTACGGCAAAGCGGTCAGAGCTGTTGTGTTCACATTTGTTAGTCTACGGCAAAGCGGTCAGAGCTGTTGTGTTCACATTTGTTAGTCTACGGCTACGCGGTCAGAGCTGTTGTGTTCACATTTGTAAGTCTACGGCAAAGCGGTCAGAGCTGTTGTGTTCACATTTGTTAGTCTACGGCTACGCGGTCAGAGCTGTTGTATTCACATTTGTTAGTCTACAGCTACGCGGTCAGAGCTGTAGTGCTCACATTTGTTAGTCTACGGCTACGCGGTCAGAGCTGTAGTGTTCACATTTGTTAGTCTACAGCTACGCGGTCAGAGCTGTTTTGTTCACATTTGCTAGTCTACGGCTACGCGATCAGAGCTGTAGTGTTCACATTTGTTAGTCTACATCAGAGCTGTTGTGTTCACATTTGTTACTCTACAGCTAAACAGTCAGAGTTATTGTGTTCACATTTGTTAGTCTACGGCTACGCGGTCAGAGCTGTTGTGTTCACATTTGTTAGTCTACGGCTACGCGGTCAGAGCTGTTGTGTTCACATTTGTTAGTCTACGGCTAAGCGGTCAGAGCTGTTGTGTTCACATTTGTTAGTTTGCGAGTAAGCGGTCAGAGTTTGTGTTCACATTTGTTAGTCTATGGCTAAGCGGTCAGAGCTGTTGTGTTCACTTTTGGTAGTCTACGGCAAAGCGGTCAGAGCTGTTGTGTTTACATTTGTTAGTCTACGGCAAAGCGGTCAGAGCTGTTGTGTTCACGTTTGTTAGTCTACGGCTAAGCGGTCTCAGCTGTTGTGTTCACATTTGTTAGTCTATGGCTACGCGGTAAGAGCTGTTGTGTTCACATTTGTTAGTCTAAAGCTAAGCGGTCAGAGCTGTTGTGTTTACATTTGTTAGTCTACGGCAAAGTGGTCAGAGCTGTAGTGTTTACATTCGTTAGTCTATGGCAAAGCGGTCAGAGCTGTTGTGTTTACACTTGTTTGTCTACGGCAAAGCGGTCAGAGCTGTTGTGTTCACATTTGTTTGTCTACGGCAAAGCGGTCAGAGCTGTTGTGTTCACATTTGTTAGTCTACGGCTACGCGGTCAGAGCTGTTGTGTTCACATTTGTAAGTCTACGGCAAAGCGGTCAGAGCTGTTGTGTTCACATTTGTTAGTCTACGGCTACGCGGTCAGAGCTGTTGTGTTCACATTTGTTAGTCTACGGCTACGCGGTCAGAGCTGTTGTGCTCACATTTGTTAGTCTACGGCTACGCGATCAGAGCTGTAGTGTTCACATTTGTTAGTCTACAGCTACGCGGTCAGAGCTGTTGTGTTCACATTTGCTAGTCTACGGCTAAGCGGTCAGAGCTGTTGTGTTCACATTTGTTAGTCTACGGCTACGCGGTCAGAGCTGTTGTATTCACATTTGTTAATCTACGGCTACGCGGTCAGAGCTGTTGTGCTCACATTTGTTAGTCTACGGCTACGCGATCAGAGCTGTAGTGTTCACATTTGTTAGTCTACGGCTACGTGGTCAGAGCTGTTGTGTTCACATTTGCTAGTCTACGGCTAAGCGGTCAGAGCTGTTGTGTTCACATTTGTTAGTCTACGGCTACGCGGTCAGAGCTGTTGTGTTCACATTTGTTAGTCTACGGCTACGCGGTCAGAGCTGTTGTGTTCACATTTGTTACTCTACAGCTAAACAGTCAGAGTTATTGTGTTCACATTTGTTAGTTTGCGAGTAAGCGGTCAGAGTTTGTGTTCACATTTGTTAGTCTATGGCTAAGCGGTCAGAGCTGTTGTGTTCACTTTTGGTAGTCTACGGCAAAGCGGTCAGAGCTGTTGTGTTTACATTTGTTAGTCTACGGCAAAGCGGTCAGAGCTGTTGTGTTTACATTTGTTAGTCTACGGCAAAGCGGTCAGAGCTGTTGTGTTTACATTTGTTAGTCTACGGCAAAGCGGTCAGAGCTGTTGTGTTCACATTTGTTAGTCTACGGCTAAGCGGTCAGAGCTGTTGTGTTTACATTTGTTAGTCTACGGCTAAGCGGTCAGAGCTGTTGTGTTTACATTTGTTAGTCTACGGCTAAGCGGTCAGAGCTGTTGTGTTCACATTTGTTAGTCTACGGCTACGCGGTCAGAGCTGTTGTGTTCACATTTGTTAGTCTACGGCTAAGCGGTCAGAGCTGTTGTGTTCACATTTGTTAGTCTACGGCTAAGCGGTCAGAGCTGTTGTGTTCACATTTGTTAGTCTACGGCTACGCGGTCAGAGCTGTTGTGTTCACATTTGTTAGTCTACGGCTAAGCGGTCAGAGCTGTTGTGTTCACATTTGTTAGTCTACGGCTACGCGGTCAGAGCTGTTGTGTTCACATTTGTTAGTCTACGGCTACGCGGTCAGAGCTGTTGTGCTCACATTTGTTAGTCTACGGCTACGCGATCAGAGCTGTAGTGTTCACATTTGTTAGTCTACGGCTACGCGGTCAGAGCTGTTGTGTTCACATTTGTTAGTCTACGGCTAAGCGGTCAGAGCTGTTGTGTTCACATTTGTTAGTCTACGGCTACGCGGTCAGAGCTGTTGTGTTCACATTTGTTAGTCTACGGCTACGCGGTCAGAGCTGTTGTGTTCACATTTGTTAGTCTACGGCTACGCGGTCAGAGCTGTTGTGTTCACATTTGTTACTCTACAGCTAAACAGTCAGAGTTATTGTGTTCACATTTGTTAGTTTGCGAGTAAGCGGTCAGAGCTGTTGTGTTCACATTTGTTAGTCTATGGCTAAGCGGTCAGAGCTGTTGTGTTCACTTTTGGTAGTCTACGGCAAAGCGGTCAGAGCTGTTGTGTTCACATTTGTTAGTCTACGCAAAGCGGTCAGAGCTGTTGTGTTCACGTTTGTTAGTCTACGGCTAAGCGGTCTCAGCTGTTGTGTTCACATTTGTTAGTCTATGGCTACGCGGTAAGAGCTGTTGTGTTCACATTTGTTAGTCTAAAGCTAAGCGGTCAGAGCTGTTGTGTTTACATTTGTTAGTCTACGGCAAAGTGGTCAGAGCTGTAGTGTTTACATTCGTTAGTCTATGGCAAAGCGGTCAGAGCTGTTGTGTTTACACTTGTTTGTCTACGGCAAAGCGGTCAGAGCTGTTGTGTTCACATTTGTTAGTCTACGGCAAAGCGGTCAGAGCTGTTGTGTTCACATTTGTTAGTCTACGGCTACGCGGTCAGAGCTGTTGTGTTCACATTTGTAAGTCTACGGCAAAGCGGTCAGAGCTGTTGTGTTCACATTTGTTAGTCTACGGCTACGCGGTCAGAGCTGTTGTATTCACATTTGTTAGTCTACAGCTACGCGGTCAGAGCTGTAGTGCTCACATTTGTTAGTCTACGGCTACGCGATCAGAGCTGTAGTGTTCACATTTGTTAGTCTACAGCTACGCGGTCAGAGCTGTTGTGTTCACATTTGCTAGTCTACGGCTAAGCGGTCAGAGCTGTTGTGTTCACATTTGTTAGTCTACGGCTACGCGGTCAGAGCTGTTGTATTCACATTTGTTAATCTACGGCTACGCGGTCAGAGCTGTTGTGCTCACATTTGTTAGTCTACGGCTACGCGATCAGAGCTGTAGTGTTCACATTTGTTAGTCTACGGCTACGTGGTCAGAGCTGTTGTGTTCACATTTGCTAGTCTACGGCTAAGCGGTCAGAGCTGTTGTGTTCACATTTGTTAGTCTACGGCTACGCGGTCAGAGCTGTTGTGTTCACATTTGTTAGTCTACGGCTACGCGGTCAGAGCTGTTGTGTTCACATTTGTTACTCTACAGCTAAACAGTCAGAGTTATTGTGTTCACATTTGTTAGTTTGCGAGTAAGCGGTCAGAGTTTGTGTTCACATTTGTTAGTCTATGGCTAAGCGGTCAGAGCTGTTGTGTTCACTTTTGGTAGTCTACGGCAAAGCGGTCAGAGCTGTTGTGTTTACATTTGTTAGTCTACGGCAAAGCGGTCAGAGCTGTTGTGTTTACATTTGTTAGTCTACGGCTACGCGGTCAGAGCTGTTGTGTTTACATTTGTTAGTCTACGGCTAAGCGGTCAGAGCTGTTGTGTTCACATTTGTTAGTCTACGGCTACGCGGTCAGAGCTGTTGTGTTCACATTTGTTAGTCTACGGCTAAGCGGTCAGAGCTGTTGTGTTCACATTTGTTAGTCTACGGCAAAGCGGTCAGAGCTGTTGTGTTCACATTTGTTAGTCTACGGCTACGCGGTCAGAGCTGTTGTGTTCACATTTGTTAGTCTACGGCAAAGCGGTCAGAGCTGTTGTGTTCACATTTGTTAGTCTACGGCTACGCGGTCAGAGCTGTTGTGTTCACATTTGTTAGTCTACAGCTACGCGGTCAGAGCTGTAGTGCTCACATTTGTTAGTCTACGGCTAAGCGGTCAGAGCTGTTGTGTTCACATTTGTTAGTCTACGGCTACGCGGTCAGAGCTGTTGTGTTCACATTTGTTAGTCTACGGCTACGCGGTCAGAGCTGTTGTGTTCACATTTGTTAGTCTACGGCTACGCGGTCAGAGCTGTTGTGTTCACATTTGTTAGTCTACGGCTACGCGGTCAGAGCTGTTGTGTTCACATTTGTTAGTCTACGGCTAAGCGGTCAGAGCTGTTGTGTTTACATTTGTTTGTCTACGGCAAAGCGGTCAGAGCTGTTGTGTTTCACATTTGTTAGTCTACGGCTACGCGGTCAGAGCTGTTGTGTTCACATTTGCTAGTCTACGGCTAAGCGGTCAGAGCTGTTGTGTTCACATTTGTTAGTCTACGCAAAGCGGTCAGAGCTGTTGTGTTCACGTTTGTTAGTCTACGGCTAAGCGGTCAGAGCTGTTGTGTTTACATTTGTTAGTCTACGGCAAAGCGGTCAGAGCTGTTGTGTTCACATTTGTTAGTCTAAAGCTAAGCGGTCAGAGCTGTTGTGTTTACATTTGTTAGTCTACGGCAAAGCGGTCAGAGCTGTTGTGTTTACATTTGTTAGTCTACGGCAAAGCGGTCAGAGCTGTTGTGTTTACATTTGTTTGTCTACGGCAAAGCGGTCAGAGCTGTTGTGTTCACATTTGTTAGTCTACGGCAAAGCGGTCAGAGCTGTTGTGTTCACATTTGTTAGTCTACGGCTACGCGGTCAGAGCTGTTGTGTTCACATTTGTTAGTCTACGGCAAAGCGGTCAGAGCTGTTGTGTTCACATTTGTTAGTCTACGGCTACGCGGTCAGAGCTGTTGTGTTCACATTTGTTAGTCTACAGCTACGCGGTCAGAGCTGTTGTGTTCACATTTGTTAGTCTACGGCTACGCGGTCAGAGCTGTAGTGTTCACATTTGTTAGTCTACAGCTACGCGGTCAGAGCTGTTGTGTTCACATTTGTTAGTCTACGGCTACGCGGTCAGAGCTGTTGTGTTCACATTTGTTAGTCTACAGCTACGCGGTCAGAGCTGTTTTGATCACATTTGTTAGTCTACGGCAACGCGGTCAGAGCTGTTGTGTTCACATTTGTTAGTCTACGGCTACGCGGTCAGAGCTGTTGTATTCACATTTGTTAATCTACGGCTACGCTGTCAGAGCTGTTGTGTTCACATTTGTTAGTCTACGGCTACGCGGTCAGAGCTGCTGTGTTCACATTTGTTAGTTTACGAGTAAGCGGTCAGAGTTTGTGTTCACATTTGTTGGTCTATGGCTAAGCGGTGAGAGCTGTTGTGTTCACTTTTGGTAGTCTACGGCAAAGCGGTCAGAGCTGTTGTGTTCACATTTGTTAGTCTACGCAAAGCGGTCAGAGCTGTTGTGTTCACGTTTGTTAGTCTACGGCTAAGCGGTCTCAGCTGTTGTGTTTACATTTGTTAGTCTATGGCTACGCGGTAAGAGCTGTTGTTTTCACATTTGTTAGTCTAAAGCTAAGCGGTCAGAGCTGTTGTGTTTACATTTGTTAGTCTACGGCAAAGTGGTCAGAGCTGTAGTGTTTACATTCGTTAGTCTATGGCAAAGCGGTCAGAGCTGTTGTGTTTACACTTGTTTGTCTACGGCAAAGCGGTCAGAGCTGTTGTGTTCACATTTGTTAGTCTACGGCAAAGCGGTCAGAGCTGTTGTGTTCACATTTGTTAGTCTACGGCTACGCGGTCAGAGCTGTTGTGTTCACATTTGTAAGTCTACGGCAAAGCGGTCAGAGCTGTTGTGTTCACATTTGTTAGTCTACGGCTACGCGGTCAGAGCTGTTGTATTCACATTTGTTAGTCTACAGCTACGCGGTCAGAGCTGTAGTGCTCACATTTGTTAGTCTACGGCTACGCGATCAGAGCTGTAGTGTTCACATTTGTTAGTCTACAGCTACGCGGTCAGAGCTGTTTTGTTCACATTTGCTAGTCTACGGCTAAGCGGTCAGAGCTGTTGTGTTCACATTTGTTAGTCTACGGCTACGCGGTCAGAGCTGTTGTATTCACATTTGTTAATCTACGGCTACGCGGTCAGAGCTGTTGTGCTCACATTTGTTAGTCTACGGCTACGCGATCAGAGCTGTAGTGTTCACATTTGTTAGTCTACGGCTACGTGGTCAGAGCTGTTGTGTTCACATTTGCTAGTCTACGACTAAGCGGTCAGAGCTGTTGTGTTCACATTTGTTAGTCTACGGCTACGCGGTCAGAGCTGTTGTGTTCACATTTGTTAGTCTACGGCTACGCGGTCAGAGCTGTTGTGTTCACATTTGTTACTCTACAGCTAAACAGTCAGAGTTATTGTGTTCACATTTGTTAGTTTGCGAGTAAGCGGTCAGAGTTTGTGTTCACATTTGTTAGTCTATGGCTAAGCGGTCAGAGCTGTTGTGTTCACTTTTGGTAGTCTACGGCAAAGCGGTCAGAGCTGTTGTGTTTACATTTGTTAGTCTACGGCAAAGCGGTCAGAGCTGTAGTGTTTACATTTGTTAGTCTATGGCAAAGCGGTCAGAGCTGTTGTGTTTACATTTGTTTGTCTACGGCAAAGCGGTCAGAGCTGTTGTGTTCACATTTGTTATTCTACGGCTACGCGGTCAGAGCTGTTGTGTTCACATTTGCTAGTCTACGGCTAAGCGGTCAGAGCTGTTGTGTTCACATTTGTTAGTCTACGGCTACGCGGTCAGAGCTGTTGTGCTCACATTTGTTAGTCTACGGCTACGCGATCAGAGCTGTAGTGTTCACATTTGTTACTCTACAGCTAAACAGTCAGAGTTATTGTGTTCACATTTGTTAGTTTGCGAGTAAGCGGTCAGAGTTTGTGTTCACATTTGTTAGTCTACAGCTACGCGGTCAGAGCTGTTGTGTTCACATTTGCTAGTCTTCGGCTAAGCGGTCAGAGCTGTTGTGTTCACATTTGTTAGTCTACGGCTACGCGGTCAGAGCTGTTGTATTCACATTTGTTAATCTACGGCTACGCGGTCAGAGCTGTTGTGCTCACATTTGTTAGTCTACGGCTACGCGATCAGAGCTGTAGTGTTCACATTTGTTAGTCTACGACTACGTGGTCAGAGCTGTTGTGTTCACATTTGCTAGTCTACGGCTAAGCGGTCAGAGCTGTTGTGTTCACATTTGTTAGTCTACGGCTACGCGGTCAGAGCTGTTGTGTTCACATTTGTTAGTCTACGGCTACGCGGTCAGAGCTGTTGTGTTCACATTTGTTAGTCTACGGCTAAGCGGTCAGAGCTGTTGTGTTCACATTTGTTAGTTTGCGAGTAAACGTCAGAGTTAGTGTGTTCACATTTTTTAGTTTGTTCACATTTGCTAGTCTACGGCTAAGCGGTCAGAGCTGTTGTGTTCACTTTTGGTAGTCTACGGCAAAGCGGTCAGAGCTGTTGTGTTTACATTTGTTAGTCTACGGCAAAGCGGTCAGAGCTGTTGTGTTTACATTTGTTAGTCTACGGCTACGCGGTCAGTGCTGTTGTGTTCACATTTGCTAGTCTACGGCTAAGCGGTCAGAGCTGTTGTGTTCACATTTGTTACTCTACGCAAAGCGGTCAGAGCTGTTGTGTTCACGTTTGTTAGTCTACGGCTAAGCGGTCTCAGCTGTTGTGTTCACATTTGTTAGTCTATGGCTACGCGGTAAGAGCTGTTGTGTTCACATTTGTTAGTCTAAAGCTAAGCGGTCAGAGCTGTTGTGTTTACATTTGTTAGTCTACGGCAAAGCGGTCAGAGCTGTAGTGTTTACATTTGTTAGTCTATGGCAAAGCGGTCAGAGCTGTTGTGTTTACATTTGTTTGTCTACGGCAAAGCGGTCAGAGCTGTTGTGTTCACATTTGTTAGTCTACGGCTACGCGGTCAGAGCTGTTGTGTTCACATTTGTTAGTCTACGGCAACGCGGTCAGAGCTGTTGTGTTCACATTTGTTAGTCTACGGCTACGCGGTCAGAGCTGTTGTGTTCACATTTGTTAGTCTATGGCTAAGCGGTCAGAGCTGTTGTGTTCACTTTTGGTAGTCTACGGCAAAGCGGTCAGAGCTGTTGTGTTCACATTTGTTAGTCTACGCAAAGCGGTCAGAGCTGTTGTGTTCACGTTTGTTAGTCTACGGCTAAGCGGTCTCAGCTGTTGTGTTCACATTTGTTAGTCTATGGCTACGCGGTAAGAGCTGTTGTGTTCACATTTGTTAGTCTAAAGCTAAGCGGTCAGAGCTGTTGTGTTTACATTTGTTAGTCTACGGCAAAGCGGTCAGAGCTGTAGTGTTTACATTTGTTAGTCTATGGCAAAGCGGTCAGAGCTGTTGTGTTTACATTTGTTTGTCTACGGCAAAGCGGTCAGAGCTGTTGTGTTCACATTTGTTAGTCTACGGCAAAGCGGTCAGAGCTGTTGTGTTCACATTTGTTAGTCTACGGCTACGCGGTCAGAGCTGTTGTGTTCGTCAGAGCTGTTGTGTTCACATTTGTTAGTCTACGGCTACGCGGTCAGAGCTGTTGTATTCACATTTGTTAGTCTACGGCTACGCGGTCAGAGCTGTTGTGTTCACATTTGTTAGTCTACGGCTACGCGGTCAGAGCTGTAGTGTTCACATTTGTTAGTCTACGGCTACGCGGTCAGAGCTGTTGTGTTCACATTTGTTAGTCTACGGCTACGCGGTCAGAGCTGTTGTGTTCACATTTGTTAGTCTACGGCTACGCGGTCAGAGCTGTTGTGTTCACATTTGTTAGTCTACGGCTACGCGATCAGAGCTGTAGTGTTCACATTTGTTAGTCTACGGCTACGCGGTCAGAGCTGTTGTGTTCACATTTGCTAGTCTACGGCTAAGCGGTCAGAGCTGTTGTGTTCACATTTGTTAGTCTACGGCTACGCGGTCAGAGCTGTTGTGTTCACATTTGTTAGTCTACGGCTACGCGGTCAGAGCTGTAGAGTAACAAATGTGAACACAACAGCTCTGACCGCGTAGCCGTAGACTAACAAATGTGAACACAACAGCTCTGACCGCTTAGCCGTAGACTAGCAAATGTGAACACAACAGCTCTGACCACGTAGCCGTGTGAACACAACAGCTCTGACCGCGTACTAACAAATGTGAACAACAGCTCTGACCGCGTAGCCGTAGACTAACAAATGTGAACACAACAGCTCTGACCGCGTAGCCGTAGACTAACAAATGTGAACACAACAGCTCTGACCGCGTAGCCGTAGACTAACAAATGTGAACACAACAGCTCTGACCGCGTAGCCGTAGACTAACAAATGTGAACACAACAGCTCTGACCGCTTAGCCGTAGACTAACAAATGTGAACACAACAGCTCTGACCGCGTAGCCGTAGACTAACAAATGTGAACACAACAGCTCTGACCGCTTAGCCGTAGACTAGCAAATGTGAACACAACAGCTCTGACCGCTTTGCGTAGACTAACAAATGTGAACACAACAGCTCTGACCGCTTAGCCGTACTAACAAATGTGAACACAACAGCTCTGACTGACCGCTTTGCCGTAGACTACAAATGTGAAACAAAGCTCTGACACAACTTGACCGCTTAGCCGTAGAGTAACAAATGTGAACACAACAGCTCTGACCGCTTAGCCATAGACTAACAAATGTGAACACAACAGCTCTGACCGCTGAGCCGCTTAGCCGTAGACTAACACATGTGAACCCAACAGCTCTGACCGCTTTGCGTAGACTAACAAATGTGAACACAACAGCTCTGACCGCGTTGCCGTAACTAACAAATGTGGAACACAACAGCTCTGACTAACATATGTGAGCACAACAGCTCTGACCGCGTAGCCGTAGACTAACAAATGTGAACACAACAGCTCTGACCGCTTAGCCGTAGACTAGCAAATGTGAACACAACAGCTCTGACCGCGTAGCCGTAGACTAACAAATGTGAACACTACAGCTCTGACCGCGTAGCCGTAGACTAACAAATGTGAACACAACAGCTCTGACCGCGTAGCCGTAGACTAACAAATGTGAACACAACAGCTCTGACCGCGTAGCCGTAGACTAACAAATGTGAACACTACAGCTCAGACCGCGTACAGCTCAAATGTGACCAACAGCTCTGACCGCTTTGCCGTAGACTAACAAATGTGAACACAACAGCTCTGACCGCGTAGCTGTAGACTAACAAATGTGAACACAACAGCTCTGACCGCGTAGCCGTAGACTAACAAATGTGAGCACTACAGCTCTGACCGCGTAGCTGTAGACTAACAAATGTGAACACAACAGCTCTGACCGCGTAGCCGTAGACTAACAAATGTGAACACAACAGCTCTGACCGCTTTGCCGTAGACTTACAAATGTGAACACAACAGCTCTGACCGCGTAGCCGTAGACTAACAAATGTGAACACAACAGCTCTGACCGCTTTGCCGTAGACTAACAAATGTGAACACAAACTCTGACCGCTTTGCCGTAGACTAACAAATGTAAACACAACAGCTCTGACCGCTTTGCCGTAGACTAACAAATGTAAACACAACAGCTCTGACCGCTTTGCCGTAGACTAACAAATGTAAACACAACAGCTCTGACCGCTTAGCCGTAGACTAACTAACAAATGTGAACTAACAAATGTGAACACAACACCGCTCTGACCGCGTACAGCTCTGAGACTAACAAATGTGAACACAACAGCTTTGACCGCTTGGCCGTAGACTAACAAATGTGAACACAACAGCTCTGACCGCTTTGCGTAGACTAACAAATGTGAACACAACAGCTCTGACCGCTTAGCCGTAGACTAACAAATGTGAACACAACAGCTCTGACCGCTTTGCGTAGACTAACAAATGTGAAACACAACGGCTCTGACCGCTTGGCGTAGACTAACAAAATGACTAACAAATGTCAACACAACAACCCTCACCGCTTAGCCGTAGACTAACAAATGTGAACACAACAGCTCTGACCGCGTAGCCGTAGACTAACAAATGTGAACACAACAGCAGCTCTGACCGCGTAGCCCGTAGACTAACAAATGTGAACACAACAGCTCTGACCGCGTAGCCGTAGACTAACAAATGTGAACACAACAGCTCTGACCGCGTAGCCGTAGACTAACAAATGTGAACAAAGCTCTGACCGCTTAGCCGTAGACTGTGAACACAACAGCTCTGACCGCTTAGCCGTAGACTAACAAACAAATGTGAACACAATAGCTATGACCGCTTTGCCGTAGACTAACAAATGTAAACACAACAGCTCTGCCCGCTTTGCCGTAGACTACCAAAATTGAACACAACAGCTCTGACCGCTTAGCCGTAGACTAGCAAATGTGAACACAACAGCTCTGACCGCTTTGCCGTAGAACTAACACAACAGCTCTGACCGCTTTGCCAGACTAACAAATGTGAACACTGAACAAATGTGAACACAACAGCTCTGACCGCGTAGCCGTAGACTAACAAATGTGAACACAACAGCTCTGACCGCTTAGCCGTAGACTAACAAATGTGAACACAACAGCTCTGACCGCTTTGCCGTAGACTAACAAATGTGAACACAACAGCTCTGACCGCTTAGCCGTAGACTAACAAATGTGAACACAACAGCTCTGACCGCGTAGCCGTAGACTAACAAATGTAAACACAACAGCTCTGACCGCTTTGCCGTAGACTAACAAATGTAAACACAACAGCTCTGACCGCTTTGCCGTAGACTACCAAAAGTGAACACAACAGCTCTGACCGCTTAGCCATAGACTAACAAATGTGAACACAAAAACTGACCGCTTACTCGCAAACTAACAAATGTGAACACAATAACTCTGACTGTTTAGCTGTAGAGTAACAAATGTGAACACAACAGCTCTGACCGCGTCGCCGTAGACTAACAAATGTGAACACAACAGCTCTGACCGCGTATGAACACAACAGCTCTGAATGTGAACACAACAGCTCTGACCGCTTAGCCGTAGACTAGTAAATGTGAACACAACACAACAAATGTGAACACAACAGCTCTGACCGCGTAGCCGTAGACTAACAAATGTGAACACTACAGCTCTGATCGCGTAGCCGTAGACTAACAAATGTGAACACAACAGCTCTGACAGCCGTAGACTGTGAACACAACAGCTCTGACCGCGTAGCCGTAGACTAACAAATGTGAACACAACAGCTCTGACCGCGTAGCCGTAGACTAACAAATGTGAACACAACAGCTCTGACCGCTTAGCCGTAGACTAGCAAATGTGAACACAACAGCTCTGACCGCGTAGCTGTAGACTAACAAATGTGAACACAACAGCTCTGACCGCTTTGCCGTAGACTAACAAATGTGAACACAATAACTCTGACTGTTTAGCTGTAGAGTAACAAATGTGAACACAACAGCTCTGACCGCGTAGCCGTAGACTAACAAATGTGAACACAACAGCTCTGACCGCGTAGCCGTAGACTAACAAATGTGAACACAACAGCTCTGACCGCTTAGCCGTAGACTAACAAATGTGAACACAACAGCTCTGACCGCGTAGCCGTAGACTAACAAATGTGAACACAACAGCTCTGACCGCTTTGCCGTAGACAAACAAATGTAAACACAACAGCTCTGACCGCTTTGCCATAGACTAACAAATGTAAACACTACAGCTCTGACCGCTTTGCCGTAGACTAACAAATGTAAACACAACAGCTCTGACCGCTTTGCCGTAGACTAACAAATGTGAACACAACAGCTCTGACCGCTTAGCCATAGACTAACAAATGTGAACACAAACTCTGACCGCTTACTCGCAAACTAACAAATGTGAACACAATAGCTCTGACTGTTTAGCCGTAGAGTAACAAATGTGAACACAACAGCTCTGACCGCGTAGCCGTAGACTAACAAATGTGAACACAACAGCTCTGACCGCGTAGCCGTAGACTAACAAATGTGAACACAACAGCTCTGACCGCTTAGCCGTAGACTAGCAAATGTGAACACAACAGCTCTGACCACGTAGCCGTAGACTAACAAATGTGAACACTACAGCTCTGATCGCGTAGCCGTAGACTAACAAATGTGAGCACAACAGCTCTGACCGCGTAGCCGTAGATTAACAAATGTGAATACAACAGCTCTGACCGCGTAGCCGTAGACTAACAAATGTGAACACAACAGCTCTGACCGCTTAGCCGTAGACTAGCAAATGTGAACACAACAGCTCTGACCGCGTAGCTGTAGACTAACAAATGTGAACACTACAGCTCTGATCGCGTAGCCGTAGACTAACAAATGTGAGCACTACAGCTCTGACCGCGTAGCTGTAGACTAACAAATGTGAATACAACAGCTCTGACCGCGTAGCCGTAGACTAACAAATGTGAACACAACAGCTCTGACCGCTTTGCCGTAGACTTACAAATGTGAACACAACAGCTCTGACCGCGTAGCCGTAGACTAACAAATGTGAACACAACAGCTCTGACCGCTTTGCCGTAGACTAACAAATGTGAACACAACAGCTCTGACCGCTTTGCCGTAGACAAACAAGTGTAAACACAACAGCTCTGACCGCTTTGCCATAGACTAACAAATGTAAACACTACAGCTCTGACCACTTTGCCGTAGACTAACAAATGTAAACACAACAGCTCTGACCGCTTACCTTTAGACTAACAAATGTGAAAACAACAGCTCTTACCGCGTAGCCATAGACTAACAAATGTGAACACAACAGCTAAGACCGCTTAGCCGTAGACTAACAAACGTGAACACAACAGCTCTGACCGCTTTGCGTAGACTAACAAATGTGAACACAACAGCTCTGACCGCTTTGCCGTAGACTACCAAAAGTGAACACAACAGCTCTGACCGCTTAGCCATAGACCAACAAATGTGAACACAAACTCTGACCGCTTACTCGTAAACTAACAAATGTGAACACAGCAGCTCTGACCGCGTAGCCGTAGACTAACAAATGTGAACACAACAGCTCTGACCGCGTAGCCGTAGACTAACAAATGTGAACACAACAGCTCTGACCGCGTAGCCGTAGACTAACAAATGTGAACACAACAGCTCTGACAGCGTAGCCGTAGACCGCTTAGCCATAGACTAACAAATGTGAACACAAACTCTGACCGCTTAGCCGTAGACTAACAAATGTGAACAAACAGCTCTGTGCCGCAGACTAACAAATGTGAACACAACAGCTCTGACCGCGTAGCCGTAGACTAACAAATGTGAACACAACAGCTCTGACCGCGTAGCCGTAGACTAACAAATGTGAACACAACAGCTCTGACCGCGTAGCCGTAGACTAACAAATGTGAACACAACAGCTCTGACCGCGTAGCTGTAGACTAACAAATGTGAACACTACAGCTCTGACCGCGTAGCCGTAGACTAACAAATGTGAACACAACAGCTCTGACCGCGTAGCCGTAGACTAACAAATGTGAACACAACAGCTCTGACCGCGTAGCCGTAGACTAACAAATGTGAACACAACAGCTCTGACCGCTTTGCCGTAGACTAACAAATGTGAACACAACAGCTCTGACCGCGTAGCCGTAGACTAACAAATGTGAACACAACAGCTCTGACCGCTTTGCCGTAGACTAAAAAAATGTGAACACAACAGCTCTGACCGCTTTGCCGTAGACAAACAAATGTGAACACAACAGCTCTGACCGCGTAGCCGTAGACTAACAAATGTAAACACAACAGCTCTGACCGCTTTGCCGTAGACTAACAAATGTAAACACAACAGCTCTGACCGCTTAGCCTTAGACTAACAAATGTGAACACAACAGCTCTTACCGCGTAGCCATAGACTAACAAATGTGAACACAACAGCTCTGACCGCTTAGCCGTAGACTAACAAATGTGAACACAACAGCTCTGACCGCTTTGCCGTAGACTAACAAATGTGAACACAACAGCTCTGACCGCTTAGCCGTAGACTAACAAATGTGAACACAACAGCTCTGACCGCGTAGCCGTAGACTAACAAATGTAAACACAACAGCTCTGACCGCTTAGCTTTAGACTAACAAATGTGAACACAACAGCTCTTACCGCGTAGCCATAGAGCTCTGACCGCGTAGCCGTAGACTAACAAATGTGAACACAACAGCTCTGACAGCGTAGCCGTAGATTAACAAATGTGAATACAACAGCTCTGACCGCGTAGCCGTAGACTAACAAATGTGAACACAACAGCTCTGACCGCGTAGCCGTAGACTAACAAATGTGAACACAACAGCTCTGACCGCTTAGCTGTAGACTAACAAAAATGTGAACACAACAGCTCTGACCGCGTAGCCGTAGACTAACAAATGTGAGCACTAAGACAGTGAACACTCTGACCGCGTGAAGCTCTGACCGCGTAGCCGTAGACTAACAAATGTGAACACAACAGCTCTGACCGCGTAGCCGTAGACTAACAAATGTGAACACAACAGCTCTGACCGCTTAGCTTTAGACTAACAAATGTGAACACAACAGCTCTTACCGCGTAGCCATAGACTAACAAATGTGAACACAACAGCTCTGACCGCTTAGCCGTAGACTAACAAATGTAAACACAACAGCTCTGACCGCTTTGCCATAGACTAACAAACAACAGCTGACCGCGTAAGACTAACAAATGTGAACACAACAGCTCTGACCGCTTAGCCGTAGACTAGCAAATGTGAACACAGCAGCTCTGACCGCATAGCCGTAGAGACGTAACAAATAACAAATGTGAACACAACAGCTCTGACCGCTTACCGCTTTGCCGTAGACTAACAAATGTGAACACAAACAGCTCTGACCGCTGACTAACAAATGCACAACAGCTCTGACCGCTTTGCCGTAGACTAACAAATGTGAACACAACAGCTCTGACCGCTTTGCCGTAGACTAACAAATGTGAACACAACAGCTCTGACCGCTTTGCCGTAGACTACCAAAAGTGAACACAACAGCTCTGACCGCTTTGCGTAGACTAACAAATGTGAACACAAACTCTGACCGCTTACTCGCAAACTAACAAATGTGATCAAAACAGCTCTGACCGCGTAGCTGTAGACTAACAAATGTGAACACAACAGCTCTGACCGCGTAGCCGTAGACTAACAAATGTGAACACAACAGCTCTGACCGCGTAGCCGTAGACTAACAAATGTGAACACAACAGCTCTGACCGCTTAGCCGTAGACTAGCAAATGTGAACACAACAGCTCTGACCGCGTAGCCGTAGACTAACAAATGTGAACACAACAGCTCTGACCGCGTAGCCGTAGACTAACAAATGTGAACACAACAGCTCTGACCGCGTAGCCGTAGACTAACAAATGTGAATACAACAGCTCTGACCGCGTAGCCGTAGACTAACAAATGTGAACACAACAGCTCTGACCGCTTAGCCGTAGACTAACAAATGTGAACACAACAGCTCTGACCGCGTAGCTGTAGACTAACAAATGTGAACACTACAGCTCTGATCGCGTAGCCGTAGACTAACAAATGTGAGCACTACAGCTCTGACCGCGTAGCTGTAGACTAACAAATGTGAATACAACAGCTCTGACCGCGTAGCCGTAGACTAACAAATGTGAACACAACAGCTCTGACCGCTTTGCCGTAGACTTACAAATGTGAACACAACAGCTCTGACCGCGTAGCCGTAGACTAACAAATGTGAACACAACAGCTCTGACCGCTTTGCCGTAGACTAACAAATGTGAACACAACAGCTCTGACCGCTTTGCCGTAGACAAACAAATGTAAACACAACAGCTCTGATGTAAACACAACAGCTCTGACCGCTTTGCCATAGACTAACAAATGTAAACACTACAGCTCTGACCGCTTTGCCGTAGACTAACAAATGTGAACACAACAGCTCTGACCGCTTAGCCGTAGACTAACAAATGTGAACACAACAGCTCTTACCGCGTAGCCATAGACTAACAAATGTGAACACAACAGCTCTGACCGCTTTGCCGTAGACTAACAAATGTGAACACAACAGCTCTGACCGCTTTGCGTAGACTAACAAATGTGAACAAAAAGCTGTGAACTAACAAAAGTGAACACAACAGCTCTGACCGCTTTGCCGTAGACTAACAAATGTGAACACAACAGCTCTGACCGCGTAGCCGTAGACTAACAAATGTGAACACAACAGCTCTGACCGCTTTGCCATAGACTAACAAATGTAAACACTACAGCTCTGACCGCGTAGCCGTAGACTAACAAATGTGAGCACTACAGCTCTGACCGCGTAGCCGTAGACTAACAAATGTGAACACAACAGCTCTGACCGCGTAGCCGTAGACTAACAAATGTGAACACAACAGCTCTGACCGCGTAGCCGTAGACTAACAAATGTGAACACAACAGCTCTGACCGCGTAGCCGTAGACTAACAAATGTGAGCACTACAGCTCTGACCGCTTAGCCATAGACTGACCGCAACAGCTCTGAGCCGAAGACTAGCAAATGTGAACACAACAGCTCTGACCGCGTAGCTGTAGACTAACAAATGTGAACACAACAGCTCTGACCGCGCCGTAGACTAGCCGTAGACTAACAAATGTGAACACAACAGCTCTGACCGCGTAGCCGTAGACTAACAAATGTGAACACAACAGCTCTGACCGCGTAGCCGTAGACTAACAAATGTGAACACAACAGCTCTGACCGCTTAGCCGTAGACTAGCAAATGTGAACACAACAGCTCTGACCGCGTAGCCGTAGACTAACAAATGTGAACACAACAGCTCTGACCGCTTAGCCGTAGACTAACAAATGTGAACACAAACTCTGACCGCTCTGACCAAATGTGAACACAATTCTGACCGTTTAGCTGTAGAGTAACAAATGTGAACACAACAGCTCTGACCGCTTAGCCGTAGACTAACAAATGTGAACACAACAGCTCTGACCGCGTAGCCGTAGACTAACAAATGTGAACACAACAGCTCTGACCGCTTAGCCGTAGACTAACAAATGTGAACACAACAGCTCTGACCGCGTAGCCGTAGACTAACAAATGTGAACACAACAGCTCTGACCGCTTTGCCGTAGACTACCAAAAGTGAACACAACAGCTCTGACCGCTTTGCCATAGACTAACAAATGTAAACACTACAGCTCTGACCGCTTTGCCGTAGACTAACAAATGTAAACACAACAGCTCTGACCGCTTTGCCGTAGACTAACAAATGTGAACACAACAGCTCTGACCGCTTAGCCGTAGACTAACAAATGTGAACACAACAGCTCTGACCGCGTAGCCGTAGACTAACAAATGTGAACACAACAGCTCTGACCGCTTTGCCGTAGACTAACAAATGTGAACACAACAGCTCTGAAAGACTAACAAATGTGAACACAAAACTGACTGTTAGCTCGTAGAGACTAACAAATGTGAACACAATAGCTCTGACCGCTTAGTAGAGTAACAAATGTGAACACAACAGCTCTGACCGCGTAGCCGTAGACTAACAAATGTGAACACAACAGCTCTGACCGCGTAGCCGTAGACTAACAAATGTGAACACAACAGCTCTGACCGCTTAGCCGTAGACTAACAAATGTGAACACAACAGCTCTGACCGCGTAGCTGTAGACTAACAAATGTGAACACTACAGCTCTGATCGCGTAGCCGTAGACTAACAAATGTGAACACAACAGCTCTGACCGCGTAGCCGTAGACTAACAAATGTGAACACAACACCGCGTAGCCGTAGACTAGCAACAGCTCCGCGTAGCCGTAGACTAACAAATGTGAACACAACAGCTCTGACCGCGTAGCCGTAGACTAACAAATGTGAACACAACAGCTCTGACCGCTTAGCCGTAGACTAGCAAATGTGAACACAACAGCTCTGACCGCGTAGCTGTAGACTAACAAATGTGAACACTACAGCTCTGATCGCGTAGCCGTAGACTAACAAATGTGAGCACAACAGCTCTGACCGCGTAGCTGTAGACTAACAAATGTGAATACAACAGCTCTGACCGCGTAGCCGTAGACTAACAAATGTGAACACAACAGCTCTGACCGCTTTGCCGTAGACTAACAAATGTGAACACAACAGCTCTGACCGCGTAGCCGTAGACTAACAAATGTGAACA
This sequence comes from Oreohelix idahoensis, assembly GCA_024509875.1. Taxonomy (NCBI): domain Eukaryota; kingdom Metazoa; phylum Mollusca; class Gastropoda; order Stylommatophora; family Oreohelicidae; genus Oreohelix; species Oreohelix idahoensis. The sequence goes on along the minus strand of JAMPIV010018269.1, from coordinate 16,872 downwards.
CAACAGCTCTGACCGCTTTGCCGTAGACTAACAAATGTGAACACAACAGCTCTGACCGCTTTGCCGTAGACAAACAAATGTAAACACAACAGCTCTGACCGCTTTGCCATAGACTAACAAATGTAAACACTACAGCTCTGACAGCTCTGACCACTTTGCCGTAGACTAACAAATGTAAACACAACAGCTCTGACCGCTTAGCTTTAGACTAACAAATGTGAACACAACAGCTCTTACCGCGTAGCCATAGACTAACAAATGTGAACACAACAGCTCTGACCGCTTAGCCGTAGACTAACAAATGTGAACACAACAGCTCTGACCGCTTTGCCGTAGACTAACAAAACACAACAGCTCTGTGAACACAACAGCTCTGACCGCTTTGCCGTAGACTAACAAAAAGTGAACACAACAGCTCTGACCGCTTAGCCATAGACTAACAAATGTGAACACAAACTCTGACCGCTTACTCGCAAACTAACAAATGTGAACACAACAGCTCTGACCGCTTAGCTGTAGACTAACAAATGTGAACACAACAGCTCTGACCGCGTAGCCGTAGACTAACAAATGTGAACACAACAGCTCTGACCGCGTAGCCGTAGACTAACAAATGTGAACACAACAGCTCTGACCGCGTAGCCGTAGACTAACAAATGTGAACACAACAGCTCTGACCGCGTAGCCGTAGACTAACAAATGTGAACACAACAGCTCTGACCGCGTAGCCGTAGACTAACAAATGTGAACACAACAGCTCTGACAGCCGTAGACTAACAAATGTGACCAACAGCTCTGACCGCGTAGCCGTAGACTAACAAATGTGAACACAACAGCTCTGACCGCGTGAGACTAAAAATGTGAACAGCTCTGACCGCGTAGCTGTAGACTAACAAATGTGAACACTACAGCTCTGATCGCGTAGCCGTAGACTAACAAATGTGAGCACTACAGCTCTGACCGCGTAGCTGTAGACTAACAAATGTGAATACAACAGCTCTGACCGCGTAGCCGTAGACTAACAAATGTGAACACAACAGCTCTGACCGCTTTGCCGTAGACTAACAAATGTGAACACAACAGCTCTGACCGCGTAGCCGTAGACTAACAAATGTGAACACAACAGCTCTGACCGCTTTGCCGTAGACTAACAAATGTGAACACAACAGCTCTGACCGCTTTGCCGTAGACAAACAAATGTAAACACAACAGCTCTGACCGCTTTGCCATAGACTAACAAATGTAAACACTACAGCTCTGACCGCTTTGCCGTAGACTAACAAATGTAAACACAACAGCTCTGACCGCTTAGCTTTAGACTAACAAATGTGAACACAACAGCTCTGACCGCGTAGCCATAGACTAACAAATGTGAACACAACAGCTGAGACCGCTTAGCCGTAGACTAACAAATGTGAACACAACAGCTCTGACCGCTTTGCCGTAGACTAACAAATGTGAACACAACAGCTCTGACCGCTTTGCCGTAGACTACCAAAAGTGAACACAACAGCTCTGACCGCTTAGCCATAGACTAACAAATGTGAACAACAAATGTGAACACAACAGCTCTGACCGCTTACTCGTAAACTAACAAATGTGAACACAACACCGCTCTGACACAACAGCTCTGACCGCGTAGCCGTAGACTAACAAATGTGAACACAACAGCTCTGACCGCGTAGCCGTAGACTAACAAATGTGAACACAACAGCTCTGACCGCGTAGCCGTAGACTAACAAATGTGAACACAACAGCTCTGACCGCGTAGCCGTAGACTAACAAATGTGAACACAACAGCTCTGACCGCGTAGCCGTAGACTAACAAATGTGAACACAACAGCTCTGACCGCGTAGCCGTAGACTAACAAATGTGAACACAACAGCTCTGACCGCTTTGCCGTAGACTAACAAATGTGAACACAACAGCTCTGACTGCGTTGCCGTAGACTAACAAATGTGAACACTACAGCTCTGACCGCTTTGCCTTGGAGGACCCAATGTGATCACAACAGCTCTGACCGCCGTAGCCGTAGACTAAGACTAAAAATGTGAACACAAACAGCTCTGATCGCTTTGCCGTAGACTAACAAATGTGAACACAACAGCTCTGACCGCTTCTGACCGCTTTGCCGTAGACTAACAAAGGTAAACACAACGGCACTGACCGCTTGGCGTAGACTAACAAATGTGAACACAACAGCTCTGACCGCTTAGCCGTAGACTAGCAAATGTGAACACAACAGCTCTGACCGCGTAGCCGTAGACTAACAAATGTGAACACAACAGCTCTGACCGCTTTGCCGTAGACTAACAAATGTAAACACTACAGCTCTGACCGACTTTGCCGCAGACTATCAAATGTGAACACAACAGCTCTGACCGCTTAGCCATAGACTAACAAATGTGAACACAAAGCTCTGACCGCTTAGCCAAGACTAACAAATGTGAACACAATAAGCTCTGACTGTTTAGCTGTAGCTGTAGACTAACAAATGTGACTACAACAGCTCTGACCGCGTAGCCGTAGACTAACAAATGTGAAACACAACAGCTCTGACCGCGTAGCCGTAGAATAACAAATGTGAACACAACAGCTCTGACCTCTGACCGCTTAGCCGTAGACTAGCAAATGTGAACACAACAGCTCTGACCGCGTAGCCGTAGACTAACAAATGTGAACACAACAGCTCTGACCGCGTAGCCGTAGACTAACAAATGTGAACACAACAGCTCTGACCGCGTAGCCGTAGACTAACAAATGTGAACACAACAGCTCTGACCGCGTAGCCGTAGATTAACAAATGTGAATACAACAGCTCTGACCGCGTAGCCGTAGACTAACAAATGTGAACACAACAGCTCTGACCGCTTAGCCGTAGACTAGCAAATGTGAACACAACAGCTCTGACCGCGTAGCTGTAGACTAACAAATGTGAACACTACAGCTCTGATCGCGTAGCCGTAGACTAACAAATGTGAGCACTACAGCTCTGACCGCGTAGCTGTAGACTAACAAATGTGAATACAACAGCTCTGACCGCGTAGCCGTAGACTAACAAATGTGAACACAACAGCTCTGACCGCTTTGCCGTAGACTTACAAATGTGAACACAACAGCTCTGACCGCGTAGCCGTAGACTAACAAATGTGAACACAACAGCTCTGACCGCTTTGCCGTAGACTAACAAATGTGAACACAACAGCTCTGACCGCTTTGCCGTAGACAAACAAGTGTAAACACAACAGCTCTGACCGCTTTGCCATAGACTAACGAATGTAAACACTACAGCTCTGACCACTTTGCCGTAGACTAACAAATGTAAACACAACAGCTCTGACCGCTTAGCTTTAGACTAACAAATGTGAACACAACAGCTCTTACCGCGTAGCCATAGACTAACAAATGTGAACACAACAGCTGAGACCGCTTAGCCGTAGACTAACAAACGTGAACACAACAGCTCTGACCGCTTTGCGTAGACTAACAAATGTGAACACAACAGCTCTGACCGCTTTGCCGTAGACTACCAAAAGTGAACACAACAGCTCTGACCGCTTAGCCATAGACTAACAAATGTGAACACAAACTCTGACCGCTTACTCGCAAACTAACAAATGTGAACACAATAACTCTGACTGTTTAGCTGTAGAGTAACAAATGTGAACACAACAGCTCTGACCGCGTAGCCGTAGACTAACAAATGTGAACACAACAGCTCTGACCGCGTAGCCGTAGACTAACAAATGTGAACACAACAGCTCTGACCGCGTAGCCGTAGACTAACAAATGTGAACACAACAGCTCTGACCGCGTAGCCGTAGACTAACAAATGTGAACACAACAGCTCTGACCGCGTAGCCGTAGACTAACAAATGTGAACACAACAGCTCTGACCGCGTAGCCGTAGACTAACAAATGTGAACACAACAGCTCTGACTGACCGCTCTGAGCTTAGCCGTAGACTAACAAATGTGAACACAACAGCTCTTACCGCGTAGCCGTAGACTAACAAATGTGAACACAACAGCTCTGACCGCTTTGCCGTAGACTAACAAATGTGAACACAAATGTGAACAGCTCTGACCGCGTAGCCGTAGACTAACAAATGTGAACACAACAGCTCTGACCGCTTTGCCGTAGACTAACAAATGTGAACACAACAGCTCTGACCGCTTTGCCGTAGACTAACAAATGTAAACACAACAGCTCTGACCGCTTTGCCGTAGACTAACAAATGTGAACACAACAGCTCTGACCGCTTTGCCGTAGACTAACAAATGTAAACACAACAGCTCTGACCGCTTTGCCGTAGACTAACAAATGTGAACACAACAGCTCTGACCGCGTAGCCGTAGACTAACAAATGTGAACACAACAGCTCTGACCGCTTAGCCGTAGACTAACAAATGTGAACACAACAGCTCTGACCGCTTTGCCGTAGACTAACAAATGTGAACACAACAGCTCTGACCGCGTAGCCGTAGACTAACAAATGTGAACACAACAGCTCTGACCGCTTTGCCGTAGACTTACAAATGTGAACACAACAGCTCTGACCACGCAGCCGTAGACTAACAAATGTGAACACAACAGCTCTGACCGCGTTGCCGTAGACAAACAAATGTGAACACAACAGCTCTGACCCTGTAGCCGTAGACTAACAAATGTGAACACAACAGCTCTGACCGCGTAGCCGTAGACTAACAAATGTGAACACAACAGCTCTGACCGCTTAGCCGTAGACTAGCAAATGTGAACACAACAGCTCTGACCGCGTAGACTAGTGAAACACAACAACAGCTCTGAGACGTAGACTAACAAATGTGAACACAACAGCTCTGACCGCGTTGCCGTAGACTAGCAAATGTGAACACAACAGCTCTGACCGCGTAGCCGTAGACTAACAAATGTGAACACAACAGCTCTGACCGCGTAGCCGTAGACTAACAAATGTGAACACAACAGCTCTGACCGCGTAGCCGTAGACTAACAAATGTGAACACAACAGCTCTGACCGCGTAGCCGTAGACTAACAAATGTAAACACAACAGCTCTGACCGCGTAGCCGTAGAGTAACAAATGTGAACACAACAGCTCTGACCGCGTAGCCGTAGACTAACAAATGTGAACACAACAGCTCTGACCGCTTTGCCGTAGACTAACAAATGTGAACACAACAGCTCTGACCGCTTTGCCGTAGACTAACAAATGTGAACACAACAGCTGAGACCGCTTAGCCGTAGACTGACCGCTTTGCCATAGACTAACAAATGTAAACACTAACAGCTCTGACCGCTTTGCCGTAGACTACCAAAAGTGAACACAACAGCTCTGACCGCTTAGCCGTAGACTAACAAATGTGAACACAACAGCTCTGACCGCGTAGCCGTAGACTAACAAATGTGAACACAACAGCTCTGACCGCTTAGCCGTAGACTAACAAATGTGAACACAACAGCTCTGACCGCTTTGCCGTAGACTAACAAATGTGAACACAACAGCTCTGACCGCTTTGCCGTAGACTACCAAAAGTGAACACAACAGCTCTGACCGCTTAGCCGTAGACTAACAAATGTGAACACAACAGCTCTGACCGCTTAGCCGTAGACTAACAAATGTGAACACAACAGCTCTGACTGCTTAGACTAGCCGTAGACCGCTTAGCAAACAAATGTGAATACAACAGCTCTGACCGCGTAGCCGTAGACTAACAAATGTGAACACAACAGCTCTGACCGCGTAGCCGTAGACTAACAAATGTGAACACAACAGCTCTGACCGCGTAGCCGTAGACTAACAAATGTGAACACAACAGCTCTGACCGCGTAGCCGTAGACTAACAAATGTGAAAAAATGTGACACAAACACAACTCTGACCGCGTTAGCCGTAGACTAACAAATGTGAACACAACAGCTCTGACCGCGTAGCCGTAGACTAACAAATGTGAACACAACAGCTCTGACCGCGTTGCCGTAGACTAACAAATGTGAACACAACAGCTCTGACCGCGTAGCCGTAGACTAACAAATGTGAACACAACAGCTCTGACCGCGTAGCCGTAGACTAACAAATGTGAACACAACAGCTCTGACCGCGTAGCCGTAGACTAACAAATGTGAACACAACAGCTCTGACCGCTTAGCCGTAGACTAACAAATGTGAACACAACAGCTCTGACCGCTTAGCCGTAGACTAACAAATGTGAACACAACAGCTCTGACCGCGTAGCCGTAGACTAACAAATGTGAACACAACAGCTCTGACCGCTTTGCCGTAGACTAACAAATGTGAACACAACAGCTCTGACCGCTTTGCCGTAGACAAAAAAAATGTAAACACAACAGCTCTGACCGCTTTGCCATAGACTAACAAATGTAAACACAACAGCTCTGACCGCTTTGCCGTAGACTAACAAATGTAAACACAACAGCTCTGACCGCTTAGCTTTAGACTAACAAATGTGAACACAACAGCTCTGACCGCGTAGCCGTAGACTAACAAATGTGAACACAACAGCTCTGACCGCTTAGCCGTAGACTAACAAATGTGAACACAACAGCTCTGACCGCTTTGCCGTAGACTAACAAATGTGAACACAACAGCTCTGACCGCTTAGCCGTAGACTAACAAATGTGAACACAACAGCTCTGACCGCTTAGCCGTAGACTAACAAATGTGAACACAACAGCTCTGACCGCGTAGCCGTAGACTAACAAATGTGAACACAACAGCTCTGACCGCGTAGCCGTAGACTAACAAATGTGAACACAACAGCTCTGACCGCTTAGCCGTAGACTAACAAATGTGAACACAACAGCTCTGACCGCGTAGCCGTAGACTAACAAATGTGAACACAACAGCTCTGACCGCGTTGCCGTAGACTAACAAATGTGAACACAACAGCTCTGACCGCGTTGCCGTAGACTAACAAATGTGAACACAACAGCTCTGACCGCGTAGCCGTAGACTAACAAATGTGAACACAACAGCTCTGACCGCGTAGCCGTAGACTAACAAATGTGAACACAACAGCTCAACAGCTCTGACCGCTTAGACCTAGACTAACAAATGTGAACACAGCAGCTCTGACCGCGTAGCCGTAGACTAACAAATGTGAACACAACAGCTCTGACCGCGTAGCCGTAGACTAACAAATGTGAACACAACAGCTCTGACCGCGTAGCCGTAGACTAACAAATGTGAACACAACAGCTCTGACCGCTTAGCCGTAGACTAACAAATGTGAACACAACAGCTCTGACCGCTTTGCCGTAGACTAACAAATGTGAACACAACAGCTCTGACCGCGTAGCCGTAGACTAACAAATGTGAACACAACAGCTCTGACCGCTTTGCCGTAGACTAACAAATGTGAACACAACAGCTCTGACCGCTTTGCCGTAGACTAACAAATGTGAACACAACAGCTCTGACCGCTTAGCCATAGACTAACAAATGTGAACACAACAGCTCTGACCGCTTTGCCGTAGACTAACAAATGTGAACACAACAGCTCTGACCGCTTAGCCGTAGACTAACAAATGTGAACACAACAGCTCTGACCGCGTAGCCGTAGACTAACAAATGTGAACACAACAGCTGAGACCGCTTAGCCGTAGACTAACAAACGTGAACACAACAGCTCTGACCGACCGCTGTTGCCTCTGACCGCTTAGCTAGACTAACAAACGTGAACACAACACCTCTGACCGCTTAGCCGTAGACTAACAAATGTGAACACAACAGCTCTGACCGCTTAGCCGTAGACTAACAAATGTGAACACAACAGCTCTGACCGCTTAGCCGTAGACTAGCAAATGTGAACACAACAGCTCTGACCGCTTAGCTAACAAATAGACTAACAAATGTGTGAACACACACAGCTCTGACCGCGTAGCCGTAGACTAACAAATGTGAACACAACACAACTGACCGCTCCGTAGACTAACAAATGTGAACACAACAGCTCTGACCGCCCGTAGACTAACAAATGTGAACACAACAGCTCTGACCGCGTAGCCGTAGACTAACAAATGTGAACACAACAGCTCTGACCGCTTTGCCCGTAGACTTAACAAATGTGAACACAACAGCTCTGACCGCTTAGCCGTAGACTAACAAATGTGAACACAACAGCTCTGACCGCTTGACCGCCGTAGAATAACAAAAGTGAACACAACAGCTCTGACCGCGTAGCCGTAGACTAACAAATGTGAACACAACAGCTCTGACCGCGTAGCCGTAGACTAACAAATGTGAACACAACAGCTCTGACCGCTTAGCCGTAGACTAACAAATGTGAACACAACAGCACTGACCGCGTAGCCGTAGACTAACAAATGTGAACACAACAGCTCTGACCGCGTAGCCGTAGACTAACAAATGAACACAACAGCTCTGACCGCGTAGCCGTAGAACTAACAAATGTGAAACACAAAGCTCTCTGACCGCGTAGCCGTAGACTAACAAATGTGAACACAACAGCTCTGACCGCGTAGCCGTAGACTAACAAATGTGAACAGTGAACCAAAAGTGAACACAACAGCTCTGACCGCTTAGCCATAGACCGCGTAGCCGTAGACTAACAAATGTGAACACAACAGCTCTGACCGCGTAGCCGTAGACTAACAAATGTGAACACAACAGCTCTGACCGCGTGACTAACAAATTTAAACACAAAAGCTCTTACCTCTTTTCCGTAGAGTAACAAAAGTGAACACAACAGCTCGGACCGCTTAGCCGTATACTAACAAATGTGAACACAACAACTCTGACCGCTTTGCTGTAGACTAACAAATGTGAACACAACAGCTCTGACCGCTTTGCCGTAAACAAACAAATGTAACAAAAAAAGCTCGGACCGCTTTGCCGTAGACTAACAAATGTAAACACAACAGCTCTGACCGCTTAGCCGTAGACTAACAAATGTGAACACAACAGCTCTGACCGCTTAGCCGTAGACTAACAAATGTGAACACAACAGCTCTGACCGCGTAGCTGTAGACTAACAAATGTGAACACAACAGCTCTGACCGCTTAGCCGTAGACTAACAAATGTGATCACAACAACAGCTCTGACCGCTTTGCGGTGACCAACAAATGGGAACACAACAGCGCTGGCCGCTCTGCCGGGGAGTAGCAAAAGTGAACACAACAGCTCTGACCGCTTAGCCGTGACTAACAAATGTGAACACAACAGCTCTGACCGCGTAGCCGTAGTAGACTAACAAATGTGAACACAACAGCTCTGACCGCGTAGCCGTAGACTAACAAATGTGAACACAACAGCTCTGACCGCGTAGCCGTAGACTAACAAATGTGAACACAACAGCTCTGACCGCGTAGCCGTAAACTAACAAATGTGAACACAACAGCTCTGACCGCGTAGCCGTAGACTAACAAATGTGAACACAACAGCTCTGACCGCGTAGCCGTAGACTAACAAATGTGAACACAACAGCTCTGACCGCGTAGCCGTAGACTAACAAATGTGAACACAACAGCTCTGACCGCTTAGCCGTAGACTAGCAAATGTGAACACAACAGCTCTGACCGCTTAGCCGTAGACTAACAAATGTAAACACAACAGCTCTGCCCGCTTAGCTTTAGACTAACAAATGTAGCTCTGACCGCTAACTAACAAATGTGAACACAACAGCTCTGACCGCGTAGCCGTAGACTAACAAATGTGAACACAACAGCTCTGACCGCGTAGCCGTAGACTAACAAATGTAAACACAACAGCTCTGACCGCTTAGCTTTAGACTAACAAATGTGAACACAACAGCTCTGACCGCTTAGCCGTAGACTAACAAATGTGAACACAACAGCTCTGACCGCGTAGCCGTAGACTAACAAATGTGAACACAACAGCTCTGACCGCTTAGCCGTAGACTAACAAATGTGAACACAACAGCTCTGACCGCTTTGCCGTAGACTAACAAATGTGAACACAACAGCTCTGACCGCTTAGCCGTAGACTAACAAATGTGAACACAACAGCTCTGACCGCTTAGCCGTAGACTAACAAATGTGAACACAACAGCTCTGACCGCTTTGCCGTAGACTAACAAATGTGAACACAACAGCTCTGACCGCTTAGCCGTAGACTAACAAATGTGAACACAACAGCTCTGACCGCGTAGCCGTAGACTAACAAATGTGAACACAACAGCTAACAAATGTGAACACAACAGCTCTGACCGCGTAGCCGTAGACTACCAAAAGTGAACACACCAGCTCTGACCGCTTAGCCTTAGACTAACAAATGTGAACACCACACCTCTGACCGCTTATTAGTAGACTAACAAAAGTGAACACAACAGCTCTGACCGCTTAGCCGTAGACTAACAAATGTGAACACAACAGCTCTGACCGCTTAGCCGTAGACTAGCAAATGTGAACACAACAGCTCTGACCGCGTAGCCGTAGACTAACAAATGTGAACACAACAGCTCAACAAATGTGAACACAACAGCTCTGACCGCGTTGCCGTAGACTAGCAAATGTGATCAAAACAGCTCTGACCGCTTTGCCGTAGACCAACTAACAAATGTGTGAACACTACAGCTCTGACCGCTTAGCCGTAGACTAACAAATGTGAACACAACAGCTCTGACCGCTTAGCCGTAGACTAACAAATGTGAACACAACAGCTCTTACCGCGTAGCCATAGACTAACAAATGTGAACACAACAGCTCTGACCGCTTTGCGTAGACTAACAAATGTGAACACAACAGCTCTGACCGCTTAGCCGTAGACTAGCAAATGTGAACACAACAGCACTGACCGCGTAGCCGTAGACTAACAAATGTAAACACAACAGCTCTGACCGCGTAGCCGTAGACTAACAAATGTGAACACAACAGCTGAGACCGCTTAGCCGTAGACTAACAAATGTGAACACAAAAATGTGAACACAACAGCTCTGACCGCTTAGCCGTAGACTAACAAATGTGAAACACACAGCTCTGACCGCTTAGTAGACTAACAAATGTGAACACAACAGCTCTGACCGCTTAGCCACAACAGCTAGACTAGACAAAATGTGAACACAACAGCTCTGACTCTGACCAAATGTAGCCGTAGACTAACAAATGTAAACACAACAGCTCTGACCGCGTTGCCGTAGACTAACAAATGTGATCAAAACAGCAACAAATGTGAACACAACAGCTCTGACCGCTTAGCCGTAGACTAGTAAATGTGAACACAACAGCACTGACCGCGTAGCCGTAGACTAACAAATGTAAACACAACAGCTCAAATGTCAATACAACAGCCCTGACCGCGTAGCCGTAGACTAACAAATGTGAACACAACAGCTCTGACAGCGTAGCCGTAGACTAACAAATGTGAACACAACAGCTCTGACCGCGTAGCCGTAGACTAACAAATGTGAACACAACAGCTCTGACCGCTTTGCCGTAGACAAACAAATCCGCGTAGCCGTAGACTAACAAATGTGAACACAACAGCTCTGACCGCGTAGCCGTAGACTAACAAATGTGAACACAACAGCTCTGACCGCGTAGCCGTAGACTAACAAATGTGAACACAACAGCTCTGACCGCGTAGCCGTAGACTAACAAATGTGAACACAACAGCTCTGACCGCTTTGCCGTAGACTAACAAATGTGAACACAACAGCTCTGACCGCTTTGCCGTAGACAAACAAATGTAAACACAACAGCTCTGACCGCTTTGCCATAGACTAACAAATGTAAACACTACAGCTCTGACCGCTTTGCCGTAGACTAACAAATGTAAACACAACAGCTCTGACCGCTTAGCTTTAGACTAACAAATGTGAACACAACAGCTCTTACCGCGTAGCCATAGACTAACAAATGTGAACACAACAGCTGAGACCGCTTAGCCGTAGACTAACAAACGTGAACACAACAGCTCTGACCGCTTTGCGTAGACTAACAAATGTGAACACAACAGCTCTGACCGCTTTGCCGTAGACTACCAAAAGTGAACACAACAGCTCTGACCGCTTAGCCATAGACTAACAAATGTGAACACAAACTCTGACCGCTTAGCCGTAGACTAACAAATGTGAACACAACAGCTCTGACCGCGTAGCTTTAGACTAACAAATGTGAACACAACAGCTCTGACCGCGTAGCCGTAGACTACCAAATGTGTGAACACAAAATGTGAACACAACAGCTCTGACCGCGTAGCAGTAGACTAACAAATGTGAACAAAGCTCTGACGCGTGAACAACAACACAACAGCTCTGACCGCGTAGCCGTAGACTAACAAATGTGAACACAACAGCTCTGACCGCGTTGCCGTAGACTAACAAATGTGAACACAACAGCTCTGACCGCGTAGCCGTAGACTAACAAATGTGAACACAACAGCTCTGACCGCGTAGCCGTAGACTAACAAATGTGAACACAACAGCTCTGACCGCGTAGCTGTAGACTAACAAATGTGAATACAACAGCTCTGACCGCGTAGCCGTAGACTAACAAATGTGAACACAACAGCTCTGACCGCTTAGCCGTAGACTAACAAATGTGAACACAACAGCTCTGACCGCGTAGCCGTAGACTAACAAATGTGAACACAACAGCTCTGACCGCTTTGCCGTAGACTAACAAATGTGAACACAACAGCTCTGACCGCTTAGCCATAGACTAACAAATGTGAACACAACAGCTCTGACCGCGTAGCCGTAGACTAACAAATGTGAACACAACAGCTCTGACCGCTTTGCCGTAGACTAACAAATGTAAACACAACAGCTCTGACCGCTTAGCTTTAGACTAACAAATGTGAACACAACAGCTCTTACCGCGTAGCCGTACAGCTCTGACCGCGTAGCCGTAGACTTACAAATGTGAACACAACAGCTCTGACCGCGTAGCCGTAGACTAACAAATGTGAACACAACAGCTCTGACCGCTTTGCCGTAGACTAACAAATGTGAACACAACAGCTCTGACCGCTTAGCCGTAGACTAGCAAATGTGAACACACAACAGCTCTGACTAGCTAGCCGCTAGACTAACAAATGTGAACACAACAGCTCTGCCCGCGTAGCCGTACACTAACAAATGTCAACACTACAGCTCTGATCACTTAGCCGTAGACTAACAAATGTGAACACAACAGCTCTGACCGCGTTGCCGTAGACTAACAAATGTGAACACAACAGCTCTGACCGCGTAGCCGTAGACTAACAAATGTGAACACAACAGCTCTGACCGCGTAGCCAGAGACTAACAAATGAGAACACTACAATGTGAACACAACAGCTCTGACCGCTTTGCGTAGAACTAACAAATGTGAACACAACAGCTCTGACCGCGTAGCCGTAGACTAACAAATGTGAACACAACAGCTCTGACCGCGTAGCCGTAGACTAACAAATGTGAACACAACAGCTCTGACCGCGTAGCCGTAGACTAACAAATGTAGACTAACAAATGAACACAACAGCTCTGACCGCTTAGCCGTAGACTAACAAATGTGAACACAACAGCTCTGACCGCGTAGCCGTAGACTAACAAATGTGAACACAACAGCTCTGACCGCTTTGCCGTAGACTAACAAATGTGAACACAACAGCTCTGACCGCTTTGCCGTAGACTAACAAATGTGAACACAACAGCTCTGACCGCTTTGCCGTAGACTACCAAATGTGAACACAACAGCTCTGACCGCTTTGCCATAGACTAACGAATGTAAACACTACAGCTCTGACCACTTTGCCGTAGACTAACAAATGTAAACACAACAGCTCTGACCGCTTAGCCGTAGACTAACAAATGTGAACACAACAGCTCTGACCGCGTAGCCGTAGACTAACAAATGTGAACACAACAGCTCTGACCGCTTAGCCGTAGACTAACAAATGTGAACACAAACAGCTCTGACCGCTTTGCCGTAGCCGTAGACTAACAAATGTGACAACAGCTCTGACCGCTTTGCCGTAGACTATCAAAAGTGAACACAACAGCTCTGACCGCTTAGCAATAGACTAACAAATGTGAACACAACACAACAGCTCTGACCGCTTAGCCGTAGACTAACAAATGTGAACACAACAGCTCTGACCGCGTAGCCGTAGACTAACAAAAATGTGAACACAACAGCTCTGACCGCGTAGCCGTAGACTAACAAAACAAATGTGAACAACAGCTCTGACCGCGTTAGCCGTACACTAACAAAACTGAACACAACAGCTCTGACCGCGTAGCCGTAGACTAACAAATGTGAACACAACAGCTCTGACCGCGTAGCCGTAGACTAGCAAATGTGAACAACACAGCTCTAACCCCGTAGCGCTAGACTAACAAATGTGAACACAACAGCTCTGTGACACAACAGCTCTGACCGCTAGCCGTAGACTAACAAATGTGAACACAACAGCTCTGACCGCGTAGCCGTAGACTAACAAATGTGAACACACAACAGCTCTGATCGCGTAGCCGTAGACTAACAAATGTGAACACAACAGCTCTGACCGCGTAGCCGTAGACTAACAAATGTGAACACAACAGCTCTGACAGCTCTGACCGCGTAGCCGTAGACTAACAAATGTGAACACAACAGCTCTGACCGCTTAGCCGTAGACTAAACAAATGTAGCTCTGACCGCGTAGCTAACTAACAAATGTGAACACACAACAGCTCTGACCGCGTAGCCGTAGACTAACAAATGTAACACAACAGCTCTGACCGCTTAGCCGTAGACTAACAAATGTGAACACAACAGCTCTGACCGCGACCGCTAGCCGTAGACTAACAAATGTGAACACACAACAGCTCTGACCGCTTTGCCGTAGACTAACAAATGTGAACACAACAGCTCTGACCGCTTAGCCGTAGACTAACAAATGTGAACACAACAGCTCTGACCGCTTTGCCGTAGACTAACAAATGTGAACACAACAGCTCTGACCGCTTTGCCGTAGACTAACAAATGTGAACACACTCTGACCGCTTAGCCGTAGACTAGTGAACTCTGACCGCTTAGCCGTATAGACTAACAAATGTAGACTAACAAACTGTGAACACAACAGCAACAGCTCTGACCGCTTTGCCGTAGACTAACAAATGTGAACACAACAGCTCTGACCGCTTTGCCGTAGACTAACAAATGTGAACACAACAGCTCTGACCGCTTTGCCGTAGACTAACAAATGTGAACACAACAGCTCTGACCGCGTAGCCGTAGACTAACAAATGTGAACACAACAGCTCTGACCGCGTAGCCGTAGACTAACAAATGTGAACACAACAGCTCTGACCGCGTAGCCGTAGACTAACAAATGTGAACACAACAGCTCTGACCGCGCCGTAGCCGTAGACTAACAAATGTGACCAAAACAGCTCTGACCGCGTAGCCGTAGACTAACAAATGTGGAACACAACAGCTCTGACCGCGTTTGCCGTAGACTAACAAATGTGAACACTAACAGCTCTGACCGCGTAGCTAGACTAACAAATGTAAACACAACAGCTCTGACCGCGTAGCCGTAGACTAACAAATGTGAACACAACAGCTCTGACCGCTCTGACCGCGTAGCGTAGCCGTAGACTAGCAAATGTGAACACAACAGCTCTGACCGCGTAGCTGTAGACTAACAAATGTGAACACTACAGCTCTGATAACAAATGTGAACACAACAGCTCTGACCGCGTAGCCGTAGACTAACAAATGTGAACACAACAGCTCTGACCGCGTAGCCGTAGACTAACAAATGTGAACACAACAGCTCTGACCGCTTTGCCGTAGACTAACAAATGTGAACACAACAGCTCTGACCGCTTTGCCGTAGACTAACAAATGTGAACACAACAGCTCTGACCGCTTAGCCGTAGACTAACAAATGTGAACACAACAGCTCTGACCGCTTTGCCGTAGACTAACAAATGTAAACACAACAGCTCTGACCGCTTTGCCGTAGACTAACAAATGTGAACACAACAGCTCTGACCGCGTAGCCGTAGACTAACAAATGTGAACACAACAGCTCTGACCGCTTAGCCGTAGACTAGCAAATGTGAACACAAGAGCAGATACCGCGTGGCGGTAGACTAACAAATGTGAACACAACAGCTCTGACCGCTTAGCCGTAGACTAACAAATGTGAACACAACAGCTCTGACCGCTTTGCCGTAGACTAACAAATGTGAACACAACAGCTCTGACCGCTTTGCCGTAGACTACCAAAAGTGAACACAACAGCTCTGACCGCTTAGCCATAGACTAACAAATGTGAACACAAACTCTGACCGCTTACTCGCAAACTAACAAATGTGAACACAATAACTCTGACTGTTTAGCTGTAGAGTAACAAATGTGAACACAACAGCTCTGACCGCGTAGCCGTAGACTAACAAATGTGAACACAACAGCTCTGACCGCGTAGCCGTAGACTAACAAATGTGAACACAACAGCTCTGACCGCTTAGCCGTAGACTAGCAAATGTGAACACAACAGCTCTGACCGCGTAGCCGTAGACTAACAAATGTGAACACAACAGCTCTGATCGCGTAGCCGTAGACTAACAAATGTGAGCACAACAGCTCTGACCGCGTAGCCGTAGATTAACAAATGTGAATACAACAGCTCTGACCGCGTAGCCGTAGACTAACAAATGTGAACACAACAGCTCTGACCGCTTCGACGTAGACTAACAAATGTGAACACAACAGCTCTGACCGCGTAGCTGTAGACTAACAAATGTGAACACTACAGCTCTGATCGCGTAGCCGTAGACTAACAAATGTAAACACAACAGCTCTGACCGCTTAGCTTTAGACTAACAAATGTGAACACAAATGTGACAAACAGCTCTGACCGCTTAGCCGTAGACTAACAAATGTGAACACAACAGCT